>OX579635.1:2160643-2433055 GCA_951230915.1 Antitrichia curtipendula | reverse complement strand
ACATAAAGAGCATGTTGTGCCAAAAATTTCATGGTAAATAGACAATTTCTCAACCGTTGGGAGGGTATCAAAGTTGGTAGCAATGAAATGGTTTCTCCCATTGTTTCCCACAACTACACATGTTGGTAGGTTGTGGATTTCTTTTTTTGTGTAAATATTTTGACCTTCAAATTTGGCACACATGTTATTAGCATAGAGGGGATCTTGTGCAAAAAAATTCATGGTAAATCAGTAAAATTGCAGCCCTTAGGAGGGTGTCAAAGTTGGAAGTAGTGAAATGATTTTTCACAGCTACACATGTTGGTAGATTTTGAATATTTTTTTTTGTATAAATTTTTGGCTTCAAAACTTGTCAAAAATGTTATTAACATAGAAATCACTTTGTGGAAAAAATTTCATAGTAAATAAGCAATTTTTCAGCCCTTGGGAGGGTGTCAAAGTTGAAGTAGTGAAACGGTTTTCACAATTGTTTCTCAGAACGACACATGTTGGTAGATTGTTAATATCTTTTTTTGTATTAATCATTTGGCCTTGAAATTTTTATCGTATGTTATTGACATAAAGAGGGTTTTTTCCCAAGAATTTCATGACAAAAAAAAAATAATTCAATCTCTGGGAGGCTGTCAAAGTTGGCAGCAGTGAAAAAAATTTCACAGCTACCAATGTTGGTAGATTTTGAATAACTTTTTTTCGGTGAATCTTTTGGCCTTGAAATTTGTCATACATATAATTAACTTAAAGATGCTTCTGTGGTAAAATACCAATTCTTGAGCTCTCGGGAGGCTTTCAAAGTTGGCAGTACTGAAATTTTTCTCACTGCGAATTCGAAAACGACATTTTGATTGGTACCCCACTGTACATATATAATTTTTTATAGAAAGAAAATTATAGATATTGGTTGGTTCAAATTATTTATGAAAGAAAGTTCAACCAATTCATATGCCACATAAGACATAAGAGGGAAATGAGTTGGTTTATGTATCAGATGAGGGAAAAATTAGCCAATTCAAATTCACTACCAAAAGAAAATGACCACTTTCATTAGATGGAAAAAAGCAAGAACTAAACAAAATCAAGCCCTGGTTGGACATATTCTTGACTAGCCAACTTTTAGCCTAGATTTTCTCAACATTTTCTAGACACTAAGTAGAACAATCCATTAAAGTTAAAAGACCCATAATGGATACTTAAAAAATGACTCCTTCGTGGGTTTTTTTTAGTAACTGAGAGTTGGGCTACAATCAATGTCTTAGGTGACAATAATACTAGAGTGATTAGTGACCTCAATAGGAACTTCAAGCTTTTTAGTGTAAATTCATTGTAGGAAGTGAATTTTTTTTAAACCTTTTTACTTTAGGTGAGTAAGATGAGCATTATGGATACAATTTTTGTTGGTTTGGAGGTAGTCTAAAGACTCTCTTGGACATGACACAAAAATTCATACCAAATTCTTACTTTTCAAAAAAATGCAATTTCAATTGCTCTCACCATTTCACACATTCATTTCTATGTAGAAAAAAATTTCAACAATGGCATGAGGTCAAACTCATGCCAAACTCATGCCAAACTCCTAATTCTGCCCGCAATGGTCTGTTTTACCTTCATTAATAATTGGATTAGAGAGTAACTTAATTAGGAAATGGAATAGAGTACCGTAATCAGAGTCCGTTAGCTGCCATGTGCTGCTTCGAGATCCGCCACGGATGAATTCGACTGCTGGGATCGCTTCCACCGTTTTATCCCCAAAACGGAATGCAATCACCGTTTCTAGCTTGGAGTGCCGTGAGATCTGTCACAGAGAAAGAGAGAGAGACACAGCTGTGGCACAGAAGTGAGCTAACTTACTTGGCTTTCACGGACAAATTCCACCTCACAGGTGCGTGCAATTCCAAGTTTTTTCTGCACAATTCTTTCGATTTATGAATCCAATGTTTTCTGGGTTGTTCTCAGTTTCTGGGTTTTCAATCTCACGGATTGTCGAGTCCAATTGCAGCAGTCACGGATTGGGAATTCAAAGCTAAATTTAGTTGGAGTTTTGCTTTGCAATCGAGGACTTGTGCGGCGAAAATTTCTGGGTTGCAGGTAGTGCGTTGTGTTGGTGGGTGGCAAGGCTCTCGAACCGTGAAATTTAGAAACGTTCCGTGTTGGGTTAGGAACTTTTCTTGAGGTAGTATAGTCTTTGTACTTTGAAGCGTATTAGTCTGTTCGTCTTCGGTAAGACCTTTGTCAAGGCTTCCACCTAGTTTGAAGGTTACAGTGTTTTTAAGTTAGCCAAGGCTATTGCGTAACGTAGTTTGAACGGGTGGACGTGATTTCTGAAGGAGAAGAAGCTTGATTGATTGAGAGGATTGATAGACGATTTCGTTGGCGTTCTAGGTTAATATCGGCTTGAAATTGTTTGTGCAGGTACGTTAGGTCACGTCCATGCTTTTGAGTGCATTTTCCGGCTTGCGGATTTAAAATTAAACTTCGCAATGTAAAGGGATCCTTTGACATAGGATGATCGCTTGCTGAGTTTAGGAAATTTTCGTGTCCACTTTTTGGGGGCTAATTCCTCCCTCAGTTTGGAAGCAATTGTCTCAATTGAGCTTCATATTTTCAGTAGTTTTGAGTAAGTCATATGGGACTAGTATTTGTTCTTTTTTTATTTTTGTTTGATGAACACATGCATTGTTCTTCATTTTCTGGTTATATAAGATTTGAACCCATCTAATTATCCTTTCCACAATTTGATTAATGAAATTGGTGTCAAACGTCTCAAACAACACTACAGATACTTATTCCGGACAGAGCATATTCCCAAGCTAGTTTTATAGTGTGAGTAGATTCCATCTGTCTTTGTTCCTACATTGTATTTCATCGCCGCACATTGAATTTCATTTCAACGGCGATGAAGAAAAGAGAAAAGAAACAACCTTGCCAGGAAGTAACAGCACATGATTTTTTTTGGTTTTCCAGGTGGGAAGACTACAGGAAGCGGAAGGTAATAGAGGTCGAGGAGATGGAGGCAGATCCCCAGGCAATGGAGACAGCACAAAGGCGACTGCGCATTGTGAATGCACATTTGCAGACGAAGACCCCCTCAGGTATACATTCCTCTTTACTCAATTTAGGTTATTAATGAACAGCTTGAAATACCAGTTCTAGTAAGAACAAACAGGTCATTTCGAGTGTGTAGAGGGGATAAAATGCTATATTTCTTGTTATGAGTAGTGTGCAAAGGAGTGGCTTGAATAGATCTCTTTTACACCTCTTCAGAATCTGTGTCCGAGTGTTCTCTTTGAGTACTTCGTTGGATTTCTAGTCTTTGGTCCGTGAAGATTTGTTAGCTCATTGTTTTCTTCCGTGCAGGAGAATTTCTGCAACTGGAGAGTCAACCGACGGTTGGCGAGTACATTATTGGTATGTAAATTCAGTAGTTATTCATGATTAAGTCATTATGTCCCCTGGTCCTTCCAAATTTTATATCACTGACCTCCTGGGCATTGGGCTGTTATGAGTACGATTGAGTCCTGTTATGATTTGTTTTTGCATCATCTTTGTTGGGTCAGACCGTCGACTGTGGTTTATTTTAATCATCAAGCTTGCTTCTTGCCGTTGGATTGGTCTCATTCTGTGTCCTTGTCTCCAGAGGAAGGTTACAGCGTTAAGCTGCCAGAGAAGTTGAGCAACGGGAAATGGAACGTTCGTAGGTAACTTAGCTCACCTATTTTGATCTCATCATATCAAATTATCCTCTTACTTCACATCAGTCTTAAAGATCACACGAATATCTAAATCAATATTTTAGGATTGCAGTCTTTGTACTGTTGGCCGTGTTTTTTTCCGCACCGTGCGTTTTACAGTCGACGAGGAATCTGTTCTGGCTTAGCCGTATGATGATGAGTTTTAACTTTTATTTACGATTTGACTTTGTGGTCTGGTTTATATCAGATCAATGAGGTTCCCCCTAGAGATCATGGATTATTGGCCCGATCATCCAGAGATTCGAACTTTACACGACAATTTTCTGTAAGGCATTTATGGATTATTGTTTTGTATTGGCCATCATACTGATTAGTCGTTGAAACCGCTTCAAGTATGACCATATTCTCTTGTGCAGCTTTGACTTTCGAAAAAAGATGAAGAAATTATACTGTATGTCGGTTTTGAAAATATTGTAATGTTATTTGCTCACAATACCTTGCTGCTTGTATGGATTATTTGAAGGTACTCGAAGGCTGCTTTTGCGGAGAACAAGTGTTTGGGAAATCGAATCCGTGCAGATGGTACAGTCGGCGAGTAAGATACGCTTTTAGTCATTCTTGTGCATCACTGAACGCTCAATCTTTGTTTGTTTGACCATGTGTTTTTGCATGTGCAACCTCTAGACCTGATGAATGAAATTCTGCAGGTATAGATGGATGACTTATGGAGAAGTAGGGGCTGCACGCGCTGCAATTGGGTCAGGTCTCGTTCAACATGGCATTCCTAAGGTAAGCACTTCTTGGCTTTTGAGAAATTCAAAACGAAGGACTTTTCTTAAAATGATGATTTTTGTTGATGTTTTTTCATCTGCCTCGGTTTCTAATGGCCAGAGATTCCAATTCCATTATCTCGTTTATTATTTTGCTCGCCTCAAGTAAATGTCTTTCTTGTTTGGGGGATTCGCAGGGTTCATGTGTTGGGTTGTACATGATCAATCGACCGGAATGGGTCGTCTCAGAACTAGCATGTGCTGCCTATTCTTATGTATCTGTTCCGCTTTATGACACCCTCGGTAAGCTGCAATCGTTTTCATCTACTGTAGATTAAACGTTTTGAATTTCTATTTATCTATTTATTTATTGTACTAATTGATTATGGACTTTTGAGGCACTGAATGTTTGGAAGACAAGCTCGGGAAGACAGCATGCGTATTGCTCGTTGTTGATTAGGATCACTGTCTTTTTATAGATTACATTCATCAAAGGAATCCTCTTTTGTAACGGAGAGGATATGGACGAATCGGTTTCGTTTGCAGGGGTTGATGCTGTCAAGTATATTATCAACCATGCGGATGTTGCTGCTGTGTTTTGTACCCAAGACAAATTGCAGACTGTGAGTTTTTGATATCCACGTCTTATTTGCACTTAAGGATTTGAACAACGCGTTAAAGATAGTTTTACCAGTTTCGGGAATCATCTGATAATTTTTCCTTGGATGGGTTGGAGCAGCTGATGAGTTGCCTTTCGGAGCTCCCCAGTTTACATCTCATTGTGGTAGGCACTACTTTTACTTCACTTGTTTCAAGAGGTTTTTTTCATCACTTTTTCCTGCGCAGTTGTGCTAGTTATGTGTATTGATCCACAAAAGTAAGCTTGCAACAACGAATGTGGGATTAGTGCGATTCTGGTTGGTTAAATAGGTCCTTTAGTGAGTTCATGTATTGCTGAGCTTATCATAAAATGTATTTAGGTGCGAACACTTCTTCATTCGTAATTTTAATTACTTATTTATTTATTTTATGGTTCTTGCTTTCCTTTCGTGCTACAATTAATGAAGCTTCAGTTATTGATTGTAGGTTGTGGGAGGTTCCGAGCATTTGGTGCCTTCACTCCCACCCCAGTCAGGCGTTGAGGTCCTACCTTACTCTCGACTTGAAGCTCAGGTATTTTTTTCATCCCTGTAGATTGAAATGTTCATGATGTTATGCATGTTCCTTTGTACTTATCTTTAAGCAATGTTTAGGGTGCTCAACCTTTTGCGTTAGGAACGTTCAAAAACATCTCTAAACTTGTGTTTTACTCTTCTTTCCTTGGTCATCTTGACATCAGATATTGATTTTGAGTTCAAATGTCTTATGAGTTGATCGAAGGCCCTTGCGTTCTAAATTTCTTATCTCGAATGAATTGGATGGACGGTTTCACTAAAGTTTGTTGTTACCAGGGTAAAGCAGACCAGCGATCATTCGTGGCACCAAAGCCACATGATCTAGCAACAATATGTTACACAAGCGGCACTACTGGCGTTCCCAAGGTATACGAACTTCAACTCTAGTTCTGATCCTTTCATCCATTTTACCTTTCTTATTAGAATCTTGCTTTTATTTGGACTTGTCATTTGACAAATGTAATACATCTTCGCTGAACGTGATAAGGATTAGAGCATATTTGCTAATCCAATATAATGTTTATCTTTAGAGTATTGTTGCTTCTATCTTGTATCCAAATTTTCATGTTTGGAGCATTCTAGAATGACTGCTATTGCTTAATTATAAGTTAGATATGAGATGTGTTGTTGGACTGGGATAATAAGGTGCCGGTTGTAGATGCTCAATGAACTGACATTAACGTTATGATATTAGGGAGCGATGATATCTCACTACAATCTTATTGCAAGTGCTGCTGGAAGTAGTCAAACTACTCCCATTCTTCCTTCTGACGTGTAAGCCGACAACAACCTCTTCTAATTTTGAGTTGTTGAAAATTTGCAGCAATGATCCTCACGTTTCTTGCGTATTTTATGGTTTTGCTAACAGGCATATCTCATACCTGCCACTCGCCCATATTTACGAGAGGATGAACATGCTTGTCATGCTGCATCACGGTGTTGCAGTTGGTTTTTTCCAAGGGGTAAGAAATAGCCTTTAAATCTATAATTTTCCAAGTACTTCTGAGGGGTGCAGGCCTACTTGCTTCCAGTATCACGTTATCTCTTTATTGGCTTCACAATACGTGACTTCCGCAAAACTGATCTTACCTTTCAATACAAATAGTGACAGTCACCTGAGTCCGACTAGGTTGTTATTTTAAGTGATTAAATCTCACAGGTTAGTCTTTGAGAATTGAGTGGGATGTCTGTATATTTTATTTCACTCATAGAGACGATTAGAGAACTTGCAGTATGTATTTCGCTCTTTTCGTTGTTATTCTATTTATTCTAATTTAACTTCTGTGGTCGATGTCAGTTGTGCTGTGGGATTTAAATATTTGTGGTCATGTTTTAGGATATTTTAAAACTTATGGATGACATGGAGACCCTGAAGCCTACCATTTTTGCCAGTGTGCCACGCCTTTACAATCGAATTTATGACAAGTGAGTGCAATTGTAAAATGTGTTTTAGAAAAATGGCTATGTTTTGGTCAGAAAAAATGGTAGACCAGAGGGTTCCTGAATGCTGTGTTTATATGAATGTTGTTCATGTTCTGCGTATCGTCCTCTGATGCTGTTTGTGGGGCAGAATTACCGGAACAGTAAAGGCTTCTGGAGGCCTCCGTGAAAAACTATTCAATGTTGCCTACAATTCTAAGAAGCAAGCACTGGAGAAAGGTGAATTACTTGGACAACTGTGTAGTAGCTTATGCGTTTGCACAATGATTTGTCTGTAACTATCCTGATGCACTCGGAAGAAGTTTGCGTCGAATCAATCTCTATAATGGAAAATCAATGCCTGATTACATCTTTCTTGACCATTTTAATGTTCTTTAACCCGTGTGAATGGCCAAAAGTGTCCGCTTCCTAATCTTCAGGAGTTAAATAGATCATTTAGGAAGCTTCAGCGAAGGTATGAAAATGCGCCAATGGAAAGGAGAAATCATGCCCTTCATTTTGGATACGTGGAATTTTGTTTGGAAGCTACTGTAATCGACTATACGCTTTCAAAGTAGACTTGCTATGTTTAGTTCGGGCACATAGGGGTTAAATGTTGCTTGGAATGACAATTTTCTTCCTGCAGGAAAATCTCCTTCACCAATCTGGGACCGGTTGGTTTTTAACAAAGTGAAGGCTGCACTTGGGGGACGGGTTCGAATTATATTGTCAGGCGCATCACCAATATCCCCAAACGTCATGGACTTCTTAAGAATGTGAGTGTATTTCCTGTCGTGAGCTCATGCTCTGGGAGATTTTATTTCTTCAACGAATATGTGGAACTTAATTTGTTGCTGTCAGGCTCGAAACCTCACTTATATTTTACTCAAGGGTGGTTATCATAAACTGTGGGTGGGTCATAAAATATTTCGTTAGAGGTGGTTGTAAGCTTCACTACAATTCGCAAGGTGGTTAAATCTGCCAGTCAACAAGAAAAATAAATATTTCTGTGGGCCTGTGTAACATTGCATTGGTCCACATGGTTCTGAGTAATCAGTGTAGTTCTTCCGACTCGCAGTGCCAACCTGTATCTCTTGGTTGCAGATGTTTCGGTGGTCATGTTTCAGAAGGCTACGGAATGACGGAGACATCGTGTCTCATTTCTTGCACTCAAGTTGGGGATAACACAACTGGCCATGTTGGAGCCCCAAGCCCATCTTGTGGTAAAGTTTTTCTCAAAGTGCTTTGAATCGGTTGTTGAATTTCGTGAGTATCAATTTCGCTATCATCAATAGCTTACTGTTTTTATGATAAACTCGATTTATCACTATATTTCTATATTTCTAATTTACGATTGATTAGATTCATCTATTTCATGTATCAGAAATAAAACTTGTTGACGTTCCGGAGATGGAGTACACAAACGACGACAAGCCTTATCCACGAGGAGAGATTTGTGCTCGGGGCCCCATTCTTTTCAAGGGCTACTACAAAGATGAAGTTCAAACGTACCTTCCGTATTCTCTTTTTCTATGCCTTGCTGTACTTCGTTATGCTCCGACACGCATGCCCCTACTAAATTTAAGTGAAAGAGTATGGCAAAATTGATCCTCACAGTTAATCCCATTGCAGGCGGGAGATTTTTGATGAAGAGGGGTGGCTACATACTGGTGATATTGGATGTTGGTTGCCAGGGGGTCGGCTCAAAATCATTGACAGGTACTCAAACAAGCATTACTCTCAACTTTAGTACATTTATTTTTGTTTATTTCTGGTGGTTTATGTCCAAGTGAAAATTTTGATACACTTACCATTGACTGAGACATTGTTGTTACTGTAACTCTTAGAGTACGTTTCCCCTCATGTTTTGTTGAGTGTTTTAACCGCAGGAAGAAGAATATCTTCAAGTTGGCCCAAGGAGAGTACATTGCTCCTGAGAAGATTGAGAATGTCTACCTCCGCAGTCGCTTCATCTCACAGTGTTTTATACATGGTACGTTTATTCAATAAGAGCAGGGTATACATTTTTCTACGACACCGGTCTTTTGAGGTTAAAGTCGATGAAAACTGGCATTCTTGGATACTTCAAGAACTCGAAACAGGATCTTTCTTATCATTTTTGGATGTTTATGCTGCCACATCATTTCTGAATGAGTTGGTGATGAATTTACACAGGTGACAGTTTCAACGCCAGTCTTGTGGCAGTTGTCGTTGTTGATCCAGAGACTCTACCTGCCTGGGCGAAATCAAGGGGTATCAAGGCAAGCACCAATGCCTTGCCTTACCAAAAATTCCAAATCTGCAAACAATGGTGCCCCAAATGCAGATCTGCTACACCATGTTTTTCTATTGCACTCTAATAGCAAATTTGAGTTGGTTGGCTATCAAAGCGTTCTTTGAAGGACTCTTATCTGGTTCCAATGATTACTGATATTGTCGACTATCACTGAGGATGTTGCTGTTCTTGATGGTGGTGGAAGCAGCATGCAGATGATTTGAAGCACCTTTGTTCTGACCCTGTTGTACGAGCTGCTGTGCTTGCGGACATGGATGCTGTTGGTCGTGAAGCACAGGTTTTGTATTAACCCCTATAAGTCGAAAGATGTATGGTTCTAAATGACCAATTCGATTGATCATATGATGAATAATATACTTCAGATGGGGACAAATTTTATATCGCTATAGCCTGTGTTGGTCAATAAGTAAATGGACAAAAGAACGTCCCCATATGACATACTCAAACTGGCTAATAGAACAAGGTGCCCAATTTAGACTTCTCAAGTCCTTTCGGTGTAATCATTTGTGGACATCTGGTTGATTCGTTTCTTCGTGGTTTTGTTCACCTTCTGTGCATTAGTTTACTGCACTGAAAACAAAATAGTTTCGTGACAGTAGAGCTGAATCTAATTTACCACACCCCGAGTATTTTAGAAAGTTCACTCAACTCTGGAACGGAATAACCGTTTGGTATGGAAATCAGTTGCATTAATAATCAAGGAATTGTGCTATCAAGCTTTCAAAATCCTCAAGTTGCTGGGTGCTACCATTAGATCATTTATGGATTGTTTCTTTTGCAGTTACGGGGGTTCGAGTTTGCGAAAGCCGTGACATTGATAGCTGAGCCCTTCTCAATCGAAAATGGACTACTTACTCCTACCCTCAAGGTAAACCATGATTTCTTTTCTTTGAGGATTAGGTGTCTTGGAGATTTTCTGTATACATTTCAGTTTCTGTACCTTGGTTATATGACTGCTGCGTTACGAGATACATGTGGACGGTTGTGACTGAGCTGCATCTTGGGAACTTGCAGGTAAAGAGACCACAAGCTAAGGCTCACTTCGAAAATGCCATAGCCGACATGTATGCTGAGGTATCGACCAAAGGGGATTCTCAGTTTACTCTGAAGTCTAGCTTGTAAATATTCTTTGCTACCACACAGTATTGTTTGATCTCAGCAGCCATCAATAGAACTTGATGCAAGAGTACTTGCGTTTGGGAAATGTTTGATGAGGGCTTGGAATTGGAATTTTTCCTTGTCACATGAAAATCAATTCAAAAGACTTATGGTTATACTTTCCTCCCTCAAATCTCTGTCCATGTTGATGTAAAACCTCATTGTTATTAATTTTGATAGCAAGAAGTGAACATGAATTGGCAAATGTAAGACTAGTAATTGAACTAGTTTGGAATTCTATATCAAGATACATGAAGCAATGAAAAATTGTTTATAGGAATTTTTGAGTGATTATTTTATTTGAGTGTTTGACTATTGCTATATAGCCTGCCAAGCATAGAGTGAGTGAGGGTCATGTTCCCACGGTCATAGGTCCATGGTCATAGGGCTGAAATTTTACTATTAATAGTAAAAACTTTAAATGTCTCCACTTTCTCTCTATTGGCCTCAAAAATTTCAAGTTTTTCTTTGTAAACACTTTGGGCTCACAAAGCATATGCCCACAACTCTTAACCCTTGAAAGATGGATTGGTGACTATGGAAATCATCCATATTGGTACCATATGCATGATTGTTTTTAAAAAAATCCAAAAACACTCATTGGAAGTCAAACTACTATAGAAGACCTCCCCTTTTGGCACAAAATTTTGAGGATGAATAGTTATACTTATATCTTGCACAAAGAGATTCTTTGTCATTCATCGGTTGAAAAATAGCCATAGTATCATTTAAGGGTTACATGACGTGGCCTCTATGACCAAAGTAAATCACCAAAATGCTTGGATTATTGGACCAAAAGGTGCACTCTTTGTTTTAATAGTACAATCAAATCATCCATCAACTACTTTTTGGCCTCAATGTTGTGTAAGGATTAAGCTCACATTTTTAGGTTCACAAACTAACATTGTTGTAGAAACTAGGCCCACTAAGCTTCATTTTTGTTTTAAAAAAAAAAAGAAATTTAAATCATTTTCATGCCTAAAATTTAGGTTGAGAGCAAGGAGGAAGGAGTTATCAACATACAATAAAAAAACAAATTTTGTAATACATTTTTTAGCTTCTTCTTCTATAGAAATGTCAATATTATCCCAATGGAGGAATTTCAATCACTATGTGCTACAAACACAATTTAAAATCTCTTTGAAAAAAATAGATGAAAAATTGCAGTTTTACATTCTCTATTGGTCATTCAAATCATCCAAAAGACACTTTGAGGTCCTGTGGTCCTTGAAGAGTTAAGAGCATCCCCATGCGTCTGGCAAAATGCAAGCCAATTTGCCAGCCAGTCAATCCAATTTGCAAGCCGGGGATGATGGATCGCCCCACCCATAGCCTCTTAAGAGGCCATCGCCACCCAATCGACTACGTCCACATTCACAGATCAAGTCCTTGTTTGTTGGGAAAGTGCAAAAGGTGCTTGTCTCATGTGGTTTGCAAGCCGGTTTGGAAGCCGCCCCTTGGCTTGCAAAAGAGCCCGGTTTTGCAAGTCATGGGCAACTTTTGGCTTGGCCTCTTAACAAGTTCATCCATTATGCAAGACGGGTGGGGCAATTTTGCAAGTCGGTGGCAACAAGTCATCTGTTTTACAAGACGGGTGGCCATGCTCTAAGACCATCTTCAAGGATGGTTGGTCTTCAAAGACACTTCCAGTAACGTAAGTCTGTAAATGTTTCTAATTGGGTAGAGCGACTTCACATTATGTCTGGTAATGCCACGAGGCCTCTTGCCTCCCAAGCATTATTTTCATAGTGAGGAAGTCCACTCACGTGTATAATATCCGGTAACTCTCAATTGTCCACTCTCTTATGCCATTCAAAATAAAATTGTAGAATGTATCACATGATTAACATTTTTCATCTTGCATAATTAACATTCAATTCTTATGCAATTCCAATTAAATACACCAAATTTGGATTTCAGAAAAAAAAAACAAAAAAAAAAACTCCATTTTTGGTGAATTATTTCATTAAATTTTAATTATTTTACACAATAATTCATGGAAAAAAATTGATGATGAATTTTTAAATTTGGTTGTGGCAGTATTTATGAAACATCCATATGCACATCTTTCCTTCAATAAGCATCTCCAAGAAGTTTTAGAATTTCTTCACAACATTTTTAAAAGTTGGGGTGACAATGTCCAAATTTTGAAGAATAGATATTTCTTCGTAGTAATTAGATTTTGGCAAAGCAATTGTACCTTCATGGTCAAATGTACACAATTAGTAACAGGGTGAAGGTTGAATAGCAAAATCCAATTACAATAAAGAAATATCTAATTTTTTAAAATTTGGACATTGTCACCCCAACTTTTGAAACCTTTGTGAAGAAATTCTAAAACTTTCTGGAAATGCTTATTGAAGGAGAGATGTGCATATGGATCATGTTTCCTACATATCGTTGCAATCAGGTAAAAAAGTTCATCACCAATTGTTATCAATCAATCATCATATAAAACTATGAATTTTAAATGAAATAATTCACCAAAAATGGAGTTTTACTTTTTTGAAACCCAAGTTTGCTATGCTTGATTGGAATTGCGTAAGAATTGAATATTGATTATGCAAGACAAAAAATGTCAATCTTATTATATGTTATGAAAAAAAAAAATTGAATGGCAGATTACGGTAGACGATTGAGAGTTGACAACAAATACAGTACAACATGATCTCAGCTAACACTGGACGTTTCAGTGGAGCTGAGTTCACTGAACTCAGCCACGATTTTAATGAACATGAGGAACGGGTCGGAACAGGCAAATTCGCAGCGAGGAGAAAGGAAAACCCTCTAACTTGTAATTCGCTGTAGGTTCTACAATCTGCAGCGTACAGAATGGGCAAACGTTGCAGGAGGGAAGTCATGAAATACTCCACCCTCAAAATTGGTGCTCACTTACGCGGGCAGAGTCCAGCCATGATCCAGAACCCCATTTCAAACTCTCAATTCCACTTTGCATTTGCCAGCAAGAATCAAGGTACCAGCATAGACGGAGATGTTGCTGAGCTAAGGGTGGAGTATTTCATGACTTTACAATTCTATTCTGTCCTTCAATCTCAATTCGGATGAAGGTGAAGTGCAGATCTTGTCTTGCCAAGTGTAACTTTATAATAATTTAACAAGCACGCTATACAAGAGTGCCAGCAGCACTAGAACTGTGGAATGCAGAACGTCGAGCAGGGAACAGTGGTTCCCCTTTCATTTTTCAATTCGGTTTCTGAGTACTAACTTCATCAACGTCGCTTCTTCTGTCCATACAAAGCCTCCCCTCGTTCGGTCCGGAGTCACTCAATGCTTCACGTGATTTCCAGTGCCAAGTAGAAAACGGCAGTGAAGGGTTCGGCACTGAGTACGATTTCTCAGCGATTGCTTTCAGGAATGCTTTCCAGGAAAATTTCTGGGATTTCAGTCTTGTGCGTTTCCGAAATATGCCAATCTACAATTGTGCATCGACTCCTTGTCATAGATCTTGGAAACTATTTCGTCTCTACTACAAGTTTGTTGCCCCATAAGAGAGCCCACGTGACAAAGACCACTAAATAATTGCACCTCAAATTCAAACACTGGTCGGCAGGAAAA
Organism: Antitrichia curtipendula; assembly: GCA_951230915.1. Lineage (NCBI taxonomy): Eukaryota > Viridiplantae > Streptophyta > Bryopsida > Hypnales > Leucodontaceae > Antitrichia > Antitrichia curtipendula. The sequence goes on along the minus strand of OX579635.1, from coordinate 2,418,975 downwards.
AGTAATAGTATTCAAGATTTTAATCTTTTCTGCACATAACTTCAATAACATACAAGTCCTCAATCAAACATATCCCAAATTTCAGCGATCTGGAAAGAACGATCAGTTGGATGAATTTCAATATGGATACATGCATCTAAGTGACGATGTGCACTTAGAGTAGGCCTCACCTGCTGGGAAGGGAAGGGCCGCAAAATTTCCAAACATTTCCTGCAATCTAAATCAGACTACACATCAGTGTTTTTTTTTCCGGCGATTTGGTGCAAAATTGCACCAAAATTTTTGACCTAGCACCAAGCCTATAGGAAATTTTTAGTAAAATTTTGGATGAAATCGCCAAAAAACTTCAAGTTCAAGAAAAATCTTGGATGAAATCGCCACATTGTGAATGAAAATAGAATTATAGATACGTATTTCACATTTTCTATACAACACTTGGATGAATGTTGAAACTTGGAGCACCACCGTAACATTTAATATCGCCACTTCGCCACTTCATGGAAAATGAAAAAAAAAAACCTGCTACACATATGACTAGTTGATACAGAACTAAGTAGATAAAATTTCAAGCTGTGCCCAAATGGATAGCTCTGTGAGTAGCAGAGTCCAGCATCAATTTTGGGCCATTGCCTTTCAGACAAAGATGATGAGAGGAATTGAAAGACAGATGGGAACTACCGCTAGTGTAGAACTAACTTTCATTAGACTCAACTAACGATCCGTTTACAGTTATTGAAAAGATTTCTCGCAGTTACAAGGAGGCTACACTGAATTGGGATTTCTCGGAATATTTACCAAGTTTGTCAGCATTAGAGAACACTCACAGAGAAAATGGCCGATTTCTGTCTGGACTCACTATTAATGGAGCATGTGGATATGGAAGCCTACTCCTCCAACAAATAGTAAAACAAGGGCCTGCACAGCATATCAGACTTCATCAGAATTTCAATGGTCCCAAGATCTCCAAAACCAATAAATATCAGCAGAATATATATAGCAAAGCTCCATAACCTGATCTAGTTTCCATTCACAAAGCAGAGATTTTCAGAACACTCCAGTGTTCAAGATACACCCCCAAAACTTTGTATCAAGTGATAGGGTTACTTACAGCTATGGTGCAGGCCATCAACCCAATGCGTTCACGGGCGTCATGTTTCACAAACAGGAAAATACCAGCGCCAATATACCAAGGAAACACGGCAACAAAGAAACCCAATATGAACCTTTATTACCACAGACAACACAGAAGTTAGCAGCATAACCACCATCTCAAAAGATCCTTTACTAGTCCAGGTGGTTAATTAGGGTTCTGGTGTTTGACCTCTCTCTATGAGTCAAACACTCCTGTTAATCTAGAGGAACGATAGAAAGTTATTGTCACCATACTGTACTGTACACTTAATACACTGTACAGGACAAAGTATAATATCGTTCATGAAAAGAGAATTAGGGTTAAAGTATAATCTAGAGTTAGATCGATAGTGTTATTAAACATTCACAGTGAACCCAGAACACATTGCGTAAACATCTGCTACTTGCAAGCACACTCGCAGTTGTGATTCTCATAACACAGCCTCGCAAAAAGAACGGCAGTGACAACTTACAAGAACCAGCCAAAACCAAGCCCACAGAAGGGAAGTCGTCGATGGTGATATGTGATTTCATGGCACTGGTGATAACAGGTCTGAACTTGTGGGCCTGGACACTGAGACGCCTGATAACTCCCGGAGCCCTGATAACTCCCAGAACCTTGATAACTCCCTGGATAATTTTCAAGCACCGGATACCCTGCAAGGCAATCGACAGCATTCTCACAAGGAATTCGCATGCTGTAACTTCAGGCACAGCTATGTTACGAAAGGAGCAGCAATCGTTCCTTTGCCCACTTCTGATGGACTATGGAAATATAGATATCAGAGAAGAAATACCTAAACCCTTAAAAGGGCCGAGATTTCATGTCCTAAAATTGACCAATCCACTGATCATAGTCTGCAAAACATGATTCAGATGGCGCTAAATTCATGAAACCAGAATTAGCGAAAAAAAAAATTGCGACACAAACTTGCCCTCCTTTTGACCTAATTTCACTCAACACTAGCTCTGAGTCCAATTCGAGACACATCTTCCTGTCCGCTTTAACGACAAAAGTCGATAACAGCAGTTTCACGGTACACCCCAAGAACGAAGCATACATTTCTTGCTCATTACTCAACATTCAGTTTCCGAATCGATCCAACTCCGAGTCCGATGATTCTCCACCCAAGGAAATTTCGAAATCTGAAAAGAAAAAAAGCCAATTGATCGCAAGGAAAAAAACAGAAGATAAAGAAAAAGAAAGACGATCGAGCATACCAGGCACTACAGGGTACTGTGAAGCGCTGCCGTTGAACGCCCCAGCCATCGGGGGAGCACTGGGCTGCGGAAACCCCTGTTTTCCATCAAAAGTCCCGTACGACCCTCCTTTCTCCATCCCCATTGCTAACGAATCCTCCACAACAACCCTAAACAAAATTTTCAAAAGCAAGCCCTACAAACGCCGTCCTTGCGCTTTAGCTTGGTCGACTCAGAACGCCCAACTTCGCTTCCATCAACTCCGACAACAGAATGTTTCGTTTCTAGGCTCAAATGTAAGCTGGCTTCGGAATCGCATAGGATCGTGAACGATCGCAAGCTAGACAAGAAAAGACTGGTTGTGGGTGCTTGGAATTGGGCCTGCGACACTTGGGATTCTTTGCTTGGCGAAGGCGCATCCTCACTTTTGTTGAAGTCGATGGAGCATCGCAACGGCCGAAGTCCCGCGGCGTGGGTCCATGTCGGTGGTGCTATTGGCGGGTACCCGGAAAAGGGAGAAAGTTTCGATTTGCAATTTAGGGGTCTTCTTGTTTATTTTCTGAAATTTTTTTAATTCAAATTCAGAATTTCTGATTCCTCGTACGGCACCAAATGGCATTTCCCTACCAAATATAAAAATATAATGAATTTAAGTTCACTAATGTAATTTGGCAAATGCTTTTTAAAATTTTTAAAAGGTCATTTTTTTCGTATAATTAATTATTTTTGAAAAAATAATATTCCAAAAATTGTAGCATCTATTGTAGAAATTAGCATCACCCTAAATGTTAGTTTTATCACAAGAAAATTATTTTTGTGAAAATAAGATTTTACTTTAATTTTCACTAATTCAAAACAATGTGAATTTTGACAAATTAGTTCCATACACAATATTAGAACAAATCAATGTAGCTTAATTTCGAGGGGATTGTTCACATGGTGATCGAGTACAAGGTTTAGATGCCTATGTTTTTTACTTTAAATTATACAAGTACATTATTTTTTTATTTTTTATAAAATTTATAAATCCGTTTGTTGTTTCAAATAGAATTGACAATGAGTGTTGCCCCAAAACACCCTCAAAATTCCTATAATTATGTCTCAAATATTTGGATCTTGTCCAATTTTGGCAAAAAATGTTTCCAAAAATTATGTTAATTCCAGTAGAAGTTGAAGTATTAGAAATTGATTGCCCACAATTTTGTGATATATTTATATTACTTTAAATAAAAGGATTTAAATAATTTAACTTGAAAATGTAGAAATGCTTTTAGATATGTTTTACATGTATGGGAAGGAGACCCAATTTTATTTCTAGCCCTTTTTTGTCCATAAAAATTATAAGACATTGCCCGAATAAAAAAGATGATGTGGCCAGTGTGTGGCATCAACATGGTGAGCTTTTGGAGAGGGCAAATACAAGGTATCAATAGCCATTTTTGTAAAACATTTAGACATTAAATGCATGTTATAACTTGTAGAGGAAGGCTTAACAATTAAGGAAACAATTGACTCCCTTACACATAGCTTGATTTAAAATTAGAGAAAAAAAAAGAATAATTGATCATTTAAGATGTCATGACTTAGTATATAATCAAGAGAAAGTTAGGAGGCTCATATCATCATTTTAGTTTGATTCTTTGGTTAATTAGTGAGTATATAGCAGTCGAAGAAGTCAATATATCAAAAAAATAGAAAGGAGTTAGGTAAAGAAGTGAAGTAGATAGATAGGCTGGATGAAAAGAAATATATTATAGATTAGAGCTTTCATATAGTTCATTGTAGAAGTTGTTATTTAAGCGGAATGCAAAACCCCAAGAAAAATCAACAAAATGAAACAAGAAGGACTGTACAACACTGTCACAATGCTCATAGAGGAAGATAGAACCACAATGAATACAAAATCCAAGGTATGTGCCTAAACTTGCCACGTTGGTCTTTACTTTCTCGGAACAAAACCATAGTTAAGTTGAAAGCTCTAGACCATGTAAATCTAGCCAATCAATGGATCCTTGCATGATCACATTGATTCCAATCTTAAATTTTGCATACCTATTTGTGTACAAGTAAATGTGTAAATCATATTTGTATTAATTACATTGTGCAGTAGAACATCCATTGTAACACTTGCAATGACTACTCGTGCCCCAGCTTCATATTTGAAGTCCAAAAACTACTTCAAAATACTCATACCTAAAGCAAGGCTAAAATTTAGAATTCAAATTCAAGAATATTTTTAAATTTTGGATAAAAATGTGTAAGAATAAATACACATGACCAACCAAATGGATGAAATCATAACAAGAGGTTGTAACCAATGTTAGACAGGTATCTCCAATATGTACTTGTCATGCACATGAAACAACCATGGTATGAAGCTGACATGCTCTAATAGTACCCCGCACATGCAGCATCCAGCAGTGCTGGTTGTTGGGGATGAGAAGCTGCCAAAAACAGGTGGCGAGCTGGAAGGGGCTACTTTTTCGAATTCCCCGAGGTAGCAGCGGCACAATAGTGGCATCGGAGGTTACACCACACAAGAGGTTTTCCAGAGCCTGAGTGCCATGCCTCCAGGGCGTGATAACTCCCTTTTTTTGCTTTTTTTTGTTGTAAAACTAAGGACAAAGGCAATTAGTGGTGGTGGTTTAGGTGAGTCCAATAATTCAAGGCTTTCAATAATGCTAGTGGTTTAGATAAGTCTTAATGGAACGCTCAATAATTCGAAAGTCTTACAATAATGCTAGCGGTTTAGATAAGTATTAATGGTCGTGCTTAATAATTCAGAATTTGTTGACTAATGTCCGAATTTAGGTGGGAATTTATGGCCATGACTAATAATTTCTCTAATAATGCATGCGTCATTACCCTTTATCCCTTGTCATTGTCACATATAATATTAATTTTTATTTTAAATAATCCTATAAACTAATAATAAGGATATTTAATAATGGTTATTTTCACACCGCCTTGGAGGCTTTTTGAGTCTCTCCGGAAAGGCTAAATACGGGAGAACCTTACTTGTTTTTCAAGCAGTTTCTCTAGTAGTTTGTGTATGTAGTGAACCATGGCACTAGATGAGGATGAAGCAAATTTACTTCTTCTAGCTTTATTTTTTTATTTTTCTGGCGACTATACCTCAGCAAAGGCGACTTCCACCATCAATAGATCTTCTAGAATTGTCTACAGGTGCAGCATCGTTGCCATTCGTAGTGGTTGTGGCATGGCTCCAACGCTTTGATGGACGTTTTTGGTGGGTTGAGCCTCGTCAATATGTGTACTACAATGTCGTAGGAGACGATGTTTGGCAAACGTCCCATGACATGCTCAATAAAAAATATTTTGATACATTTCGGATGTCATTTTTGGCATTTGAACAATTGGTGCTAGAGTTGACCCCGTTTTTACAATCCCGTGCACCTTATTTTGTTCGGGCCCCCATACCAGTTCGCAAACAGATGAAATTGATAATTTATCAATTAGCTTTTGGTCATTCATGTGAAAAGATGAATGACTTGTATGGATGTGGTGCATCTACAATTCATAAGTATACGGATAGAGTTTGTAGAGTCCTCAGTAGTCGAAACCAAGGTCTTTTTACCACATACATTCACACTGACTGGGGAGAGACTGTATGACATCATGGAGAGATTTATAAATTCTACGGGATTGCCAAACATTTGTGGAGCCATAGGTGGGATCCACATTCCTCTTTCTCGATGCCCAAGTAGCCACATCACACTCGTGGCTGCAGATTTCTTTAATAGAAAGAAGTTTCATAGTGTTGTGTTGCAGGGGGTTTGTGATATGGGCAGAATCTTCTGGAATGTTTGTGCAGGGCAACCAGATGGGGTCCACAATATAAGGCAATTCCGTTGGTCCTCTTTGTACGAAGATTTGCATCTACGACGGATTTTATCAAATCCTACTATTGTGGTCAGAGGTGTACAAGTACAACCATACTTGATTGGAGATACGGCATACCCAAGCCGCCCTTATCTTTTGAAGAATTACAAGCCAACGAACCCGGCATTTCATGATCAGAAGAGGTTCGATGCTTCTATCAATTCAGGTAGGGTTGTCATCGAGCATGCATTTGGCGCTCTAAAGAATCGGTGGAGGATTCAGGAGAGCTTCGGTGGCAACATTGACAAGTGCAGGACTGTCACGATTGCTTGCTACATGCTACATAACTATTGCAAGCTACATGGTGAAAGACTTCATGCACCGGAGATTCTTGGGCAAGTAGCGGATCCATATGCTGGCCGACATCGTGGAGCACAACGTTTGCCGAATGATGGAGATGGCGCAAAACTTGCTGGGGAATGTATGCGTAGGGCTTTATATGGAGCTTAGTTAATAAGCAACTCTAGTATGTAGGTATTTTTTTTTGTTTATAGTATTTTTGTAGTTTTTTGTTTCACTTCATTGTTCTTCTTTTGTTTTATATGATTTTATTGTTTCCTACAATTGTACTATTTTTTTATGTTATAGAGTACATATATGTCATTGCTTTGATGGTTTCTGTCTTTTTCATTGATTATGATTTCTAACATTTTTTAGTTCATTCAATTTTAAGAAAATTATTTCAATCCCACAATTCATTGGATTCAACCTCATGTATATTAAAGTCTGCAAACTAGGCATGTTAGAAATCACATAGAAAAAAATAGCACAGTTGTATCACTAATGGATTGAAAGATTATAATGTTTAATCATGAGGGTGTTATAACTATAAAAGTAAGTTAAAGTATTTCTATTTTTTTTTTGCATAGTACATACAAAGCATTGGTCACCAAAAAAATATGGGTTAAAAGGGCCTCACTTCCATAATTTCAATGAAGTTTAGGCTTATCAAAATGTACTCTACATTTTGTTAAAATTATTTAGTAAGCTGATTTTCTTTTAAACATCTAGTGTACTTCAAGGTCGTTTTCATAGGCCCCAAGTCCTACGGAAAGTAAAGATTGCTATAGACATCCTTCGACAAAGTCTTCATTATTGATATCATAATCAATCATTTTCAAAATCAGATTTTATATATATATATTATAAACTTGTATTTTATAAAGTGTGAAGTAAATGAGGAAGTAAAAAGCCTAAGTTGAGATTTCTATCAATAATTTTTCCATCAATAAACATCCATAATCCATGTGATGAAACATGTGATGGATGTATAAAAGAAATTTATACAACAACAATTTTAGTGACACTTATAAATGAATTTTTGAAATGAGAAATGTAATGTTGGTTATAAATGAACGTGTACACTATGGAATAGAAAGAAATACAAAGATTTGCAACAAATTTTTTAATTTTTTTTATTGCATATTTAGAAGTCCATACATTTTTTTTACTCTTGTACATGATCCTTTCCTGCCCTCTGACTATGAATGACATCTGCAAATAAAGCAGCTACATGCTCCTAAGAAGCTTGTGTTGCCTGCAGAACATCCAATTCGAACTTCTTGTTGTCTCTCTGAAGCTAAATCGCAATCTCCATCTTCATTTGCTCAATACAAGTTGACGATTCGGTGAAGTGGTCCAACGCACTTGCCATCTCAGTGTTGAGCTTTCGACGTTTTACGGGTGCTCCTCGAACTCCTGATAAATTATTGGCACGAATTGCTGCATTATTGACGTCAACCTCTTCTTGGGTAGGCTCAGTATCCATGACAGGTGCCCCTTAATTATTTGCGCCAGGAACGCCATTGGCCTTTGCCGTCTCACTCAACATAGCATCCATGGCATTATACCATGTCCACCTAGCAAGCCCAAAGTTATCCCCAGAGACGTTGTACATCTTCTTGTGACGGTAGTAATGTTGTCGCATTTTGGTCCACTTGTCCTTTAGATGCACCGCTTGACGACTTGCCTCCAATGAAAACTGAGCAACCAAACGTGTACGCATTGTAGCCCAATCTTTGGCCCGGAAAGACTGCCGCCCCAACTCTACAATGTACTCCCTCAGCATGTCCAACAAGTATTGTGTCTCGGCATTACCCCATTCACAATGTGTGGAAATTGGAGCACTCGTGGGTAATGCCAAGGATGGAGTGGCAATAGCGTTTGGCGGCACCTCCACTGGAGTGTCTATAGATTCCTCAGAATTTTCCCCCTCAAACTCCTCCTCTGACAAATATTCCTCACTTTCCTCATTCTCAAGTATCATGTTTGTCAAGAAGCCCGGGTTGGTCATCCAAATCCTCAAGAAAAAGCTCAACAAAAAAATTCAAAACTAATACTAAACTACACTCTCAAGCTGCCCTAACCCTCAATGTCCTCCGTGAAGCCTCGCAGTCCCTGGAGTCCCTGGAGTGAGTCCCTAGAGTCTCCGGCGTCCCTGTTTTGTAGTCGCGAAGTTACCAAGAGGGGTGAACCCCGCACGTGAACAGTACTGCTTTCTTTACCTTCCTCTCTTGGTTTCGGCTTGGCTGATGCCGGCTCTAATATTCTAGGAGCTTTGAGCGGAGCCGGCTGTTGCGGCATCTCCCAACGAGTTTCATCCAACGAAGTGGCACCAGACGGCTTTGAAGCTGCATGTGCGTGACACTAATGGCCTTGATTTTGCTTCATACCAGACCATCATTGGTCGTGACACTATGAACTTAGTTTAATCTTCTAGGTGCAAGGATCATTGACGCTGGTGCAAAGTGTGAACTAACTACAGTAATTTACTACTGGAGGAATTCAATTTAGACATTGCTCATAAAAGAAACTTGGGAAGTAAATAAATTTTGAGTACATGTTTGGTATGCACACTCCTAGTTATGATTTGGTTTGCACTGATGCCCAATTACCTTTAAGATCACATACAACTACTTTTATACGTACTACACCATCGTTTGTAGCAATTCAGTTTACAGAAACGTTTGTATTAGCATTCGTTACTACTAGAATTCTGTGGGTCTGAATTCAGACGTTAGTAGCAACATTTGAATTCAGCCCCCACAACATTTGCAGCAACCTTTGAATGATTCTGATAATAGTAATGTGTGTTTCTAAAGTTCACATTCAACGTTGCTCCTAAACGTTGTCCAAAATGAACAACGCTTTGGAACATGTTCCCTATTAAACATTGCATGGTTTGCTGAAGCATGGTCCAGAATTGGCATGTCTGTAAAAATACATTACTCAACCTGCTCCAAAACGTGTTGAGCAACGTGCCATCTGGAGCCAACGCTTGCAACAGATACGGAATTCATGGAATATTCCCAAGTCAGCTACACAGTCCTAGTTGGTAGTCTAGAAGTAACAATTGAATCTCCTTTCGAGCTCGGTAGAAACACTCGATCTTCTATGTGTGTAAGTTCTGGTCCGGCACAATCTTGTTGGGGAATCAATTCATGTCTTGGAGAAACACGTTATCGTCATCAACAAAGAATCCAGCACACGCCACACATTCCAATCCGCAGACTGTTCCACTTAATTCAGTGAGTATCTGACAAGACATCAACGTAGAAGAGGATATCTGCCTGCAATCCCTGCATACGGAACTTGATGCCGCTATTTAAGAAGTTCGTTATCAACTGAACTAACTTGTCAGTCCACTCAGTAGACACGGCCTGCGTAGGGTTCGCACATGGTTTTTAGTCTGGAGTGTCCCAGCTTCAGCGGAGTTCTTTGATAGTAACATAACTTCCTCGTGTAGGAGGGGAATCTCCTCTAATAAAAGAAGGCCTCTGACGTTCGGACATAGGCTATGGTCAATCAAGAGAAAAATTGAATAGAAGAGCATACCTAAATAATTCGCAAGCTGTCATTTGAGACGCATTCAGATCAAATCTACCAAAAAGCCACGCTACGAAATTCTTAGACCCTTGTAGCACAATTCCTCATATTCATAAGAGATGTAGCTTCTGTAGATGCAAAAGACTCCTCACCTATGGTTTAGAGCCAATAGAGAAACACGCGCGTCTATCATCCTACACATGGTCTAGCACATAAATAGTACTGCAAAACGTTGTCCAACTATAAAACCTTTCAACATAATTTACTGATCGGTGGAAAGAAGCGATCCAAAGAGCTTCTCTCAAGCCACTTCTGCGTTTTTAGTATTCTCTCCGAGCCACTTCAAATATTTCTCACTTCCACCAGTAATGGGCAAAGCAATGACCTCGGGTGTACTGCACAAAGTGAAGAAGATCAGTAGATTCCATAACTAACCAACACATTCACTAACGCAGTCGCATGAATTCACATGAACACGTCTCGATGCCGGCAAAAACTCGTAGAGATCGATGTAAACAGAAATTGGAAGACAGTCTCAGATCTTGCGTACAATTGCAACAATTCATTGGCGAGAAAGGATAATGTACGGAATTTCTGACAAGGGTAAAAAACACGTACTCATAAGGGTGATTGTTATTGACATGATCAGTGAGTTCGCCAAGAAGGGATTGCCGGGTTTTTATCATCAAAAGGATTTCAGTATCTGTCTCAACCTGCAAGCTTGAGTCAGTAATAGCTTTATTGATACAAATAGCACAAATGTACTCCAGTTCATCCTACTCTACCCGACAATGCAGATAAATGATTTAAAGGTTTCTAGCGTTAGAGCTTAAGCCACTAGCCAGCAGTCAAAGATTAGCGAGCCCCAATCCCAGCACCAATCGTACACATGTACTGAAACTATACCTTACCCTCCCACCAATACGTGGACTCCACTCCTGCATGACCACACACCACACCACCAAAGCATACCGCAGATAAGTTCCTCACTTCTTGTGCAGAGACCCCACAGCACTTGGAATCTATTATTGCTGTAGCATTCTAAATTCACCAATACAAACAATCCTGCTAAGTGAGTTGTCATTCAAGTCAAAAGTCCGGATAATATCGACCTGGAATTTGATTCACACAAGCGGCAAGCTTATTCTCGATGATGCTGTGCGCCAGCTTTGTGCCTGAGAATTCATTCGCAGTACTGACAGTTCATACACCCAATCGTCTACTTTGCATATGTAAGCAAAAAACTGACTTAGCACAAGATAATTTCTCTTTCTCGGTAAAACTTAAGACCGCAGTAGACGCACCGCAGATCTCACTGCTCGAAGAATAGTCTTGCACTCAAGCATCAGAGAAATCTACTCAATTGATTAAAATTATTCATTATGGAACATGTCCCAATGCTGCTCGAGGCTGAGAAAGACTGAAAGTTGGAAGGCTCCTAAAGCACAAAGTATGAGTGGCAATATTCTAAATTTAAAATAGGGAATGTAAGTAGAGACCTACGTAAAACTCTGGACTATGAAAAAAAGAAAATCACCAATGAGACAAGGTAAAGTTACCTGTCTCTTTGTTGGGAACTGTCACATAGACAACAATTGAAGGCACCGCATCAAGAGACGCCATGGAATACGCTCGAGACACTGCTGAACGAGGAGAATAAGGAGAGGGAACTCGGAAGAAGTTCGTCCAGCCTGGGCTGTGAAAGTTCGCAATTATGAGCACCACGGCTACTCCAGCTATTGAGGCCTCCAATACTCGGTGAATCATCAGCATTTCAGTCTGACCAATCCATTTCACTCTCTTTGGGAGAAGCTAAACAGAAATAGAAACAAACTAAACTAAATTTTAAAAAGCCAATGTAGATGCAAAGAGAGAGAAATACTACTTACTGAAAACACTGAAAACCATAATCTGTAGATTGACAAATATTACGATTGAAAGACATGATGTCTCTCTCAAAAGTATGATTTCGACTGCAACTAGATCTCCCTCAGCACAATCTGACATGTTGCTTGTCTAAGAATTCATCAACTTTCAAAGGCCTCGAGAGAGCCTAAGGTTTGTAGTATCTTATCCTACAACTCATCCTATTAAAAGCGTATAATCTTTCAACTGCGAGCCCACGTTGAAGATCATGAAAGAGACAACTGACCTCCACCGGACAAGGTCTTGAAGCAAATGTGTCTTGGAAGAAAAGTTGCAAAGCCCAAGCTGACTCGATCGCAAAATGCTCACCTGCCAACACAATTATAAGATCACTAGGAAGAAGAGAAGAATCCTGAAAACAGCATAACTCTCAAAACTCGTGAGGCGCTGTAGGTGGTATCACTCCAAATTTCACCACCCAAAATTCGTTACAAAGTTCTCCCTAAGCTAATAACAGAATGCCATCAATGCAATTAAAGAATAGTGATTGAAACTTTAAGGTATTCAAATTCCCTGGTCAATGTCACGCCAATGTGTGATGCAAGAAGAAATTCTCAAAATCTGAAATTTCAATGCAGGGATGCAAATAACGAGAAATTCTCACAACGTGAAAGTGATGAACTAACACACTATAGGCAACTCTCAAACCCTACCCTCACATCAAGTTTCGAAGTCTTCAGCTGCAGCATCTTTCAAACGACAATGTGTACCATCAATAATGAACTAAAACTCTGCAAGCCACATTCTCAGGTTGAATGGATAAAGCTCTCCAACAAAGAGGAAGTTTACTAAAAAAAACAATGTCTATGCAAATACCGAATCCACTGAAGCAAGCACAGACGCAACATGCCAAAAACTTCACCAGAAACACATCCTCCATAGGTCTCACTCAAACATCCAGAAACCTAAAACACACAAAATCCTATCAACAAAAGAGAAAGAAGAGCAACAACAAACGTCTCAATTAAGGGCCTTGGATTTTCACTGCTCACATCATAGACCTAATTTATTCAATCACCTCTAAAACATCCGCCGAAGTACGTTGAGATGAATATACTTTCCTCTTCGCAATCAGCACTTAGCTCCAGCCAGCTTTTTCATGAGAAATCCAAACCCTCAAGATTTTCTCGACTGAAGTAAAGGACGCAAATGCGCTCAATCTCAAACTATTTTCGAATATGATCTCAATCAATAACAGTAATACAATAACACTAATCCAAATTTCTTCACCGTTGATCAAAATCGATAAAACAACAAGCAATACGGATAATGAGTGATCATACATAGGGATCGAGACGCAGAGTAAACCAAAATTACCGGCGAAGGGGTCGATGAAGCGGCACGAAAAGCAGGATTGCAGGCGAAAGAAACTACGCAAAGGAGTGGCAGCCTTGATGAAGAGAGAAGAGCCGGCATGGCGGGCATCGGAGGTCCAATTCACAGCAATTTCAATGCAATGCTTAATGAAACCCATTCAAGGGTGGATAGCCGGCTCTTCTGGATGGATGTGTCTTCTTGGATATATTCCGTCGACTGAGATGTTTTTCATCCTTGTGATCTAATTGCTCAATCATCCACTTAATTAGTGGACAATGAATGTCTTGAAACTGAACTGCGCTTCATCTGATTAACATGCATAGAATAAAAGTGCACCTCATCCAAGCAATTCTTACTAGTTGAAGAAAAAATTAGTTGTAGTTTGAAAGAAAATCAATTTCAAAATTAGCCATGTCAAAAACTCAATTTTGTTCAACATGATTGGAATTACTTTACCTTTTGCAAAAAAATTCTTAGAACTTCAAAATATATTTTTGTGCCTGGGCTTGTTAGTAGACATCGTTTCAGGTTGTTGTATACAAAAAGTGAAGGAAATTGACACTTATAGAGTTTTAAATGACAATAGTTTGACAAACATGCAAATGATGTTGGTTCTTATAATATTTAAATCTTTTTTGGTAAGTGAGAGCACGGGAGAACATTAGCCATTGTAGAGATAGTATAGGTTGCAAAATGGACCATTTTTCCATCTTAATGTCCTTGCATTTGAAATATTTGTTGAATTGGGCAATGCGTTCAATTTATATTTCACAACCATATAATGCATTATTAATTTCAATCTTTTTGTCTAAAGACTAGAGTTCATAATGCACATAATTGATCCAACAAATCCCTCCAAAAGTAAATTATCATTATCAGTATTGTCAAAAAATTGAAAATTGCGAAAAATTACACTCACCTTTTTGCAATTTTCAGTTTTTTAACAATTTTGACAATGATAATTTAGTAAGTATGACCATATTTGTTTAATTGAGACAAAATGGACATTTTGAGACTTTAGCCCTATTATTCAAGACCTCTATTTTAACAAATAAAAAATTTATGAACATATCAACCTTTATAAAATTAAAGATTAGTGAATGTATTAATATATTAAAGTCTCAATTTACTAGAAAAATTCAATATCAAACACTTATTATCATCTAAATGCAAAATCAAAGATAATATGAGATTGCAAATTGTCTCATTTAAACGAATATGGCCTTAAGTTAGTAATTACAATAAACCAAAATTTTACTATATAAAAATTGAACCACTCATAATAAAAAAAAAAGCTAGCAACTAGAGATTAATTAAGTGTTCTTTAAACATTCTATCTAGTTATTTAATTTCTACCCCTCATCTCATTGATCTTGGATTTTTTTGTTCTTACAACCACCCTCGAAAGATTGATTGGAAGGTACTCAAATGTAGCAATTAAGACTGTATGCATACATTTTCTTCTTTGAACACAATCTCCACACAATGAGAAAGGAAAGGAATCCATTGTGGCAAAAAAAAATTGTAATGTATATTTCAAAAGATTCACATAGCACACAAAAAAATTGCCTACATTATTAGCTTGCCATCAAACTTGTGTCTACGTTGAGCTCTTCCCATCTGTTGTAGAATGACTTGCGCCCTAAAATGCTAGTAGGCAAGTAAAAAATGGATAATATCATCCGGATATAAACATCCATTCACAAAATATCCATTAATAATAAATTTCATCCTTGTATGAATTTCCATTCACAAAACATCTATTAACAATAAATTTCATCCAAATATTGGCAAATCTACTATGCAATATCATTTTGAGAATGATTTGATGATTTCAACCATTTTCCAGCCATTTGTCTTAGTGCTATAGTAGCCAGTGTCAAAATGAGGTAAGAATTTTGGCAAAAATTCACCGAACAAATTTAGGCCACTCCATCCGTCTTAACCCCTAAAGGACCAAACACCGTTTTTTGACAACATAGTGTTTTGGGGCAGCTCACCACGAATGGAATTTTTATTTTTTTTCTTTGAAATTTTCACACAAGATGTGTCCGAGGAGTAGCTTTAGGGCCCAACAATTTTCATAACTTTTGACCACATGGTTAAAAAGTTATGGTATGATATGTAGTTTTCATTGTTCGGCGGGCAGCCTGGGCAGCAAAAAAAATTTCTTTAAAAATCATTTTCTAGAGAAATAAAAATTTAAAATTGGTTCTCTAGATTTATGTGCACAAGGAAAGCTTTGAATCATTCCACTTTGATTTATGAGATGAAAGTTATGAGGAATTTTAGTTGTGGGTAGTTTGCGGGTGGTTATGGAATCTCTACTCTAAAATAAACTTTGAAGTCCTTTATTTAACTCAATTTTCAATATTTTTGAAAAAAAATATAAACACAAGGTGTAGATTGTTTATTACAACATTACAATCGTTTGGATTGGCATTTTTCAATTCCATAATTAAATCCTTAACAATTTAGTGTTTTGAATCATTTTCTACTTCTTTCTACTTACTATTTTTTTCCTATATGTTGTACATTTCCAAATGATCTGAAATTTTTCAAGCATGTAGCTAACTTTCTTTGAAGAATGAATCCAAAGAGTTACCACCATTTTGGACATTTTTTCATACAAATGTGACCATGTGAAGTGCAGCTGCCCGGTTTTTCGCAGGGACAAAAAAAGGGTTTTTGTCACTTCAAATGCTAATATCTTGCAATCTACACGGTGGAAATTTCTGAAATTTTTTCCACATCTTCTCAAACTAGTTTACTACAAGATCCTACGATTACTTGTGTCCAAAAATGTTTTTTTTCCAAAATTTGGTACTTGTACTAGAAATGGCAGTTTGGGAGCGTTTTTTGTGAAAACATAGTCAAAAACCTTTAGGGGTTAAACCCGGTGTCAGTTTATTCTCTCTCTGCACAAGACATAACTGCACAATTTTACCCAAGTCTCATTATCACAAATCAGTGTAGGATAAATATTATTTACTGCATCATACAATTTTCCACAAAAATATGAATATTTGCTTTGACCCTACAGTAATTATGCACCCTCACGAATTGGACAAACTGAAATCAGTCGGTTCTGTAAGATAACTAACATTTGAATCTGCTCCGTCGTCTCGCACCTACTTCTGTGTTGCATCTGCCACTCATCGATCCATCCCTACTTCAATCCCTCCTTCCCTAGCAACCCTAAAACCTAAAAAATATCAAGCATTGACACCGCACACAGATCTCCAGCTAGCCAGCATCGTCGCCCCATGCCCCCCATGCCCCTGCAACGCGCAACAATCTCCCGACGCCCAAGGAGCATCTTCCCGGCCACATGGTCACTGGTCTTGCATGAATCCTCACAAACAACAAACCAGCAGCCATGCACCACAGTTTCCAGTTTACACTCTTCGTCTGTCGGTCACTAGTCACTACTGTAGCTAGCTCATCATCAAGCACGGCCCACCTCCAGAAACTATCTCGATCGAGCTTACTACTGTAGCGTCTAACCCCGTCAATCCTCTTTCCTCATGAGGACGTCGCACTTGTCTGTCGCCAATTCAACCATGTGCCCCGACTGCCCGACTTTCTATCCACAGCTAACCTATACCTTAAGTTGGTGATACGGTCTGGACTTCTGCAGTGATCCTGGTTCCTTCTCGTTTTACCGTGCGTTTGACACCTGAGAGAGGGGTTATGAGTGAGGGACCAGCGCGTGTTTTCGGGGCGAAGTTTCGCACTCTCTGAGCCTGTGGTGTGAAGACTTGTGGCAGGTACTGTTCTAATAAAAAAACACGCGGGTCAGGTGCGGATCAAAGTATGAGGATACTGCAACCTTTTTTCTTTATCTTATTTTATGGGACGGAGCTCTCCCGTAGATTTGAAACGGAATCACACGGTGATTGACACATGGAGGACGGGACTGCAGTCCGTTGTTAAAGGAAGTTGAAAGGTTTACACTTAACGCTCTGTCTGCAATGACACGCTTGTTATGTGTTATGAGCACATTCGGTTGTAATATCCTACCACATCTAAAGTTGCCTGGAAGTTCGTCGATGCTTTTACCGGGCGTTTGACACTTGACGAGCGAAGGCGTGAGGAGTGAGAGGATATGTTTCCCGGATAAGAACACAAGGGCCGGCGTTCCACAAGGGCCGGCGTTCCATCATTCATTATCTTATTATATTATTGTACATATCCACTCAGTGAGGATATGTGCAATTGACGGACTGATGGAGAGGGGAACACAACTGACGGTAAATAGTTGACACATGGAGGACTGCATTGTCTGAAGGAAGTTCAGTTCGAGACTGTCTTCGAAGTCTGCACTCATCTGTCTCTAACGGATTGATTCAAGCTGCAACCAGCGGGTGTTTTTTTGAACAGTACTTGCCACATGCCTTCACAACACTGGCACAGGGTGAAACTTGTCAAACAGGCAAACTTTGACCCCCAAACCCAAAATACAAAACACTTTATAAGGTGACTAAGTTAACCCTTAACCCTTCATCGCCGAAGGGGACCAAAAGCGTCCTCATATATTTTCAAGTCCAGTTCAAAGTGCGGTAACTTTTGCATCAGATGGACAAATTCAATAAAAACATGTTGTGAAATTTGTGCTCTTTCTTCTAGTTTATGTGGTGAAATTTTCATATCAATTCAAGATGTATTGATTTCTTGGAAGACAATCAAAGTTCACAGGTTCAATTTGAGTTCACCAAACTGCATTTGAAGGCTGCAATTTCGGGGACTTGTATCTCCTTCATTCAATGTTGTTTTTCAGTGAAATTTGTTGGATTATGTTTCTCTTGGAATCTAGTTTTTGTGGTAAAATTTTCATGTCTATCTAAGTTGTTTTGAATGTTTGGGAGCAATTCAAAGTTCAAAATTGAACATTTTGGATTACAATGAACTTTGGCGGCTTGTTTCTTCTTCATATAGTGTCCGTTTTGAATTAAAAAAGAATTGGAAAAGTTGCGCATACTAGTCTAGTCTATGTGGATAAAATTTCATATCAATCCAAAAAGTTATGAGTGACTTAGAAGCATTTTAGTAGTAGGAGGTTCAGCCTTAGGTATTTTTTTGACAACTTTTCTTGCTATTTTTTTTACATTTGCAAGCCATTCTGCAAACACAATGAGTCAATTCAATGATATTTTCTTCCACCAATGTGTTTGTATGATTTTTTTGAATCACTTTATAGATTTAAGTTTTTTGATTTGAGTAGGTTTAGAAATTGAATTTCACTTGCAAATGTGTTGCTGGAAAAACTTCAGCATCCTTTTTCAACACTAAAGTATTATAATCTTGCAATCTAAGCGGTCAAATGACTCCAAATTTGACTCACGTCATCTACAACACATACACTACAAGATTGTACGATTGAAATTTCTATAACTAAGCAACATTTAGATCTATAACACTTCAAAAGCAATGATGTTTTTGAGCTCAAATAGACCTTAGGCAATGAAGGGTTAACCCTTGAAGTCCCATGGCCTTTTTTCTATCAAAAACCACTCAAAACTGCCATATCTATTGCAAAGAACTAAGAAATTAATTTTTTTTTCTTACATATGTAACCATAGGATCTTGTACTACACTAGTATAAAAATGCTTGGTAAAAATTTTATAAACTTTGACCGCATTGATTGCAAGATATTTGTATTTAAATTAAAGAAAACAATGTTTTTATACCTTGCTCAACTATATTTTTTGGCTTTGAATCTTCTTAACTTGAAATTTTTGCGCTACTGATTTTGATTTTATACTTTTTCATGTTGAAGAATTGAGTTGAGAATCTTTGGAAATAAAAGCAACAAAAAAATACTTAATTTTCACTCCTTCAAATATTGTTAAGTAGAAGTAGGTTCAAGATTGAAAGGATAACTAAACCGTTAATAGCTCTAACATGAAGTTGAAACACAATAATCCAAGCTACAATCCCAACGGTGAGGGGTGATTGCACGAAACACTTGTACTATTTGTTGCGTTTTGCAATAGTACTCGTGATTTTTTTGGGAGTACTTTAAAATTCAAAAATCAATTTTAAAAAAATTCAAAAAATATGACTAATGTATGCACCTTTAAGATGAAGGTAACCACCAAAGGAAATTCATTAAAAAATTCTCTAAGTAGGAGAACTAAAAAAGTACCAAATCGCTAGAAAATGCATACTTTGATGTTTTAATTAGTAGAAAATAGGAAAAAACTTAAATAAAAATAAATAAAAATTGGCCATTTGTAGCAACTTTATGAAGATGGTCATTCACCAAAAAAACCACCAAAATAATTTTTTTCATGTTTTGAAATGCAAGTAGAAAGAGGCTCACTTTGTGAACTTCTACACCAAATAAAATTAAGTATTTTTAAAATTCCTTTGGAAAATAGCTACAAGTCTACTAAAAGACCATCTCTACCAAATTTCAGCTCCAAATTCGTTTTTATGTGTACTAAATAGTACTAAAACCCCCCAAATTGGCATTTGTGACAAAATATCGGGGGCTATTATTAAATAGTAAAAAAAAAAAATTTAATTCCAAAAAATTACGCAAGGTGTATAATAGTTATAAGTACCTTGTCTATGAATTTGGAATCATTTGGAGTCAAAATGCAAAAGTTATGACTAAAAAACTAATCAGCATGCAACATGTGACAGAAAATAGTACAAGTGTTTCGTGCAATCACCCTGAGATTGTTTTTGCAAGCAAACATAACCTTGCCTAGTAAATTTTTTTTTTTTAAATTGTTAAAATTGTCACCAAATCTGTCACAGATTTGTTGTGGAGAAATATCATCCAACTCTTTCATTCAACGTTAATTTTTTCTATATACAGTGACTTCAAAAAGTAAGTTTATGTTGGTTCAATTTCACTCTTTGCACCATATGTTGAAAATGAATGAACAAAATCCAAATAAGCAAATATGAATGTTAGAGTACTCTCTCTATATTATGTACAATCCTAAAAAAAGCTTGAAGTAAAAAGCAATTACAATTTGGAAGTAAATTAATTCCAAAGCTAACCACCCCCATAGACTCAATTGTTCAAGCTTGTTTCATAATCAGTCTAAAAATCACCTATACTTCTTTTTTGAGCCTCAATCACTTGAATATTTTACTGCATATTGTTGTACACCATTTAAGACCCACCCCCATTGGTATTATAAAAAGTTGACGTACAAATGCTTCAAAAAAATTATATATAAAAAATATATATATATAATATTAATTTGAATGGAATTTGAAAATTCTTAATGAATGAAAGACTTGAGATTTCATTTACTATCATAGATGATCTATAGGTTGCAATTTGAACCGTGAATCATCTATTTTGAATAGATTTGAAAAATATTTGTCCTAAAATACATTTAATACAAATCATTTTAATTAATATCTAACAACCAAAACAATTAATTTCACCGCAATCTTTTTGGATCTAGCATATTAGTATATAAGCAGATTGTATATAGTACATTTTTGGGATTGTAGGTGATTTAATATGGTATGACAATAACAAAGTGATACCCAAATTTTCAATTATTTTGAATAAATATTTTTAATTGAACCCCAATAATTTGCTAATACATCAAATATATATAGTTATTATATTATAGAATAACAAATATATTTATGACAAAATGTTGACAAACTCATTTGATAAAAACAAAATTAAGACATATTGTCAAACTTTTTACAATACCAATGGGGGAGGGTTTTGACCTCTAAAGGACCAGCATGTGTTTCGTGGCAATATAGAAATTTTGGGTAGGTTCATATGATTACAGATTTTCATATTTTAGGTTAAAATTTTAATAGAAGGTGGGAATAAGGAATATACTTCATATGCACTAAATTTCACAACGTTTGGAAATATGAGAAAAAATTATGGTCTAATATGTAATTTGTTCTCAACTTGGGCAGTGTAGGCAGATAAGAAAAAATCACTTTTTTCATATATAAAAATTTGAAATTGGTCTTTTAGAATTATATATACGTTGAAAGCTTTGAATCATTCCATTTTGATCAATGAGTCAAAAGTTATGAGGAGTTTTGGTTTACAGATAGTAATACATTCTCTACTCTAAAATAAACTTTGATGTCCTTTATTTTACTCAATTTTCAAGATTTTTTGAAAAAAATAAAGTTATAGGATGTAGATTGTTTATGACAAGATTGCAACCATTAGGATTGGCATTTTTCAATTCCATAACTAAATTCTAAAACAATTTTGTATTTTGAATCATTATCTACGTCTTTCTACTTACAATTTTTTTCCTTATGCTGTGAAAGTCCAAATGATGTGAAATTTTTTAAGCATATAGACAACTTGTCTAGAAAAAAGATTCCAAAGAAGCACCACCATTTTGGCCATTTTTTCATAATGATTTGACCTTGTGAAGTCCATCTGCCCTTTTTTTTGCAGGGTCAAAAAAAGGATTTCTGTCACTTCAAATGCTAATATCTTGCAATCTACCTAGTGGAAATTTCTGGAATTTTTCCCACATGTTCTCAAGTAAGCATACTACAAGATCCTATGGTTACATGTGTCAAAAAAAGTTTTTTTTCAAAAACTTGGTACTTGTACTAGAAATGACAGTTTTGGAGCATTTTGGGTGAAAACATAGTCAAGGAACTTAAGGGGTTAAATGGTGTACAACAATATGTAGTAAAATATTCAAGTCATTGAGGCTCAAAAAAGAAGTAAAGGAAATTTTTGGAATGAGTGTGTGGAGGTGGTTAGCTTTGGAATTCTTTTACCTCCAAATCATAATTGCATTTTTGCTTCAAATTTTTTTAGAATTGTAGTATTGAGAAGATACTACAACATTTATGTTTACTCATTTGGATTTTGTCCACTCATTTTCAACATATGGCATATAGAATGAAATTGAACAAAGCATAGACTTGGTTTTCGAAGTCACAATGCAGTGAAAAGAGGCTGTCACCTCTTTTCAGTGCATTAGTTCCTCCCCCCCTTTTTCAAAAAAATCACAGACCGTTGATTTAAAAAAACAGAAAAATGTTTCCCCTCCAAGATGCCGTTGATTTCTCAAAAAATCACAAGCCCTTGATCTTTGTGAGATTCAATCCAAGCCGTCTAAATATGAATCCAAAATACAATACTGAATACGGATATGGTATAAATACATAATGGATATGGATACAAGATACAACTTCAATATACTATACGGGACATAAGATACGATTAATATACAAAATACGAAATACACTATATGTCCCATATCAATTGTCACCCCACCCCCATTTGGAAAGTACAAAGCGGGGAGGGGGTTCTTGAAATTTTATTAATTTTACTTTAATTTAAAATAAATTTATTAATTTAAATACAAAGGAGGGGGAGGGTATAAATTTTTTTTATTAATTTAAATACAAAGGGGGGGAGGGTATGTGTTTCAGTGTGTTGTGACACAGTTTGTCACAATGCACTGAAAAGTGGCTGTACCAGACAGCAAAGCATAGACTTGGTTTTTGAAGTCACTATATGACAGACAATACACTTAAGCAACTATGTGTATTTGAAGTGCATGCATCTTGACTGTAGAATTTTTTTTTTTCTGTATACAGAAATAGAGTTTGGAAGGATTCCATAATTTCCAAAAAAAATTAGCTCAAAATATAATTACCCTAAATTTTTGAGTTGAAGATTTTGTTTGACCTATATTGGTCATGTAGACCTTCCCATTTTTGACCATGGGTTGCAAACAAAATCAACCAAGGGCTAGTTCAAATATTAAAACACTTGTAGCCAATCATAATGCGCCACAGCTGCGTTGGAAACTGCACCATAACTAATCACTATTCATCTCTCCATGTATGTAAATGCAACAACCTATACCACCAGAATGGAAGTAATCAGAAGTAGGTCGTCTGCCATATATTTGAGATAAAACATAACATTGTTTACCAACTAAGCTACCTCCCTCCAACTGGAAGTATAATTCTTCCCCAATACTCGGAGAGAGACTTTAGTTATAATCCTAAGTTATTGGTTGGCTAGCACATAAATCACGCCAGTGGGTTGTCAATGTTTTTTTGTTTTTTTTTTGCTTTTGATAAGGTAACAAGTCCAGAAATTGCCCACCTAAGAGCTGAAACTGAATTTTGGGAAGGCGAAACTTCTTGAAATATTTTTCAATAAATTTTACTTGAAAGATAAGTGGATTTGGCATCTAACCTAAGTCGTTTCATATTTTTTGGAGCTTTTTGAAATTAGTTATGAAATTTTGAAGTTGAACTGGCATAAGGCTCCAAAATCGTCCACCCCTGAAATGTACACTGTTTGTACATTAGTGAAGGCTATGGAAAAACAGCATGTACAAATTGTGTACATTTTACAGGTGGGCGGTTCTTAATGCCCGAACTATTCTTGGACCTGTTACCTTACAAGCGTCACACTGTAAAGAACTCCGTCAGGTAGAGAGGCTGATTTCACACTAGATAAACCACCTATTACCGCCAAGTATCGAACCCACATCCACTCCATTAGGTTTGGGTATCTTCCACCATCATCTGATAGTTCGTGGTCATCTTGGACCAGTTAATGTGGTTTTTTGTCATTGGTGCCTTCTTGCTGGGGGGCTCCTGATTTTTGGGAAAGGAGAAGGGCCCCCCACAGTGAGCGTTAACAATGTTATGAAGTTTTTTTTTTTATTGAAAGTCAGTGTTCAAAGTGCTATCAATGATTGAACTCCAGCGCTATCAACTTCAGTTGCGTGCCAAGTGACTTCAATGTTGCTGTTGTAGCTAGACAGTTGTGTATTCGAAGGGGAATCGGTTTCTTCGGTTCATCTATGGTGGTACGGATGTATGGGAGTTGCCAGGATATTTTGCCTTGACGGACTAATTCCCTTAACTTGTAAAAACAGCATTGATCCCTGTCCAAGCATGGGTGCTGCAAGCATATTCCACCAACTCTACAAAAAAAAACACTGGCATGAGTGCAGTGACGGGCTCTCAGGAATTAATGATAAGCTTAAATTACATCAAACTTGAGAACTACGTTATCAAGTGCTGCTTGTTTCCATGACTTTCATTATAACTTATATCCTTGTATAAGAGATAGTGGAGTCAACAATGGGCAATGATTGCTGTCCACACCACCACAAGGTTTTCAATTTGTTTTGCATAGACGGAGCTCCATGACAAACTCCATGATCAAATGCATCTCGCTTTGTTTGTTTGTAACAAGTAACAAGTAACAAGTAGGGTAAAAAACGCGGGCAATAAAATATACGGGCGGAAACGTTGGCTTCACTTTTTCTTACGTGCTTCCCTGTAGTTAGAGACGTGGAGGTGAGAGAAAAGGGATCAACTGTTCCACCTGTTGTGGCGTGTATGAGCTGCATTGCCACCTGTCAATATTATCAACAGGACACACATCTGACATAGTTACCTTGATGATGGAAATGGTATTATTTTATTGCTCAAGAGAACAAGAGAATCAAAAGGAGAGGATTCAGAATAAATCCCTCAAAGGTAGGTCGCTAGCACATGTAGCACAGTACTACTGTATTTTGAATTGAAAGCACAATTGGAGAGATATTTTGAAGGTGTAGCAGAATGTGGTTACACAAATGAGGGCCTGATTCCGGGGATTGCAGCTCAAAGCAATGACGTTGATAAGATCATTCTGAGCTCAAAGGAATGAAGCTGATAAGGTCTAGGCTAGTAGAGTGAAATTCTGATAATGGATTGCCACAGAACTGTTAAAATTCTGATCTCCGAGATTCTTAACCCCTAAAGGACCATTGTCCCTTTGTGAGACAAATTGGATTTTGGGCAGGTACCTATGATCTCAATTTTTGTTATGATTTTTCTTAAAACTTTTTTTGAAGATAGAAAAATTGATTATCTTTGTGGGAATATGATTTTTTTTCAATTGGTGCGTGGGAACAAAAGTTATGTCCAAATAAGCTCAAAATGGAAGAGACTAGGCAATAAAAAATATTTCAAAATTTTTAATTTTTAAATTAATTTTTTTTTCTCATTGATTATAATTTTGTCTATATGGAAAGCTTCAATTCATTTCATTTGGAGAAGTATTGTGAGAGTTATGGACAATCTTGTTTTTCGGGCAATCTAAGCACTGTCTTGAAAAAATAACTTGTAAGATTTATTTCTGAATGCAATTTTTACAATTAAAAAAAATAAAAACTCCACATAATTTGATTTGCTTGCTAGAACAATCTCACCACTAGGATTATTGTGTTCCAATTCCATCTTAGAGATATTAATGATTTCGATTTTCCTTTTAACTTGCACCTACTTCTACTTAACAATTTCTTTTAAATGAAAATTAAATTTTTTTGAATTTTTTTTTCCTAGACTTACAACTCAATTTATCATTGTAAAGATTTAAACCTCAAAATTCTATAGTGCAAAAGATTTAAGCTAATAAGGTTCAAATTCAAATAAACTAGTATTGCAATGTGCAAAAAATAAATATTTTCTTCACTTTAAACATAGATAACTTGCAATCTGTGTGGTCAAAAAATTTGAAATTTACTCTACACATTCTCACACTAGTTAGTGTTAGATCCTATGGTTGAATATGAAAAAAAAAAAAATTCAATCTTTTTTTTACTCTTTGTAATAGAAATGGACCAATAGCCAAAGACTTGTTACTCCCTATGTCTGAAAATAAAATTGTAGTGTTTCTAGTGGGAAACTGCGAAAGTATCACGGATTTATTTTAAGGAGTACAAAATTGAGTGACCCTATTGTTGATAAAACCCGTTCTTGTAGATACTTTGGAGTGTATGGTCTATTTTGGTTAGATAGCTAATTGACATTTTGAAAATTCATAATTTATTATCCCTTGGGCATGTTATTTTAATAAATTAAACTAAAAATTATATGAGTGACTTCTCTCTGATATCATTCCCAATGTCTCATAAGGTAGACAACTTCTTTTCAACCATACACTCATTTTTGCTAGTTAGGATGATCTCTTTTTGATCAGTTGTGGTTTAGGTGACAACTTATGTGGTTAGGTTATAGCTCATGCAATACAAATGTTGGGGAGGTGTACATTAAAAGCATACAATGATCATAAGATGTATGTTGAAAGTCACAATTATCACCTACATTGAAGCATGGTCAATTTTGTAATCAACCTGTTGTTGGAAATACAATGACTTATACAACAAGAATAGGTTGAACATAATCTTCACGAAAAAATTCATGATAATTTTGTTTATTGAAGAGAAAAAAGTAGAAAAAAATGAAATCCTTCTAAAATCTATTTCTCTAGACAAGGAAATTTTCACCCACACCATACCCATACTGCAAATATGCTAAATTGCTCAAATGATTGCGAAGGAATCAGATACCTTACTACTTCCGTACCAAAACAATTGTCTACTTTGGATGTCATGTTTTTAAGGTTGTTTTGAGTAGGTCATATGGAGACTTCCTTGTCGCTAATTTTGTTTAGGATACAATGTTCTTCATTGATTCTAGTGAGGTGAAACTTGGAATCTTCTTAATTATTTTTTTTGCAATATGATCACTGAAACTGAATGAAAAAAATACCAACAAATTTGTAGACAATCATTTAAATACACTCACTTAGCATGTGCTGCATGTGCCTGTGGGATGCAATGGATGGCTGAGAATTCATGATGCAAGTTGCCAAACCAACCAACTGTAGCTAGTTTCATGCAACAGAACCATTGGATCCCATTCAATCCCATTCGACCATAGGCTTGTGGCTTCATGCCGAATGATGCAAATTCTAGCTAGTAAGGTAGTACTATTTGATATGGTTTGTCCCCATTTCTGTCAAATAGGTGTCTATGCAAGTGTCACTAATATGGACCTCAACCCATTCCCTTGGAATGGCTGCTATTTGATAAATGGCACTTTACAATTATAAAGTATCAAGTTTTTAATGAATGGCTATCAAACATGCACCTACTCAACATTCATGAGGTTTATTCCAATCTCGACTTTGGGAATTCACAAAAAATACAAAAGAATCTCCAATATTTTAATTAATTAATTTAATATTAATGATTTTCATATGTTTACATGGCATAAATAATACCTAATTGTGATTTGGAATCCATCTATACACACCATCTTGAATGAACAAGGGATGCTATGAAATTCATTGCTTCTTGACAAAAGAGGAGGAAGCTTTGCATAGACAAAAATAATGTGAAAGCAATGTAAGGAAGTTTGAAGAGGATTCAATTTGAAAAGCAAACGACATTAATTTGTCCTTACTAATTGGGGGGAGGGGGGGGGGGGAGAATTAGTGTCACCTAGGAAATTAGTATTACTAAAAAAAATTGTGGAAATTTGTACAACATGGTGTGATTTCAACCCGCACTCATTTAAAATAGTAGGACTCTAATAAATTACTGTTGCACTTACTATTTAGACAAATCAATGTAGGATACCAAGGACAAAGTCTTTTGTAGCATAGTTGTTTGCTCCCATATTGTTATAGTTGTTACTATACAAACTACTTCAATTAATAGAGAGTTTGTTTAGTGTAGGAATCCCTCACACTAATTTGAATTTGGATGCTGCATGAATGTAGTCCACTTACAATAGACATTAGGATAAAATTTAGATTGAATTTGGATTAATATAAATGGAATTTGTATCAAAGTTGGATAACAATTACATTATTTGAGATAGTATGAAAATAGTGGTGGCTATATTTTATACATTACTTATATTTAAAACACTATAAACTTCCATATCAGTGCACTTTTTGAAATTGCATAATTTTCAAACTAGTGCAAGTTAATGTTATTCTCAATGTTATTATTACGGAACACGCTAATTGCATTACAAAAAATTTCAGCCCTCAAAAATGCTGTTTAGAAAGGTTTTTCGGCACTCCCCGTGGTGCAGGTACAAAAAAATAAAAATAAAAAAATTAATTTTTAAGTTAAAAAAAAAAATTCTCCAGTCTGATGTGGCACAAGTAGTGCCACATCAGATCCCCCCCCCCAAAAAAAAAAATTAAATTTTAAAAAAAAATTAAATTTTTTTTTCCCTAATTGCACCACAACCCTGCAAAACTCGCGGCACTCCCGATGGCTGAATTTTTTTGTAATGAATTAGGCTATATACTAAAGTAATCAATGCAATAATTTGTGTGAGAATTTGAATAGTCAAAGACTATCTTATGATGATTGGATTAATATTGGATAAACATGGGTAAACATTTGGATGAATGTGGATGAAAATTGAATGACAATAATTATATTCAATTCAAATCAATACAAAAACAAAGTAAATCACATTCATTTGATTTTACAGTGCCTCATAAATTCACACAATCTCCAAAATAATGCTAGTTAGTGATATATTTGCGCTATGTGCTAATTAAATTATCATGAGTACCATTATTACTACTAACGTTATAAATATTTACAAATGGTTGTTCTAAGCCAACAATACAAAGATTTGATTAAAATTATGAGATAATGATATTGTCAGTTTGAACCACATGCTCTTACCCTTAATAGCATCACGTGGATTTGTTAGCTAGCAATCTTGGTACTTACATTCTAGAGAATAATTTAAGTAGAACAACTCATATTGTTAGGCACCTAATTCCAACATAAACTAGATCTTCCCATTTATATTACCCATCCATTACCACAATCTTAGCAACCTTTTAGCATCATGACAATGAACTTGGGGAGGGGACACATCAGCTTGTGGTTTAGTATGACTCTACTTAGGCTCAGTCCCAACAAACTTTGAAAAATCACTAGAAAATTTTCTTCTCAATCTCGCCTTTGTTGCTCATGTGTGGGCTTTTGGTGTGAGTTTTTAGATTGTGAAAAAACAAAACATTTATCCCCCAAGGGCTTGTTCCTTTGATTCTATACACTACGCTTCTTATCAATGAAAATTGTCTATGTGTTTCAAGAAAAAAACAAAAAAACAAAACATTTTCAATCTCTGATAAATACATGAGTTAACTAATGGCTTCTCCAAAGTACCTAGAGCAAATGTGCTTGCTAATAATAAGCATGTCTACCTTCCTCCTAAATAGTCCTCACTCTATTAAAAGTATCAGTCCTCTCTAAACTTACAAAAGAATAATTTTGAACCTGTCCAGATTTCTTAATTGTCTTGGTCGATAATTTGATTCGTCCGTGTTTCAGTGAAAGGATCACCACTGGTGGAGCCGAGACAAGAGAGCAGAGTGCCAGCTGGAATGCGAGGTAGGGGTGGTGAGGCCAGGAATCATGGACCTCACTTCAGTTGTGTATTTGTTTCTTTGCTCAAATTGGTAATTTCAGTGTGGCACCAAACATTTGAGGACAAGAATTCGACAACTTCCTCAAAAAATGTTTCCTGACAACGTCCCAAAATAAATTTGGTTGTCTGGGCGATAACTTATCCTACTACAGTATTTGGCTGCCAAACTGTCAATTTCCAAATTTTGGATTGTTGTAGTCATATTTTTCAAAAACAATTGATTTCATTTCAAATTTTCAGTTGCAAAATAAGTAACCTATAAAATATATTAACCTAAAATAAAACATCTCAATTTGTAGGTGTGCCAATTTTGCACTCTATAAGTGAGAAGCTAGCAATAATCACTCAACACAAGTCATTCCTGAATGCAGACCACTAAAACCATACTTCCTCAAAATTAAAGGAATGAGCATCAAAGTTTTTCATTGTAATTCTCATTTGGGCCTTTAAAGTTTTAAGATCCAAACTACTTGATAATGATGATTTAATATGATTCTTAGTCAATTGAAAAGCCTCTGCTAGAAGAAAGTTGACATGATTCTAAGTTGATTGGGGTTGGGGCTAGGGGCTCGTTGGGGGAGTCTCAATGAAGTCGCGGAGGGTGGTGAAGATGGAAAATGGATGGTCAAGTTGGGTAATAGTAGTTTGACCTACACAAAATAGTGTAATTAGGTTTCCCCATACTAATTTTTCAGCATTTGAAACTATATAAATATTTTCAGCTATTATAAGAATGCACTACTTTTGAATTAGGTCTTGTTGTAATTAGGACTCATGAACCTCTATGTGTACAAATGATAATATTTTTTGAGATATTTTTTGACTTTGATGGCTTCTAAAATAACTTTCTTGATGTAAGGCAACCTCTTTTCTGTAGTTGAATGAGTCATCACTTGATTTGGGGCATGGAAACAAATCAAGTGCCACAAAATAATAGCCTTAACAATGCTTTAACCAGTTAACCCTAGAAGGACAAGCCCATAACCATTGATTTGAAGCCTCACTATCTTTCACTTTGTTTGCTACAATTTTGCAATTGGATATGAATGAAAAAATTTATATTTATTTTTCAGAGATGAAATCATACAGTGTCTACTACAAGTCAAAACATACTACAAAGGTGATTTGTGGATTAAGCATATTCTTATTTTAAAAAGTGAATAATAATTTTATGAAGAAATTTGCTATACTATTCGTTGAAAATATATTCAAGCAACTTCCAAAAAAAATATTGAATGAACCAACGTTTTTTCCATCCTATAGTCTTAGGTGAAGTCATCCATTAGATACTTAGTGTCCACCGTGTCCTTCTAAGGTTAAATTAAGGCCTAAACCACCTCATGAAGCAAACAAAGTCTGTTGTATTTTCAATTCCGCTAAACCATAAGCTATTATCAATATTGACTTGAATGGGACAACCTATAATAATATTTATTGTCAAAATGACATTTTCCTTTCCAAAATGGTTGTCAAGGAAAAATGACAAAATACAAAATGACAACCTACAAGTGGTCGATTTTTTCCTTGCCAACTTAGTCTACCACAATAATCTAACATTATTTTTATTATGTTTGTATGGGCCAACAAGGTCCATAGTTACATTATTAACCCTTTAATCCATAACCTCTAAAGTCCCAAGGCCATTTTTTGTATTATCAAAATTCACTCAAAAATTGTCATTTTGAATGTACACAAAAAAGATTTTTTTTTTTTTTGTATATTCAGCCACAAGATCTTGCACTAGACAAGTATGAGAATGTCTAATTTTTTTTCCCATAAATGTTTACCATATAGATCACAATAAATAAGTGTTTAAAGTAAAGAAAAAGAGTGTTTTTTGTTTCTAGCTTGACTAGATTATCAAAAGGCTTTAAACCCTCTTAACTTTAAGGTTTTTAACTATAGATTGTGAATTTAAAAAAAAAAATTATACTGAGAAATTGAGTTGAGATTTTAGAAATTTGTTTTTTAAAAAGATCTACAAGTTTCATTCTTTAAAAAATTGTTAAATCAAAATATATACAAGATAGAAGAAAAAATTAGATTGTTGATAGCTCTAAATGGAATTAAAAGATAATAATTCCAATGTTGAGATTGTTCTTAAAAAAACTAAACCACATGCAACTTTTTTTTTAAATTGTTAAAATTGAGATTAACCTCTAAAAGACCAAATTGCATTTTTTGGCAACATAGTGATTTTGGGTAGTTGACTATGAATGGAACTTTTCTTTTTTTTTCTTTTAAGTTTTCACACAACATGAGGTTGAAGAGTTAAGGCGCAACAATTTTTTTAACTTTTGACTACATGGTTAAATAATTATTGTATGATATGTTTTTTGTTTTTTTCAACTTGGACAACTAAAAAAATCACTTTTTCAAGAAACAAAATTTGAGATTGATTTTCTATACTTATATATAAATAGAAAGCTTTGAATCACTCTATTTTATTTAATGAAATGAAAGTTATGAGGAATTTTTGTTTGAAGGCAGTTATGGAATTTTTACTCTAAAATAAACTTTGAAAATCCTTTATTTAACTAAATTCTCAATATTTTTTGATAAAAATAAAATCATAGGATATAGATTGTTTATTACAATGCAATTATTGAGATTGGCATTTCTAATTCAGTAACAAATTCTTAACAAATTAATATTTTGAATCATTCTCTACTTCTTTCTACTTACTATTTTTTCAAGCATGAATAGGAATTTATTTATTTTTGGAAATTTTTTATATGTATTTTCAACTTATTTTTTTAATATAATATGGAGGGTTTTAAGTTTTAGGAACTACATATTTTGGGGTAAAATGTTTGAAAGATGAAATCTAACCTATTTGGAAAGAGTTAAAAATATTTCTTTTTGAAATTCAAGCATCATGATCTTGAAACTAGTAAGGTTTTTTATTTTAAATTTTCTTAGTAGGGTGTACTCTAATAAGATAACTCTATGATCCTATAGTTGGATTTGTTGAAAAATAAATATAGATGAAGATTTAGCTTTGCTTTAAGAACTAGTGTTTTGAAGCAATTTTTGGCCTGTAAATATGAAAGAATTTTAGAGGTTAAAAAAAGATTCAATACACTATTTTCTCTAGAATTTACTAAGATTGAATAAGAACAAAAAACTTCATAACATTTTCAATACTTATCAAAAAAGAATGAATCAAATCTTTTTATATGGACAAAAATATAATCTATAAGAAATAGATTTTAAAAAAATTATAAATTTTTGTATTTCTTTTCAGTGCTCCTCCTCGCTTGTTATAGGCTTATAGTAGCATAAATTTTACTCTCAAGTACCAATTGAAATAAAAATTGTATTCCCAGAAAGCTAATCAATTTTCCAATCCTAAAAAGAAGTTTAAAAAATCTTGTCAAAAATTGAGATCATAGATACCTGCTCAAACCTTCAAGAGTCCCTCGAGGAGACTCTTGAAACTTTATAGATTAAAGTCAAACTTTAATCTTTTCAATTTTTGGCAAGATTTTAGAAACTTCCTTAGTTTTTTATTTTACATAACACATTTCAAAATTTTAATTTTTTCCTTGTAACAATTTATATCTTAGATTTATCATCATATTTTTGTATTAGAAACATTTTTTAAATAAATTTATAAGGTTTTCTTAAGAATTTTCTTGTATGAATTATAGTCATAAAATAGTTTGAAATAATTTGAATTTTTGAGCAAGTAATGGAGTCAATAATGATAAACTATGTACCTATGTCCTCCAAAGATGCAAACATGATGTTTGCATTTCAATTCCTCCCCCCCCCCCCCCTTCCTTGGAAAAACCAGGAGCTGTTGATCTATGTTAGCCCCCCTTTCTAAATGTTGTCAATCTTCTAAAAATATCCAAAGCCGTTGATGCCTATTGAACAAACAATCTTTGCCATTCAAATTTGGATATAGAATACAAATATAAAATTTGGATACAAATATAAAACATGAATACAGTTCCAGACTATAACATATAGGACACAAATACAAATACATTCAAAAATACAAATACAAAATACAAATATACAATACATACATATTCACAAGCAAATATATATATATATATATATATATATATATATATATATATATATATATATATATATATATTCCATATGGTTTGCAAGTTCCTTATATTCTCTATGAATACAAATATAGGTGGTTGGGCTGGGTTTCACATGTTGAATTCATGAATTCATTTCACACCAGGGGTTTGCTCAAAAGTTTAAAAAAATTACATGTACCCCTTTTACAATTTAAAAAAAAGCTTAATAACTATTGTGATAATGCCAATGTACCCCTTTTAAAAATCATATGTGGTTTTCTCTGAAATTTACAATTTGTCACATAAATACCTTCCTTGTATTGATATTTACACAATTTTGCACATATTTGTATAATTGGCATATTTTATGAGTTTATGTGAAGATAAACTTAGTAGAAGAAGGTCTTATGTATTGTATATTAACCCCTAAAGTTCCAAGACCTTTTTTCCTAAAAAGAACATTTCAAAACTGCCATTTCTATTGCACAGAGCAAAAAAACTTTAAAAATTGTTTTTTTATATAATATCTGTTATTGCACTAGTATAAGAATGAGTGGAAAAAAATTCAGAAACTTTGACCACATGCATTGCAAGATATTTGCATTTAAAGTGAAGAAAACATATTTTTCTTACACCTTGCTCAACTATATTTTTTGCCTTGGAATCTTCTTGACCCTTGAAGTCCCATTGTCCCTACGAGGGACAAAATGGATTTTGGGCATGTTCGTATGATCTCAATTTTTACTGAAACTTTTTGAAACTTTATCATAAGATAAAAAAAACTTCTTAGCTTTCTGGGAATATAAACTTAATTTCAATTGGTGCCTAGTAGCAAAAATTATGCTACAATAAATCCAAAATGGGGGAGACTGGGCAAAAGAAAATTCCACAAAAACTGAAATAATTTTTTTTAAATATTTTTTTCTTGTAGATGGTATTCTTTTCTAAATGGAAAGCTTTTATCCCAACCATTTGGATTAGTGATGTGAAAGTTATGGAGCTCCTTCTTTTGTGGGCAATCAATCCAACATCTTAGAAGAAATTTTTTCTTTCACTTTGAATGCTAATAATTTTCAATCTATACGGTCAAAAATCACAAATTTCTTACCACATGATCTAAGACAAGTGAAGAACAAGATCCTACAATTGGATTTAATTTCTTAATTTTTTTTTGCAGGTGAACATAGTAGAAGTGATAGTTTTGAGTGGTTTTTGACCAAAAATGGCCTCAAGACTTTAGGGGTTAAAATATACATTTCAAAAATTTGGTTTTTTAAAAGTAATTATTTGAAAAAAGTTATTAGTACAACAATGTTTAAAACAATATGTTTTTTGAGGTCAACAAAACAGAGGTCATAGGGATAAGCAAAATGGCGTAATTTGTGTACTCTTTGAGCTATACCAAGAGAAATTTGATATAAACATTTGGAAATGGTGAATTTTAAGCTTCCAAGATGCTACCTACAAACTGACACCAAAATCTTTAATTTTAATAAAATTGAAAAAATAAACTTAAATAAATAAATAAATGATTGAAGCTACATTTAAAAATAATTATTCTTAAAATCATTTAAAATCATGAACTATGTGAAAAATTTGGGTTTGCCCACTGGACTTTCAATGTCTTTTAAAGGTGAACCTCTTAAGGACCATCATGTTTACAAGCCCAAACTAACTACAGGATCTTTTAGTCAACTTGTTTATGTACAGTGTCCTAGAATTTTAGAGAAAATATACCCACTAATTGCAAGTTCACTATGTCTAAACTTCAAAATGTAGTTTTTTCTAGTTCTTCCAAAAGGTGAAGTTTTGTCTTTTAACATTTAAAGGAAAAAATCAGATGTCCTACAACTTGTGCATTTTGCCAATACATTGGAAAATAGTTTGAGAACATGTAAAAGATTTTAATCCCAAAAGAACTTTTGTATTCATATCTAAGAAAATTGTAAAGTAGAGAGTGGTGTTAAATGAAAGAAAGAACTAATATGCTAATAAATTTTACAAGAAATTGAGGATTGATAATCACAATGTTAGAAAATGTACTACTTTAAAATTAATATCCTGAATTTGGTTTTGAAAATTTTGATAATTTTGAAAATTGAGAGCAAAAGACAACCTTGTATGATTTTTCTACTTTTATTGCTTGCAAAATAGATCTCCTCATAACTTTTACCTCTCATTATTTGGAATTGAATGGTTCAAATTTTTTGACTAATTATTAATTGATATTATCCCTAAAAAGTAATTTATATATTTTAGAATATATTTTTGTTGCCCAATTTGATATTGAAATAAAAAGAACTTTCTAACTTTTGCAATATTTATCAGAATGACGTGAAACAAAGCTTCACATGTAGATTATGATGAGTAGCATCCATTCTGAAAAAATCATGCAAAACTTTCAAATTTTGAAGTCAATAGAGCTTGCCCATATTCTTAACATGTCTAAAGTGGGCTCTTTGGTCGGCCTTTAGGGGTTAAAGAGTAATGCAGGAGTTCACTTGTGACTGTATAACAATGGTATTGTGCTTCAAGCAATTCATATAGGAAGAGATTTATTATTTTATTTTTTCCACATCCATATAAAAACTTATCCCTTATTTTAGAACGGTTAACTTTACATCTTGTGAACAACAAAAGAATTTGCAATCTCAGATTCCAAATAAGAATTCCATATTTTGTATTTTGATCTAATAATAAGTGGCCAGGAAGGATCGCCCCCCTTATTGCATCAATCAAGAGTAAATGTAAAAATTGCCCCCTATTTTGTGCTGCAAATTTTTTGTAGTTTTTTGTCTCTCTTGTCAAATGTGGGGCCCTTGATTGCAAATATGAATTCAAAATTTGCAAATTTTATCATGAGTGGAAAATAAATTTTTTAGTATTTTAGTCTTTGTAGTAATATTTAATATTTTAGTATTTGTAGTGATTTTTAGTATACTAGTATTTCTCCAAGGTGAAAACATTGGGCAATCAAGTGGGACAATCCTTCCTAAAAGATTGGGGTGAACAGCCCCCTCGCTTGTTCCAGAGAGAAATCACTTAAATTTTTTATTTTGTCATGCTTGATAAAATTTGTAAATTTGAATTCATATTTGCAATCAAAGGCCCCAAATTAACCAGGAGGGGTGTAGAGCATACATTACTCTAGCACAAAATAGCCGTAGGGGTTCAATCTTTTATTTCGGTTTACGTGCATCCCTGGAATGACTTCAGGGGGACAAGCGAGGGGGTCAGTTCACCCCTCGCCACAATAAGCACAGACCCCAATAGTTTCGTGGAAGACGCCCCACTCGTTCCAGTAGAGAGATTGAGCGGAACAACTGACCAGGAGGATAGCGCGCATGCCCGAGGACACCTGTCATCCGGAGGACAGTCAAACCCCTTCAAAACTACAGTACACCAACTCTAAATCGCGGAGGCAGGTGGAGAAAAAAAAGAAGGCGAAGTCCGTCGCGACTAACAGGATGGTGCAGCCGAAATATGCACAGCTGGCGCGCAACCACAGGCTCCGCGTGCCAAGTGTCCCTCTCCAAGCCCCGGGCGTCCGTCGCTCTCTCTTACAACCTGCGACGCCCGCCCTCGCCCGCGCTCA
This sequence comes from Antitrichia curtipendula, assembly GCA_951230915.1. NCBI lineage: Eukaryota > Viridiplantae > Streptophyta > Bryopsida > Hypnales > Leucodontaceae > Antitrichia > Antitrichia curtipendula. The sequence continues at coordinate 2,381,783 of OX579635.1, read as the reverse complement.
TCTCATAACTTAGTTCTTGCTGTCTGCTCTGCTCTTGCGATTTGCGGTGCTTGGAAAGCGGTGGATCGAAGGTCCAAGAGGTTCTGCTTGCGAGTACAGTATTCAACTAGAGTTTTCATTCAGTCTACCGAATCCTGAAAATTAAAAACCCATTGGGTGCATCTGCGGATAGATCGACGGGTGTGAGCTTGTGCGCTTCTGTGGTAGCTCTGGAAGTCCTCAAGGTTTCGTTCGATTTGAGCTCAGTTGCATTCTTTGTTAGAGAGTCGATCTGTTCGTAAGTAGCTTGCTTTCGGAATTTCGAGAAGGTGACTGGAGGTTAGTCTGTAGCATTTGCTTCCCGATTAGTGTCTCGATTGGCGTTGGAAGCGGAGAGCCTCGGCTGCTCTGTTTTCTGAGAGATCATGTGAGACGCTCTTGATTGATGTCGACAGGTGCGCAAGAAGTGCAGTTGTATCTGCTTCTTTCGTCGTTTCGTCTGTTCGTGTGGACTTTCATTCACTTGTGTTGACAGTAGCCTTTTCTGGGGACAGACCTCGCGTAGCTAGGTTGTAGTGGACTCACGTCGTCTAGGGAGTTTTTTCTTAGTTTTTAAGCATGAGAGAAAATTGCCCTTAATAAATGTTTTTGAAAATAGTTTCTTGTAGCTCCTGATTTTGAACGCTTTCTCTTTCTGTACAACCCGTTTGTTCGATCTGTGAAAATTATACTATCTGGTGGTTTGGACTGGACGTCGAACCTCTTGCGGTTGTTAAATCAGGTGACCCTCCATTCCTGTACCAGCTGCTCAGCGAGACTGAATTTGCTTTGATGCCCCCGATATTGGCAAATTTTGAAGGTTTTTTGCAAAGGCTGTGTAAAAGCCTTTCTATTACACATATTATTGACTGGCTTAGCGATGGAATCTCCAATGCTGCATGTTCACTTTGCAACTCGATTCTTCACGGTACTTCCAATGCAGCTGGATCGTTCTGCAGTTTTGGTCTCGGGATCATCAAACATTGTTAATGAAACAGCGTTGAGTTACTGACGATTCTGTTGTACTTTGAAGGTACATACACGTATATAATCTATTATAGTGTCAGCACAACAAACGAAGTACTCAATGGATATGATGAGAGGAGCAACCGGGGTTGCAGCCGTGGCTGCCATTGGCAACTTCTTACAAGGCTGGGACGGCGGCGCCATAGCAGGTACACGATCGAATGTGCAAACTAAGTCTCATACTTCCCCGTTGTTCAATCACTACTGTTTCAGGTCTACTGCTTCCTTAGGAGAAAACTTCGCAGATTTGGTCCCTGAGTTCCATTCAGTTCCCAACTCCCAAGTAGTTGACCATCCTTGTGTCAACATTGAGAGTCAACTTCTTGTCAAGTAATGAAATACTCCAAAATCCTAGTTCTCCAAGGGGTCTGCAATAGTGAAAACAGGGAACCAGGAGTCTTGGGGGGCCAAATGGCTGTGGAATCTTTTAACTGTAAATTCTTGTGTGCAAAATCTTGAACGATTTCTATTCTCAAACCAGTGTTAACGGTGTTGAAATTCACGCGAATGATGCCAGGTGCTCTATTGTACCTCAAACCGGAGTTTCATTTGGAAACGACTCCAGCGTTGGAAGGCTTAGTGGTGGCGTCCACTTTACTTGGCGCGGTTGCAAGCGTGACAGTGGCAGGCCCGGCAGCCGACTGGCTGGGCCGCAGATTCATGCTCTGTGTTTCTGGAGTGTTGTATTCCGTGGCAGCCATGATCATGCTGTGGGCTCCGACAGTGTACATACTGATCCTCAGCCGGATCACAGTGGGGTTAGCCATCGGCCTTGCTTCCACGATCTCTCCCATCCTAATCTCTGAGTCCGCCCCCGCTGAGACGCGCGGGCAGCTCGCAACCTTTCCTCAGCTTCTGGGATCCTCGGGACTCTTCTTCGCTTACGTGATGGACTTCGGCTTATCGCTTCAAGCCTGTCCCAACTGGCGCTTCATGCTGGGCGTGTTGGCCGTCCCCTCGGTTCTCTACGTTTTGCTCTGCGTTCTGGTGCTGCCGGAGTCCCCAAGGTGGCTCGTCAGCAAGGGGCGCATGCACGAGGCGAAGCTGGTGTTGCAGAGCCTCCGGGGCCAAGAGGATGTCTCAGGTGCGCTCCTGAAATCTCCTCCCACAAGTTAATAGATGAGATTTCAAATTGGCCACTTCGATTGATTCTATTGAGAGAAAATAATAACTCGAACGGGTTAAATTTTTTTTCGATCATCAGAATCACTGAAGAGCATCAATTGCACGTTGTGACAAAAAGTCCCTACGAGACCCACTTGAAATCGATAAATGATCATAATGCCCTAGTTGTGAGTCATCTTTTTAATAAAGGTTTGATTAGGTCATTTAGAGGGTTCTCTTTTGTCCAATTTTTATATAATATTTGGCCAACATAAGCAATTGATTCTGGTGATCAATCAAATTTGGATCCATCTGAATAATTCTTGTTTCGAAAGTCGATCATTTTAAATCCTGAATTGTATGCTCAGTAGATAATTTCATGGTTCATACACTGAAAATCTTTTTTTGGGTGGTGTGTTAACGCGCAGCTGAGCTTGCATTGCTGGTTGAGGGTCTTGGCGTGGTGGCTGAAACCCACCTGGAAGAGTGGCTCATCAAACCAGCGGAGGAAGAGGACTATGAGCAATTATATACCGACGACAACCAGATCAAACTTTTCGCGCCTGACGAATCCGTCAGCTGGGTGGCCACTCCCATCGTGGAAGACTGGGGTCATGGCGGACCCCTCGCTCGGGATGACTGGAGCCATGCCAGCGGCCTTCCCAAGGTGGACACCATGGTGACGTTGATCGGAAGCTTCCAGCCTCACAATGACCCCTTCTTTATGAATTCACGAGAGGTGTACGATGATGACTACAAACACGAGCATTGGGACGAAGAAGCATGTGGAACGCCGAGGTTTAGAGCTAATGGCTACTACTCGGAAACGGACGTTGGCATGGTGGGGGACCGAGACCACGATGACCATTTGCAGCAACCTTTAATGGGGGGTAGCAATTATGGAAGTGCCCGATATGGAAATACCACTCCTCGTGGATTCCGGTAAGCACATTCCAAATTTTCTTGTTTCTACTCGTTGTTGATTTTGAGGTGTATGGATTGACTACATCTCGCTTTAAAGGATCCGATTGCTACTCAGTTTAGAGTAGTTGTCTTTCTACGGTCCAAAATTTCTTAAATTTTTAAAAACTTGTGCTTGCAACATTTTTCATTGAGTCAGATTATATGAAAATTGACTTCTGTTTTTCACAATATGAGCAATTGAAAGGGTAATTTTCAAACCAAGAATTGTTGTTCCTTTAGTGGAGCGAGTGATTGAGGTTCGTTTTTGGAGAGTTGGTGAATTGAGTGTGGCTCTGAAATTCGTTATGTAGGCACAACCCCGGTTTCTTCACCCCGAGAATGTCCACGTGCAGCTCGAGAAGCTCATGGAGGAGTTTTCACGATGGTGCAGTTCCGGAGTCGTTGGGCAGTGTGGGGGTCGGTGGAGGTTGGCAGCTGGCCTGGCAGAAGGACGGCGAAGAGCCTGGTGCTTTGAAGAGAGTGTATTTGAAGAGTGAGGCTGGGGATTTGTCCAATGCCACGCAAACCATGTCTGGGTTTCCAGGATTTGGAGGCGACCATGAATCGTTTCCGGTATTAGTCTTTTCCTCTTCAACCCTAGGCTGTAGTTAAACCTATTTTTACCCTAAACCCTAGATTCAGCGGTTCTAATTTGATCAGTCTAACCCCATATGAACTACTCGAAACCTTTAAAAAAGTCATGAAGCCTCTCTTGGCCTTAAGTTTCCTTGAGCTCATATTAAGTTTTTTTCTGAACCGATTTACGAATGTTTGAGGTAGAATGTGGTTCTCAGAATATATTTTTTGGGTGTTTTTTCAGGCTGCTGTGTTGGTGGCTCAAACAGCCCTTGACCCTGAGTTGCTCAAAGAGCATCCAGTGGGTCCTGCCATGCTCAACCCGGCTGAGATTGCCAAGCACGGAAGTGCAGTTTCTAATTTGATGGAAGGTGGTGTTCGCCGTGCTCTTATTGTCGGAGTTGGTCTCCAGATATTGCAACAGGTCAGCCTATCTAATCTTCAGATGCAATGTGTAGAGTTATACACTACAGTTTTTTCAGGGAGTCTAGCGCCTGTAGTTGATACAACATCGTGTAGTTTCAATTTGTTGAAGGGGCAACAGATTGAATAGCATTTCTTGAGATTAATTTCGATTGATCTTGCATTTTATAAGTAGGTATGAGTGGTCAGACGATTCTTGCGAGTTGCTATCCTAGGCCCTTAAATGATACTGAGTTCCCTTCATTGTTTTAATTGATTAGATTCTGTGCAGTCATTAACATACTGGAACTGTTGCAAGTGCAGTTTAGTGGCATCAATGCTGTACTATACTTCACTCCCCAAATTTTGATGCAATCTGGGGCTGGAGACTTGCTTGCTAGCATTGGTATTGACGGAGAATCGGCATCCATTTTAGCTAGTGGTGTCACATGCTTGCTCATGCTGCCCTGCATTCTCATCGCGATGAGGCTCATGGACAGATCAGGCCGCAGGTATGTGGTTTTTCTCTTTTCGTGATGCATCATTCGTTCTAATGTATAGGTCAAACTTTCTAAGTTCAAAATGTCCAAATATTCCACTTGTTCGCTACCTTCCACTGTTACAAAATATTGGGTAGAATTTTACAGTCAGAACTGCTCAACTGTAGCAACAGCTAGACATGGGTCTGCAACATATACTGTGTACTTTATAGTCTATTGTTGTAACTTCCAAATTCAAATTACATTTTTAGTTTTAAATCTTTACATTGTTTTTTAAATTATCTAAAAATACTAATCCCAATTTTGACCTTATAGATAATTCCTAATCTTGATTCTTTTGATGCAAACTTCAGGAAAGTTACGGAACTTGAATTTTATAACACATACATGTTAATTTGTCCCAAATCCCTTGGTCTTACTATAAATAAATGACCTTCCACTGAAGTACATCCATGTTGCTGAGAAATTTTTGGCCTTCATGGCTGCAGGCAATTGCTGTTAGCAACGATTCCAATTCTGGTCATCTCCCTGGTTGCGCTTGTCCTCGCCAATCTGTTCCTCCCTACAGGATTAATTGCTGCAGCCATTTCGTTCATATTTGTCACCGTCTTCACATGCTCATTCGTCACAGGTATCATCACCTGCTCGAACTTCCATAGTGTCCATTTCCTTCCTAGCAAATAAATGAGGCTTGAACCCAGATGTAAGATTGAGGATTGTCTTATTTTATTACTTTAAGCTATTTCTGGGAGATTACTCTGTATCGGTGGACTGATCACTTTGGGATCAAGAGTCAAATTGTGGAGATCAATTTTTTTCTTAAACTATTTTTTTATCACTCTGCATTTCTTATCCCACCTCAAAGTGAGTTGTTGTCCAGCTCCTCACTTAAGTACAGTAGAAAACCTTAAGCTTCGTTCAAAGATGAGTGGCCGTAGAACTTTAGCCCAAGTCATGCTTACACCACTCTCTGAATAGTCCGTCCGTGTTTACGAAGGTGTGAGTTGCTGTTTTCACTATTAGAATTAGAATAAGAGACGCGTGAGCTCCCTAACGGGTCAATATTCTCTTTTTAGGTTAGACACTATAAATTTCTGACCTTCTCATTGCGATTTTGGATATCAGGATTTGGTCCCATTCCGAACATTCTGTGCTCAGAAATCTTCCCAACAAGTGTACGTGGGGTGTGCATTGGCATTTGCGCGGCTGCAATGTGGGGAAGCAACGTGATTGTAACATACTCTTTTCCCCTGATCAACCAGCAATTAGGCCTGCAAGGGGTGTTTGGCCTCTTCGCCATTGTCAGTCTAGCTGCTTGGATCTTCGTGTTCCTCAAAGTCCCGGAGACCAAGGGCCTTCCCTTAGAAATTATCTCCGAGTTCTTTGCTGTGGCACCTCCGAAAAAGGAGAAGCTAGATCTCAAGAATGTAGAGTACTACTAGATATGTCAGGCTCCCACTGGGATCCAACCCCTGAGAGCTGTAACAGCAACAGAGACTCACAGACGTTATAACCGATTGGAATTAGATTGAGAATGCATACACAAGTGGGTTGTTCTAGAAAGTTCATATGGTCATTCTGAGTGACGTGACCTCAAGCTGTGATCTATATTTAAATCTGAAAAGATGTTCAAAGCCACCTTCGAATTTTGTGCTGGCAGCGTTGTTGTCATGAGAAAGTTTCGTATAATTGGCAAGCTACGTATGAATTCCAGAATTTGGAAGGATGTTTATGAGTGTCATGCATACCTTCATATGTACAGTCTATCTACTTATTCATACCGATGACATAATTAAAATTTGGAACCTCCAAATAAATGTAAATCGACCATACTCTGTTTGATCGACAGAATTACTGTAATTATATTCCAGTCAATATGCATGGAGAATTGAACTCCAGCTGGATGCCTTCTCCACTTGCAGTAAGATGCTCATCCGTCAAAATTCCAAGCCCTGATGAATGCACGCTCTCATGCGCGCAGCTCGGTGGTCAGGTTGAATTGCATCCATATCGATCATTACCAAACATCTGGAACGGTCAGTGCAATTAAGCGGCCACTAATCCATTGCAGTCGTCGTCGAATGTCACCTTGCTTGCCATGGCCTCGATGTCGTCGGCGGAGTAGCTGCTGGGCCTGTAATTCGTGGTGTACCGCAACTGCTCCACTTCCGACAGATGCTGATGCAGGAACAAGAGCGCTCGGTCGTACTCTTGGCCCGCCTCCTCCTCGCTTTCGAAGTTGCCCAGCATGAACGTCCGCTTCAAGTCGTCCCCGTCCTCCTTGGCCGTCAAGCTGAGCTTGGATTCATATTTGGCCACCCACTCCTGGCTGCGCTTCATGAATCGTTTCCTCACGGTCACCCCTTTCAAGCTGCTCTTGCCTTTGCTGAACTTGTTCGACGTGCGCCGGATCTTCCACAGGAAGTCGCGATTGGTCCAGTGGGCGTGCGCCTCCATGTAGCCCGCGTGAACGTCCGCAGGAAAGTTCAACGGGTAAGGCTCCCCTCTCGCGTTGGGTGGCATCTGTACATATATGTTTCAGAAAAGTGTGACTTACAAGCTAGTGTAGAAATGGGAGTTCTAGTAACTACGGCAGTTCTAGATACTTAGGTGCCTCGTGAAATGCGAATCTGGCCATTTTCACCATGGTGGCAGTTCATGCTTAATTTATAACAGGGACGGTCAGTGGAAATTAAGGACATAATGCTGCGTCCCAAACTTCTTACACTGGATTTGAACACGACTTTACCTTGAGTTTGATGGCGGTTCTGTCGTGCGCCAGTTTCGCCTGCTCCTCCGTTTCAAAGTTGCCCAGAAAGATCTGCACGCCGTTCTTCTTGCGTCCGCGCAGCTTTTCGCCCTTGATCCACAAGTGCGCCTCCCACTGCTTGTTCTTCTTGTGGAATGTGACCCCGATCTTCTCGCCGGACGGCAACACAGGTGGCGAGGGGGCTTCATCGATGTGATCATCTGAAGGTTCTCCACCCCATTCCACAGACTCTGCAGGCTGATCCCCCTGTCCGGATTCACGGTCTCCTCCCATTTCGTGAGACTCTTCCGACTGATCGACGGTGGGAAGCTCGACAGGTACGGTCTGACTCGTTGAGGGGCACTGAAGCTCCTCCATGGGCACGCAAGGCAGCTGTTGTGAAGGCTCCCAATTCAGTTCCGGTGCACGCTCCCCATGAAGCTGCTCCAGGCCATCCAAGTTTGGGAGAACGTTGGCATGATCCACCTGCAGGGCACCGCCAGTGCGGGTCGAAGTCATGTCTTCATCACGCCACGGCGGCTGATAGTAATCTGAAGGAGCGACGTTACAATCCGCCGGGAACATCACGGTGGAGTTGTCCAAGGTGTTAGAACCTGAACCCCAGTTCATGTGGGACTGTGATACATCCATCTGGCAAAAATGAATGGATTGAGAAAAACTGACTGCTTCTAAGTCAAGTTAGAGCAACGCTGAGTAATATACAGCTAGTATGATGGACTGAGAACGAAGAAGGTAGCAAGCGCAAGACACAGGCGAAACCCCAAGCAGATGAAATGATCTGAATGAAATGAGGAACTTTGGGAAGGCTGGTGATTTTATACTTTTAGGCCGGAGTCTCGCAGCCAACGCTAGGCCGATGTCTCGCAACTCGGGAAGCGTTACGTTAGGAAGTCTCGCAAGTCGGGGAAATGGCTTCCTTCCTCTCGTTTTGGAGTTGCTCGGGTATCAACCAGTGTTGGGCGCGGATTTGGGTATGTTGCTGAGTGGTATCAATGGTGTACCATAATATATACTTCACTCCTCTGATTGCGATGCAACCTGGGGCAGGGAGACGTACTTGTCGGTGTCGGCACTGTCGGAGAATCGCGAGGAAGTCTGTTAGTCTCGTTATGCGGAATCCAGTGTATCCCCGGATATTCACTCAAGCTGTTGACCTGTTGAGAGACCATAATGTAAGTCAGATCGATATGCCATTCATCTATCTCACAGAAGAATACGCTTTATCTGTTTAGCAGATACTGTTAGTAAAAGTGTGGCTCCTGAGTGCAAATAGTATTCTGCCAGTAAGATCTTTAACTGTGTCTCAAAGCAAAATCAGTCCTCACATTCGGTGATAAATGCCGAGTTGTCTGGAATTTGGCTCTTTTTGAGAATCGGAATATGTATACCGGTTCTAGTTTTCAGAGCGCTGTGAACTCGAGTGTTGTGGTACTGTCACTCTTAAACATGCCATTTCATTGATTACGACAATAATTATTGAATGGACCTTCGAGCAGATTCACTTTTTGAGACCGATCCATGATTCCTTTCACACCCTTACTTTGGTGTACAAGACGGGGGTTTTCAGATCTCAATGCTAGCTCTTTGCTGATCGGATCTGATTTTGAAGAATGGTGACATTTTCGGGGGTACGAGAGAGAACTTCGATCTGCAAGTATTCTGAAAATTTCCCGAGTAGAGGTTTCAAATCGGAAAGGTATAACTCGCTTAGTGCACTGTCCAGACTTAGTACGTACATGGAACCCTTTAAAGAAACAGAGATTCATCATACTCCGTAATTAGTACAGTTGAACCATTTCAACTGAACTTTGCCAATTTTGCCTACTCCCTCATTCAATATATGGTGCCCAACCGAGGATTGATTATGACCCGCGGCTTGAATTGTAAGAGTTCTAAGTTTTGGCCCGTTTGGGTGTCATCTAGAAACATGCGAGTCCAGTTTGAACAACGACGAATAACCGTACTTTCGAGACTGACAGGAACGAGAGGTGGAATCCAACACAAACGAGGCATTATACCTATCAAGATTATATAAGCACTGAGGAAGGTCTCTCACACCATAACTTGTCACAACTTCTCAGTTCGTTAGATCGCATCTTCGGCTTGAGCTTAGAGCTCCTAATTTTCGATAAGAGACCATTTTGAAATTCCAAAATCGCCCTATTTCAATACTCGAGGGCATATTGTGGCGGGACAAATCCCTGTCGAAAACGGCCTTCAAGCCTCGGTAGTTTCTGGAACAGAGCCACTGGGCCAGCAGAAACCGTAATGTGCTCTTAAAGTCTTCCGGTGGGATCGGAAGCCACCCGGGGTAGTAAGCCATTTAATAGCGGGCCACTTCGGCAGATTCTTTGCTCCCACTTCTACTCTAGCTGGTCTATTAAGAGGTTTCAGTCGCCTTTGAGAGCGATATCTTCTTGAAACAGTGAAGGGAATTGTGCTTACGAAGACATCGCGCTCCTGGTGAGGTAGATGAGTTCTCAGCTTCAATGTTACGAAATTGTTTTACGCATGCAATTTCAGTTTTGCACCTAATCGAAATCTAAACAGGTAGCATATTCTGCTAGCTAGCCTTGCAGTTAAGAGCAGAAGGTACACCTGAGGAACCTTGGATCTTAACCATGGAGGATTCTGAAAGCAGTTCATCATCAACCGGCTCCACCGTAGTTCAACACCAAGTCCCATACCGGGTGTCAAATATTTTGAACTGCCATATCTGCCTTTCACCTCCACGGAACCCGGTCGCCACTTCCTGCGACCACCTGTGTTGCTGGCCATGCCTGCACTCACATTTCCAACGGCCGTGTTGTCTTTGCCACACCTCGTTTACCATCATCCCCATCTATGGAGTGGACTCATCTGAAGACCCCGTTGGAAATATTCACATTCCACCACGCCCTGGAACTCCCCCACCACCAGTGTCACCCCCGACGCTTCCCACTGCACGTGAAATCCAAGAAGCCTTCGCTGTTGTGGAGATGGTGAACGAGCGATTGCGGCATGAGAATACGGAGGCCCTGCAAGCCAAGAAGGACCAATTTCAGATTCTGTTCTCGCTGCTTCGAGGCTTGCGGACGCGGGTAGTAAGCTTAGATCATGGGGAAGAGATGAGCAGAAGGCGTGAGAAAAATGTGGTCCGCCAGAGTGTCACTGCAGTTTTTGAAGCTGTGAGGGGAAACGGAGACAATTTGAAGGAGATGCGGGTTGTGAATCGTCGATTTGAAAAGATGCTGCGTCTGGTGACTCGGACTGGCGGCGTTGCGGATGTCTAGTGGGAACAAGACAATTAACTGAACTAGTCCTGGTGTTGGAGTTCATTGTTTGCAGCACTGGGTTGAGTTTTCAGGGGGAATGGAACTCCCAATCTCCGATCGGCACGCCACCCTCACTGTTCTAATTGAACGGGCAGTTTAGTATTGAATACACAATTAATTTCGGTTTTCAGGGTGATGACAATTGAAATGTAAATGTTAGACCAATTTTAGTTGACTTCTAAGAGTCTCGATGTCCCTAGATGGATTTATGGGCAATTTCTTTAAAATGGCACTATTCCACTACTGTGGCAGTTTTTACAATTCAAATTGGGCGGCCTGAAATGTACAACTATCCTAGATGTCCAAAATCTACATCATTCTTTAGAGTTGCTCACAGGGACTCAATGTGACCATCCTTTGTGTAGAAGTCTTGGAGAGGGAAAAAAATTTCCAAGGAAATTTTTGGTGCAATGAGAGGCTTTCATTGTCATTAAAAATGGCTTTTGGGGGAGAAATTTCCTGAATTTTTTTCCCATTTTTTATAAATGAAAAGGGACACAGACCCTTTTTCTGCTCTTTTCTGGCATTTTTGGATGACAGTGCCTTCGATAGTACCCTGCAATAGCCCACAGTACTACTGAGTATTCATAAGTGCTCCGCAGCAGGACTTCATCCTTGTATGCCACCCCGCTTTAATGCGCTTACTATTGTACCCAGCCACTTGTTGAAATCGCAACTCGACTGAAATTCAAAACCAATGGTGGAGATTGTTGCTACAGTGCGTCGGCGCAGTACTTATAGTATCGATAATATTGCCAGTCCCATACCCCGAAAATGCGTTTTTGGCCAAGAACCGTGAAGTGTTTCTTGCAACTATCCTCTCGCATATTTTCAAGTCCAATTCAAAGTGCTGTAATTTTTGCATCCAATGTCCAAATTCAATAAAACTTATTTAAAAATTTGCACTCTCTCTTCTAGTTTATGTGGTAAAATTTTCAAATCAATCCAAGATGTACTAATTTTCTGAAAGCCAATCAAAGTTCACAAGTTCAATTTGAATTCACCAAACTACATTTGAAGGCTACAATGTAGAGGGCTTGTATCTCCTTCATCCAATGCTTGTTTTTAATAAATTTTGTTGCACTATGTTTTTCTTGAAGTCTAGTTATTGTGGTAAAATTTTCATGTCATCTAATTTGTTTTGAATGTTTGAAAGCAATTCAAAATTCAAAATCCTAACATTTTTGGATTACAATGAACTTTGACAGTGTGTTTAGGGTTCAGACAATGTTAGTTTCCAGTCAATTATTTTAGAGTTGCACATACTAATCTTGTTTAGGTGGCTAAAATTTCATATCAATCCCAAAAATTATGAGTGACTGAGAAGCATTTTAGTAAAAGGAAGTTCAACCTTAGATGTGTTTTTTGCAAATTTTTTTGCAATTTTTTTTACATTTGAAATCCATTTTTTAGAGACAATGAGTCAATTCATTGATGTTTTATTTTACCTATATGTTTGAATGTGAATTTTGAATTACTTTAGAGTTTATAGTTTTTTCATTTGAGTAGGTTTAGAAATTGAATTTCACCTCCAAATGTATTTCTAAGAAAATTTTAGCATCCTTTTTCAACACTAAAACATTATAATCTTGCAATCTATATGGCCAAATGACTCCAAATTTGTTACATGTCATCCAAAACACGTACACAACAAGATTGTATGGTTGAGATCTCTATAACTTAGTGACATTTAAATCTATAACACTTCAAAAGCAATGATGTATTTGAACTCAAATAAGCCTTAGGCGATGAGGGTTTAATTGTTCTAATCTTAATTTTTTTCTTATGAACTAAAATTAATGAAGTAGAGCATACTAATTTTAATATACATTTCACTTGTAGTTTTAGTAGTTTAGAATATTATTGTGTAGTTGTTTTGCACAATTTGGAGAGTCTTTTTTTGCATACATTTTGAAATGTAGAAAACATATTTGTTGATTTGTTTAGTAATGAATATAATTATAGAGTTATTATAGAGTAAATGTTTATTTTATTTTATTTTTAAATTATTTTTTATTTATTAAAAATTTAAATGTCAAAATATCAATTTTGGAGATTTGGCATTTTTTAATTCTCCTACTTAGTTACTTAGAATTATTCTATACTTAATATCCCTAGGATGTAGTTTTCTAAAGTTCTAAAAATTTAATTTAATTTTTAACGCTTCTAAAATATATTTTTAATTTTGAAGTACTTTAGAAAAAAATTGAAGTAGTATACAACAAAATCAACAAGCCTTTATCTACAGATAATCAGTTAATCACCCCTATATTTTCTGTCGCTATTAAAATTTTAAATATCCAATTTAAAAATTTAAAGACCAGCTTTCGAGGCTATATATCTACCTTAGGTATATAGTGGATTGCTAGTTTGTGAATCTAGAATCATGAGCACATGAACCTTAAAGACTTTATACCTATGTTATAGGTGTCTATATTATAAAAATCTTTCATAATTATAGGTCACCTATGTTATATATATATTATAGGTGTTTATATTATCAACACCCTCAATGGTTGTAGGATATCTACTTATATATATACTCAAGGCTCATATGCTCGCTTTTCCATATTCACATACTAGCATCGTTGAATTTTTTTGATAAAATTTTATTAAATATGATTTCAATGAATATTTGATATACTAATAGCAAGTTCTAGTTCTAGTGTTCTACTTTACAAAATTAAAGATGTGTTAGGTGAAATTTGAATTTTAGATCTAATTGAAGGGTAGAGTTTCAATATTTGACAATGGTTTCATTGCCACTTTCATCTAATGTAAAAATTATAATTTATTTTAATCAAATCATAGAATAGAAATGTGGTACTTTCTTGTGGGCTCTTTGTGGCTTGAAGAGATTTTATTCTTTGAAGATTGAAAATGGCTATAATTTTCCTCTAGAGATAAAGAATGGACGTGAAGAAGAAGACTTCCAAAGTTAGCTACATCGACGCTCACCTTAAGAATCAAGTAATCAATGCGTCACATTGGATCAAATGCATTGATGCTCATCCTAAATCAATTGGTTGTAATTTGGTTTATAATATCAAATCCTCCCCCCCCAAGCTTCCGTAGGTGAATACTTCTCTCATTTTCCATTTTCATTCTTGACACGATACAAAAGGGGGTCCACACCTTTTTCATACAAAATGGCTCCCTAAGTCCCTATTGGTCCTATTTTTACTCTTGAAATTGTCATTCTTCATAAAACTTTCATTTTTGGAAAAGGTGTGACTATCCCTATTTTCAAAGAAATAAATTCTACAATTGTTTGAATCTCATGAAATTTGTCTCTTTATTGTGCAACTCTTCTATCTTATAATTGTTCAATTATACCTGCGCCTTATCATGTATTCTTGGAAATATGCTTGAATTGTTTTCTAAAATTTAAGACTAGAACGGAAGCTAGACTTCATATACTTCATTTCAATAGTTTGATACTTTGATTCAAATTCAAAAGATCATTTTTATAGTTTAAATTTAGATTTAGAGAAGGAAAAAAAAATTAAAAAAATACACTACATTGTGATTATTTTATAGTTTGTAGCTATATTTTTCAAAAAATAATAAAAAAATTCTAATTCCATTCACAATTTTTTGGTGTCTACACCTACACACTAATCTTTCCAATGAGTTCAAAAAAAATTGGGTGAAAAATAGTTGTTTTCCATCACTAGTAGAGCTTTCTATTTATCAAAAGAACATTTTTTGTCTATTTTGATAGTACAAGGTTAACTCTAAAAATTAGATTTGGAGACATCACAAATGGCCAAATTGTATATCTATTTATTCCAAATTTTAGTGGGTATTAGGATTTGTACATAAACTTGTAATAATTGACTACAAACCACATAATCCTTTTCAAATGTAAGTTTCTAAACATTGAAAATTATATTTCATTTTTATAATAATTTCTCTAATTTTGACTATAGTTACTATCCCAAATAGTCACCAAAGTAGATTTCAAGAAAATGAAGATTTCTACAATGAGCCGTAATGCCCAATTACTCGGACAAAACTGCGAAATTCAGCATTATGGATTTTTCATCCAAAATTGCTATCTCATCCAAAAAAAATTGTTGCCCACTTGTGGTTTACTTTGGGTAACGCCCTCGTCCTTTGGGCATTACCCTATACAAAATTCAGTTTCAGCTCTAAGGTGGTCAATTTATGGACCTGTTACCTAATATAAACTCAATAGCCGCGACCCATATAGTTATCAAGTTTAAAACTCAACCCAGTGCTGCAGTTAATGAGCTCCATACTGTAGCCGCGATCGATACAACACCAGGACTAGTTCAGTTAATTGTCTTGTTCCCACTAGACATCCGCAACGCCGCCAGCCCGAGTCACCAGACGACGCAGCATCTTTTCAAATCGACGACTCACAACCTGCATCTCCTTCAAATTGTCTCAAATTCCCCTCACAGCTTCAAAAACTGCAGTTACACTTTGGCGGACCACATTTTTCTCACGCCTTCTGCTCATCTCTTCCCCGTGATCTAAGCTTACTACCCGCGTCCGCAAGCCTCGAAGCAGCGACAACAGAATCTGAAATTGGTCCTTCTTGGCTTGCAGGGCTTCCGTATTAATTCTCATGCCGCAATCGCTCGTTCACCATCTCCACAACAGCGAAGGCTTCTTGGATTTCACGTGCAGTGGGAAGCGTCGGGGGTGACACTGGTGGTGCACCTGAGGAAGCTTGGATCTCAACCATGGAGGATTCTGAAAGCTACAGTTATTTTCAACCGCCACCACCGTCGTTCAAACACCAAGTTCCCAGTCGGGTACCAAATATTCTGAACTGCCTTTCACCTCCACGGAACCCGGTCACCACTTATTGCGGCCCACCTGTGTTGCTGGCCATGCCTGCACTGACTTTGCCACACCTCGTTTACCATCATCCCCATCTATGGAGTGGATTCATCTGAAGACCCCGTTGGAAATATTCACATTCCACCACGCCCTGGCACTCCCCCACCTTCTGCTCTTAAGTGCAAGGCTAGCTAGCTAGCAGAATATGCTACCTGTTTAGATTTCGATTAGGTGCAAAGATGAAATTGACAATCGCACGTTTAATTACAAGTGTAATCTGGATAGGGGAAACATAAACGTGGAGGTTTAAATGACATTTTAATATGTCATTTCAACATACTTATGGGGTACATTTTAGTTCTTTGAAATCAAATTTTAAAAAAGAGGTTTTAGATTTCAAAATCTATCCAAAATTTAGACTTGTTTACTTAAAAATCTATGTATTTTGCATCTGTGAACATTCCTTCACATTCATTGTTTTGAAGAAGAAATTCAGGTCTTGGTCAATTTTTCTACTCACATGATTTAATTCTACTACTTTTCTTCCCCATGGCATTTGTTATGGGATAATGTTTTCTTCTAAAATTTACCAAATTTGTTGATTGAAATGACATTAACTTCATTCTTGATTGAAACAAACATAATGGGATCACTTATTCTTCTAAAATCTACCAAAGTTTAAAATATGTCATTTCAACATGAGTGTTGAAATGACAATTTTCCATAGCATGGTTGAAATGACATTTTTCAGAAATGTCATTTCAACCACCCATTTGCACTATTTCAACCACCCTAGTGTACAGTACATTGAAATGAAGGAGTGGACTGGAAGGCAAGCCATGAACATGCAAACATGGTCTGGCTAGCTAGTTAGTCCATCACTTATATAGTCCATTAGACCATCACTTTTTATATATTTTTGATTTTCTTAACCGCATCCACAATATTGTATCAGAATCATTGTGCACGCACTTGGAACAATCCAGGTTCTTCTAGCTGGAGCATCAATAATTGCAGAATTGTCCTTGAGGGAGACGGAGGACGCTGAATCCTCCTTTCGAGATGGGACCAGATGGGACCAGCAGGGTGAATTTACCCTTGGAAAATGTAGGAATTATTTAATTGCCAAACATGATAAAATTTGCAAATGTTGAATTTATATTTGCAATCAAAGACCCCAAATTAGGTAGGAGAGGTGAAGAACATAGAATTAACATGACACAAAACAGGGGCTCTTTTTTAAAATTTATCTTGGAGAACATAAAATTCACCTTGTTGGTCCCACTTTGAATGGACAATTTAGCATTCTATAAGGGAGACAAGGCAAGGTGGGTGGAAAGATGGATGAAAACAAATGAAAACATTTCATTCATTCACATTGCGTGTTCTAGAAATAAACTGCAAGACTCTAGGTATTCTAGGAAGGATCAGACCTTGAAAGTCTAGTGTACGTGATTTTGGCCTATTCCCATGCTTGGACCATATGGGAGGTGGAGCTCAAGGCACCAAGTTATATAGTTGGGTCCATGCCACATCATACTTCCACATATGCAATCATTCTTTAAGAAAATTATCCACTTTTCTGCTAATCACTTTGGGATTGAGAGGCATGGAGCAACCAATGAATGAGGTGAGATAAGGAGAAGAGTCTTGATAAGGTTAAACATGGAGACAAGTGAAGTATAACTTTAGATAATTATAGTAAAATGGATTGATAGGAAAGAAAATAGGCTCTACTAGAATCAAAGAGAGTAGAGAAAAGGAGAGATCTCTATAACCGAAATCAAATTGATTATTTCTCCATGTGAACCACATGAACCTAGTTAGATATCAAGTAAAGTGCAAGCATGCAAATAGAGCCTTACCCAACCAATTCTCTCAACTAATTTTCCATGATGAGTACATTTATTATTTACTACTTGTGCATTGTCTGAAAATTAAACTTAAAAGACATTTTTAAATACGTTTAGGCCATTGCAAGAAATTATTGTATTCTTTGTTGCATTTACTTTAGGATTGGAGATTTCTCTTTAGAATATTCTAAAACAAAAAAATTAGTCTTTAAGAAAATAAAATAAAAATATGGGCAATGTATAGACGTTGAAGAAGACTGAACCCTACATCAAGCATAGAATATTTTTCAAGTAGGAGATTTTTAAAAGTACAAAATTTCAAGAAAATAATTTATTGTTTTAATTTGTAATAAAATAAAAACTATTTTTTATTTTATTTATTTATTATTTATTTGAATAAATTCTATAAAGATGATCATATACCAAGGATTTACTAAAATATATTTTTTCCATATTTAATATGATTGTAAAATGAAATTTATTTTAATTCCTTCAAAATTTGATTACAAAATATTATCATTTTTGGAGTAAAACTTGTTGGAATGAATTTGAAAGGAGGTTCTCTTGTAATGGTGTTTTTTTGGAATTTTTGCGTTCTTCACATATATGACCTCATTTTTGCAAATCCGATTTTGAACTAAAGTCAATGCAATTTTGGCTTGGTCAACCAGTTGACATACTTCCACATTTATAAGTTTAACAAAATATGTGTCCTAAAAAATTGATATAGTATCTCCACAAATTAGGATGACTTTCATCCAAGTAGCAACAAGAAAGAAACAAGAATATGAATATGTTCATCATCCAAAAATTGCATGTCAGAGCGCTCTAGGGTTAAAATGGACATGGGTGATTGCACGAAACACTTGTACTATTTTCTTTCACATGTTGCATGCTGATTAATTTTTTAGCCATAACTTTTGCATTTTGACTCCAAATGATTCCAAATTCATAGACAAGGTACTTATAACTATTATACACCTTGCATAATTTTTTGGAATTTTTAAATTTTTTTTTACTATTTAATAATAGCCCCCGATATTTTGTCACAAATGCCAATTTGGGGGGTTTTAGTACTATTTAGTACCCATAAAAACGAATTTGGAGCTGAAATTTGGTAGAGATGGTCTTTTAGTAGACTTGTAGCTATTGTCCAAAGGAATTTTAAAAATACTTAATTTTATTTGGTGTAGAAGTTCACAAAGTGAGCCTCTTTCTACTTGCATTTCAAAACATGAAAAAAATTATTTTGGTGGTTTTTTTGGTGAATGACCATCTTCATAAAGTTGCTACAAATCGCCAATTTTTATTTTTTTTATTTAAGTTCTTTCCTATTTTCTACTAATTAAAACATCAGAGTATGCATTTTCTAGCGATTTGGTACTTTTTTAGTTCTCCTACTTAGAGAATTTTTTAATGAATTTCCTTTGGTGGTTACCTTCATCTTAAAGGTGCATAACTGCATACATTAGTCATATTTTTTGAATTTTTTTAAAATTGATTTTTGAATTTTAAAGTACTCCCAAAAAAATCACGAGTACTATTGCAAAACGCAACAAATAGTACAAGTGTTTCGTGCAATCACCCACATATCCACCTTTGCTATGAATTCTAAGTAAAATAGATCATTATTTTCAAACTTTTGTGCTTGAAAAATAAATTGGCACTCAAGGTGTGACTAAGCATAGCATAATACTTCTTGCAATCAACCATTTTTCAATTTTGAACACATTTTTGCATGCATTTTGTACACTATCAAATTCACTTTGCAAATACTATTCTTTAGTTTTAAAAGAACCAACACTCATTAGTTGAATTATAAATATTTTCAAAGCCTTATTATGGGAGTTACATTAAATCATGGATGACGTGCATGTAAGTATGATGTTAGTATGGCCTCTTGATGCTTCATGATTTTTGTATAAGGCTTTTTTTTTCTAGACACAAGCGTATTGAGGAAACACACTACGGGTTCCGTCAGGATGAGAGGTTGATTTCACATACAAGGTTAAGAACTTGTCGCCGCCAAGTATCGAACCCGCAACCACACCATTCGGTTTGGATACCTCACAACCATCACCTAGTAGTTTAGGGTCATCTCTAACCATATATGGCTTTGAATCAATTCAAATAGGGATGGAAAGATAAGAGCACTTGCAAAAACAAAGATCTCATGTTTAGATTCTTTTGAAATCATAATTTATTATGCCAAACCATCTTCATATTTACATTCTCTATCATACCTAGGTTCTCTTAAATAGGGGTTAACACAATTTAACACAAAGTACATGCACCTATACCTTAGATGTGCTAATAATGCAATATAACACAATACTAATCACACGTATTGGCTTATTGGGTGGAAGTTTGATAAATTTAGCCAAATAATTGAAGATAGATTTGAGCAGATTGTAGCAAAAGTTGGGTTGAGAAGAAGAAAGAATTTTGGTCTTGTGCAAGATGACACGAATTAAGCATTTGTTCATTCAAGACCCCACACCAAAAACCACAAGAGAGAGACAAACTTCATTGTAGTAGTCCTACAAGTCTTCTCTGTAAGGACAAAAATCTGGATTTATCATGTACTCCAAATCACTTAGAATGAATGATAAAATTTGGAATTTTTAATTCATATTTGCCAAATCAAAGACTCCCAATTGATGAGGAGAAGTTGGACATTCAAAATCATGGGTCCCCCGCCCATGACTGGGATGGTGGCTCTGTTACCTCTGTACTTTTATCTCTTGCCATTGAAGTAATTGTTGATGTTTATCAAAATTAACCCTGGAATGACGGGGGGTGACCTTGGAAATCATGCATTCTGTAACCGTGAGAGTCATTGGAATAAAAAATATCCAAAAATACTCATTGGAAGTCAAGCTACTGTAGATTGTCTCTACTTTCCACAAAAATTTCAAAGGATGAATAGTTGTAGTTCTGTCCTACACTAGAGAATTCCTTGTCATTCATTGGACACTTGTTGTCCGCGGCATCCTTCTTGGGTTAAAAATTAAAAATTATGAAAACGTGGGGTCCAAAATACGGTAGGGGCTGTTTTTTCAATCTAAGCTTATTATCCCCAGACTCGGGAGGGAAAAAAATTCTCACACCGCCCGAGTCTACTTTGTAGTCACGTGTAGAGTAGCTGGTGGCTAAAGCAACAGCCGAGTAGTTTCCAGCGTCGGCCAGAAACCCTGTTTGTTAGACTTGAACCTGCTAGGCAACGACGCAGAAACAGCGCCCTTGCGGGGACTGAACTGCCGGCATTCCGCATGCGTAACAGTTTCCCGGTTCCGACAAAACGTATAAGCGTTTGCGTCTATCCCGCTCCTCCATGCCGACTACAGCTTGAATCTTTCACTGGAATTAGTTGCCAAGCTTGCTTGGCAATTCCTTTCATCTCCGTTAATAAAATTCGTTTCCAGACATTAAAGGTCGGCAAGGCCGGTTCAAATTTTCAATTAAAACCCTTCGACGCAGCTGAGCAATGCGCGCCAAGTGGAACTTCTGAAATGAGTTTAAGCGAACTCATTTACCGACGAATTGCTTCAGTTCATTACTAAAGGCACTGTGGTGCCATTGAGTTCACCATCCGCAGTGAGGAGAGCTAGTGCTTGTGCGTGGGGAGTATTGATTCAACGAGAGAGTAGCTAGTGTGCAAGGGACGGTTCAGATAGCTCATCGTCAGAACGGTGCGAGCTTCCGAGTTCGGATCCAGGGGCGAATCCAGATCAATTAAGTTGCTAGAATTTTGATCATATTCTACATGCACTTGGTGGGAATTTTTCGAAATATTTGCTGGATTTTCTGCTGGTTCAGCTGGTAATAACTTGATCTCGTCTATACGTTGGCAATTGGCGCGTTTCCAGAAACCCATTTAGAACTTACCTCAGACGTACATCTTTCCTAGACATAAAGAACTCTGTGAACTCGAATGTACGTGACGATTATGGCTCCTTGAAACTCGCCATTTTAAAGAATGTGGACGTTGATTCTTTTCAGGCGTCTTCATCATCTTCAACTGAGCGTGGTGAGGAACTGCGGAGTCGACATTGAGAGCACCACGATCTCAACATGGGCTCCACGGAGATCATCAATCGCACAACAAGAGACATGGACATCAAGGTCGGCAACTGCCGCTATTTTATCAAATTGGAGACGGTGGCGAAGAACCAAAGCTACACTGTCCGTATGGACTACAACGACACATATCGGGAATTCTCTTTGGGGGGAGATGCTGCAGGCAAGCCTGTCATAGTGAACTCGGATGAGTGCGTTGACAATAAGAAGATCATCATTCGAGAAGTGGACGGCGAATTTGAAGTCGACATGGAACCAAGGGTGAGGCCAGCTCTTCGTGCAAGTACTGTCCCATCGCCCGCGGCTTGTGAGCCAACCAGAAGGAGGCCTTTCTTATTCTGGAGGTTGTGGATCTTCTAGACTGCTCTGACCATGGCTAGCAGAGACTTACCTGACCTACAAATTCGCACGGAGTTTTGAGTTATTAGATTCTAGTGTCACCGACCTAACTTGACTGTACAGTTTTCGAAAATTTTGAAAATTTTGAGACTGAGCATCTTGGAGAGTTGGATGAAGAGTCTGTACGGGACCCTGCGATGAATTAACAGACTCGAAATTCACGCTCACCTCACAAAAGAGGTTGGAGTCGTTTCTCTGTAGGGGTGTTCAACGAACTATGCCAATGTTAAAGAGTACTAGCTTGAAGGCTGTTTATTGCAGAGCACTGAGAAAGAAAGCTTCGACACAATCAGAGCTTCAATCATCTAGCAGCTTAGCTAGCGAGTGTTAATATATAGTGGTTTTGATAGTTCATAACCGAGACTACGACAAGGGATTCACATGATCTTAGATTCTTCAGTGATGATATGTAGTTTGAGGAATCTTTAGAGGATATTTTCACCTGAATGCTTTTAGGTAAGAGCGTACGAGTTCGTATTATTAGATTGTTGTAATTTCAATTGGGCCTTCCTGGCCTTTGAATTGAAAGACAATTCCCAAGCACCGTAGCATGTATTATGGATACCATATGAATAAATGAATAATTAAGCTATGAATTTTAAAGTGTTGATTTAAGGTTTATCCAAAAGTGACCTTGTTGTAGGGTCTTATGCAGCTTTGCCCTATATTTAGGCAGGAATCCAAGCAAATTTAAATAATGGGACTTGGTAAAGCAGTGTTGGTCACATATATTAACAATGATTTTTATTCCATTTCCAAGAAGTAGCAAAGTATTTCTTCAATACTCATGTGATATTTGGGTGATACTTGATGATATCTGCACGAAACCTAGATGATATGTACCCAAGTCAAATTTGGCTATTGGTTTCAGAATACAAAAAGAATCTGGACGGTTATCTTTTAAGAAAAAAAATTGTTTTTTTCTTAACAAAAAATAGCCTTCCTCTTATCTCTATAGCCAAGTGGCAAAAAAATAATCATACAAAAAACACACGCTGCACACTAATAGGACAAATCAGTGTCACTTCATCCATGTAGGGAAGTTAAATAGTTATTACTAGAACTACAAGTTTTCATGGTCAGTCTCTATCGGTTCACAGTGGTCGAAGGACCAACATTCTTCCTCCTTCGTGGGCACAAAATTGAAAAATCAATAGCTAGAAAGAAGGCCAGAACAAATGCCACGCCAGCCCGGCACGGCACCTTCTTCTCAGTTACGGCTGCCCTAACACAAACGTACCACATTTTGCATACTTGCTTAGTGAAAAAGTCTGCAGCCGACTGTTCAGGAATGTGCCCGGGAATGTGATCCGTGAGCCCGTTATAAAGTCTATTTGCTGACTGAGCCAGAAATACGAAAGTTAGAAAAAATGTGCATTCAATCTGTCGGCAAAGACTGTCGGGAAAGGCAATCAGTCGTTTCGTGATATCGATTTCCAGCATCTTCTGGCAATGCCAAACAGGACGATTCAATGTCTGAAAATCACCCCGACTTCTGTGATGTCAGCTTACGTGATAATATGGGGTTTCGTAAAGTGACATTGAGGAAATCCGATCTGTGCGTACTTTCTATGCACGTCACTAGTTTGTTTGTTTTTGTTTAATTTGGGGGACAAATTGAGTTTCAATTATAAGGTAGACATAGTACAAGGTAGGCATAGTACAACTGAAGGAAGGCTAAAAGCCAAGGGTCTCCAAGTCCCACCAAAGGGGGAGAAAATCCAAACTCCACCATATTTAATCCCAGTGACAAGGCTACATGGCTTTATCTTGAGTAGTTCTATTACTCTACTCAAGATTTATCCATTGGGAGTCAAACTTGCCAACCTCTTTATTCTTTAGAAATCCTAGCAAGATATTACACCATTGTTACCATACCACTCTCGCAAATTTAGTATTACTAGATTTGATAAAGTAGGAGCACCCAAAACCAACAATACACCCAATGGCATCAATTTCTACACATGGTAGTTACTTTAGAACTTGTAGACCTGTAGACAATAGATAGCTTATTATTTGTTGACCAAAATGATAAGCTATCTATAGTCTATCTACATTTAGGTTCTAAAATCATTGCCTTATATCTAAAAAGTAATGCTATTGGATACACTATTGATTTTGGGTGTTCCTACCTTAGTATAAATATTTTCCTATTTTGTGGTTGGGTAGGGTCTCCCTTTTCCAAAGACCAATCCCTCTATGGCTACAAGCTTAGACATGTGTAGAAAATAAAAAGATTGCCTCCATCACACTAATGTATTAATATTTGAATTTAGGGTTTTTTTACTAAGGTAAGTGCACCTATAATCATCACTAGTGTCAATTGACGGATAAAAACTATATATAGTTAATATTATTAGAAATAAGTTATTTTTAATGGATTTTTTTAAGCAAATGAAAGAGAATTGCAATGCACATTAGCATGTTAGCCTAACTTATAAGTTACATGGACTTAAGCCTTAAGTCTGAGTTAAGGAATATCAGAAAGAGGTTTGAAGGAAGGGAGACTTGCCGAGCATGCTCAAAGAAAAAAAAGATACAAAAAATGATGATTATGTTGGATACCCTGATATGCCTCGACTATGGAATACTATTTGGCCAGCGCTGGGTACAGACGTTAGGGTCACGATCACCTCGAATTGGGGCACGGTTTAGGGTCGCAAGTCCACGTCGACGATTCACGTGGATGAAAACACTATCCACGTTCAAGATATCAGTGCTCATGGTGACGACGTCTGAGCCTATCTCCACAGAGTTTGAAGGTGCGGTCACGATGAGCACCGCGGCGTGATCCCGTCCTTCTTACGGTGGATAGGGTGACAAATCCTGCCAGAAGTCGTCCAAGTCTGATTTGGCGACAACAGCGTATGTGTAATTTTTATTTTGGGCTTGTTGCCCGTGCTCCGAAGCTAATTTCGACCAGGTTTGGGCCTAAGGTCGGTTTAGGCAACGTGGATGTGCTAACGGCACATTGGCAACGGCAGAGACCATGGTGACGACCAGCGAAGTCCATAGCGACAGCCATGGCGACGACCATGGAAAGCGCTTGTGGAAAGGTTTATATTTGTGTTCAAGACACGGGAATGATGGTCGTCACAGTGCCTTGTTTGTCGATTCCATTCCTTTCTGCTGTTCAGACAACATGTGGTATAACATCAATTCTGGAACTAGCTGAACAGACAATGTGATGACCAGTTGTAAAGAAGAGAAATCTCAACCGATCAGTAAGTGTGGGACAACATGGCACTACCGAAAAAAAGGAAATCAAGGCCAAGAAGATCGAAGATGAGACGCCGGATTGCATCTCAAACACGAGCTAGAATGACTAAAACTTCCGCATCGTAACTCTTAGAACCTTCCTCTCATGCTACATTCATCACTACACAGCATCATGCATGCAGCAATATTGTTGCACACTTGTTGCAATATTGATGAAGCTTGGTTTTGGGATGCTTTACATTCTGGTGGAATCATTTAGGAGTGGTCAGAATTCTATCTGGGGACCTATACAGAAGTAGAGCCATTGCTAGAGATTAAGTTGTAATGGGTCGACTACACATTAGAAGCAAGACTTAACAAGCGGCGTACTCTTCCTTGTAATGCTTTGAAAATGATGCAGTCGACGTCATAATGACAACGAGGGAAAATTCGAAGGACCAAAGATCGGTTAGCTAGGCTAGCCTTCTGCTTGGAGGCCAAGGAGAAGGCCAAGGAGCAAGCAAGTAA
Organism: Antitrichia curtipendula; assembly: GCA_951230915.1. Lineage (NCBI taxonomy): Eukaryota > Viridiplantae > Streptophyta > Bryopsida > Hypnales > Leucodontaceae > Antitrichia > Antitrichia curtipendula. The sequence continues at coordinate 2,356,237 of OX579635.1, read as the reverse complement.
AGTAGCCTATGAACGAATGTTGAAGGGGAAAGAGAGAAGAGAGAAGGCTCTAAATAGGAGAAAAAGGTGCAGAAAAGGTAATTTTATAATCACTAGACTGGCATGCATCTCGAATTTCTTTCAGAAGTTGAGTCATCAGTATATACAGTAGAGTAAGCTGTAAAGCTCAAAGTGTAAGGACTCAGATCATAGTCTCGAAGTATTGGGGTCATGATAAAATCACTGAAGTAAATTTGAAGTGAGCTGATCTACTCATCTGTTTTGCATCTACTATAGATTAAGAGGAGCATCTGTAAAGCACTTGCTCCAGAAACCTCTGGCACACCGGATCTAGAGCCAAGTCAGCCATTCCTGCAACCTCGTTGCAACACAAAAGTGAAGGATACTACAAAACAGGACTTTCAAGACATGGGAATGATGGTCGTTGCAGTGCCTTGTTTGTCGACTCTATTCTTTTCCGCTGTTCAGAGTACATGATAGCATGTGGTATAACATCAATTAAGTACAAGTACTTCAATTACAACATGTAAGCCTTCAAAACCACAGATTCATGCTGCACCGCGTCTAATTGTAAAGCATATTGTGTAATGAAAATGTCAAAATGATGTGGGCAGGACCGCTAATATAACACACTGGGGTTTCATTAGTTCTCTGTCCAATTTTTACCATTACATAATGTCAAAGCCATATAATTCACAAAACTGCATAGGCTTACTAACGGGTTCTCACAAAAATTGGCGACTTCAACCGCCTGATTACATAAGGATCAAAATGAGGCTGTGGCACACCTTGACTTGCAAAGCTTCTAGAGTACAACTGCGCACACGGAACTTCAGAGTACCGTAGGGAGAAACGGCAAGAAGGGTGTGCTATGAAACTATCTCATATCTTAGTGCCCAGGCCACTACTAGCTCTTGTAGTTTGCAACACTTGGCGTGTTCCAGAAGAACCTCTTAACTTCATGGTAACGATGGCCACTCGGAGACAGCTCTTCTTGGGCCTAGAATTCTTAAGGTGGTGCAAAAGTTGCGACTTTTGTGACAAACATCTAATAGATTACCATATCAGAGCTGAAACACTACTCCCCTAATGCTACGAGGTACATGTCATCCAGTAATTGCTGACGTGATTCATCTACCTCATCTAGTTGGCCCTGGAAGTATGCAAGTAATGGACGGTGTGGCCTTTGCAGAGCTTCCACGCACTCTGCAGTGAGCCCTAGGTGGAACGCATACTTTTTTTCTCCATATCGATATCGTGCTTTCCCACGTTCGTATGCCCTGTCGCAAATGTGGGTGATTGCGTCAGGCAATGTAGCTCCAGTAAGGTTGAAAGGGCCAGGTGGAATCCCCTGTGCTTCAATTGCCCCTAATACAACGGGCGCTCTCAACCAACCCCGCTGCCGTTCGTAGGCCTGAAATGCAATTTCTGGAATGTGACTTGGTATGGCACGCCCATTTTCAATGATCTTCCGCACTCTGTGGTTGTTCCATGCGATAATTTGGCGATCCACGTCGTCTTGGATCAAAGGGAAGAACACCATGTGTAATGAGCTCATGTGCCACACATTATTCAAGTCAAGAAGGTTATGGTTGCACATGGCAGTGAATAGAGAGTGGTAGAACCATGCAGTCTTCTTCCATACCTGGCCCCAGAAATGTTCAATCCTCTGCAATGACATCGATCATGCTTAGGGGAAATTGACAGCGGAATTCAGAGTTGACAAACAAGATTCGAAGGTTTTCTTGACGGCATACCTGGTTATGAATTGATGACCCTGTTAGAAATGGTTTCACTACCTCTGGATGAGCCCGTTCCTGGTCTTCGCGTACTAAGCTGTGTCAGCCGCATAGTTAGACCGAATGCGGATAGGGTGCCCGTATAAATCAACCGCTGCCTTATACCCTTTGAAAATGGTGGTTGCTAGCTTGTCCGTTGCCACTTCGCACCACAACACGTAATGCGATGCTCCATCAATCCCTCTATGAATTCTGAACTTCCACTTTGCTAACTTGTCGTAAGCTTGACAACACAAAGGGATGCACAGAACAAGCCCACTTGTGTTAGTGTTTACGAGTCAAGGTTCGGGGCAAATAACAAGCAAATGATTCCTTCCTGCAATGTCAACTCAAGTATGTTTTAGGGTTTCGGCTTCTGGAGTGTTGGAGGCAGAGTTTTCAAAATACAATATTCACCTACTTTTTAGAGCTTCCTATACAGACTTTGCAAAAGGGGTTTAAATAGACAAGTGCCAATGCAGCAAAATTGCCCCCCAACTTTGTTTAGGGTTCAAGAGCAACTCACAATCCATATGCCACAGAACCATTGGTTCTATCACGTCGTATTGTCCACGAAACAGAAGTCTCACTTCCCTTCTACGCATATGACCCGGTTGCATGGCGTGGAGCACGTCACGCACAAGTTGGCGAGGCAGTCAAAGTTTAAGCTCCCTCCTAAGCAGAGACTGTATATGACGGATTCCCCAGTTCACACCACCACGATCAAGCGGGACAACAGACAAGATAGCATCCCTACACTCCTCCGGCGACAAATTGTGATAAACGCCTTCCCACCCTAAGTTGAATAATTGGCCAGATAGGGCCTTCCGTGTAAATCCGAGTGATGTCGCTATTGACGAAAAGTGCTCGCCTCGATTCAAACGTTCTTCAACATGATCCAACAGAATGTGCTCCGGTATGTGAATATGATCCTCTTCTACGTCCGCTTCATCCATGTTCTCTCCAGAGATTTTTGAAAGATTGTCATCTTCCACCCCAACCCAGCCTTCTAAATCTGCTTCCATTGTATGCGTACTGAAAGTAATCTGGAGTAAGACACGTTTATGGAATACTATTTGGACGGTGGGTCGTTTTCGTTTTGACGTGCGAGCAGATGCCGTTCCAAGGCGTGGATTTATGAAATTAGTGTTGTAGGGTTGCGATTTCAAGGTTCCTGTTCTGCGTGGCCCAACAATAAGGTGGCCCGTTTGCATGGGCGTTATGGGCAGACCAATTGTAGCCAAAGACAAATATTTCGTTAAAAATAGCGGCATTCCCTTGACATTTTTTATTGAATTTTCTAAGACTAGTATAGATTTCAGACCCTCAAACCCTAAAATCTAGGACAAGTATAGAGTTTAGAACGCACTTCTGGAACTGAAAAGTGCCAAGTTTTTGAAATATTTGTTTTAAATCATTGAACTTGATGATAATCCTTGAAAGACCCAAAGATCTCCAATTCGATTGATGATATTCAGAATTCAATTCGGGACACATATTCATCTACTGTAAGTCCATCTATTTCAGATACTTGGGGCCCCTCAGGTGTAGCACTTGGGGCCTCCAAATGTAACACTTGGGGCCCCAGTTCAGACACTTGGGGCCCCCAGGTGTAGCACTTGGGGCCCCAATTCAGACACTTGGGGCTCCTAAATGTACCATTTGGGACCACTACTTGTGGTTACAAGTTCATGCTATAAAGTCTTCCTCAAAAAACAAGCACCAAGGGTAGCACTCACTTCCTCAGCCTACATGGCTTACATTGTAAAACTACCTCCAATAAACTCTTCATTCACAATGGTCAAATGGCCATAGTTACTCTTTTTTATAATGTTTTGTAAACATGTGGAAATAATTACCAAAAATTCCACAAAATATATAGCAAAATATGAGCATTTAAAGGGGCAAAAATCCTTTTATTGACCTTGTGGAAAATTGGATAATTTGCATTGAAAGAGGAGTAGGCTTGACTGGGTGCTGCATGTGCAAGGCCCTAAGGACAACAAACACAACTTTGCTTATTTTGAGGGAGAAATTTATATGTACATATGTAACTTTTTATTCATCGTTATTATCAGAGTCTGAGTCACTGTTAGATTCACTACTTTGCCAAGTCATTGGCACTCCATCTCTAAATTGATGTTTTATTCTTGTACTAAGTAATTGTTTATTCACTAATGCTATCCCTACTTTGTACACATTCTCTGCTAATGTCTTATGTACAAACCTTAATGTTCCATGGGTAGTTGTCTTACTTCGGACAAATGCTCCAGCTCCTTTACTTGTATCAAATTTTAAACAATGTTGGAACAGACCAAATCCTCCTCCTCTAGGATTCCCTCTTGTAAACCAAGCAATTAAAGATGCTTCCATATCATACTTATCTAGATGAGGCTTGATGTAAGAATTCTTGGAAATGTGCATTTGGTGGACTTGGGTGGAATATTGGTCTAGTCCTATCGAAACACAATTCATTGGAGCAAATTGGTCATAATAGAATTGTTGTACCTGACTACCAAATTGATCCAATTCCATCCAAATAGATGAAGCAATGCTATCACCAAGTCCTTTAAAACTTTTTTGTATAGAATCTTGTATTTTATTCTGATGGTACTTCACTACATTGCCTTTTGATTTTGTTCCACCATGAGCAAGATAGTCATGACTTACAGATTTGTATTTGCCCCGCTTCAGACTTTTCTGATTCTTTTTTGCTACATATGGAGATGTCTCATAATAGTGATTTGCTTCAACTAGAGTTCGTTGGTAATCAAGGTCCTTGGTCCACATATTATAAATATATATCATTATTACATGGTCCAAACTTAAGTCTTCTATTTTCATAATTCTCATCTGTATAATATCAACACCATTTAAGATCTTTAAACTTTCATTTTGTATTGGAAATACTTTGTTGTTGTCGTAGATGTCTTGTCAATTTTCTGAAAAACTTGGATCAACCCAAAAAGGTAATGCACCTTGCTCATTCTTTTTGGCCTCCCCTGGAATATTTGAAAAACTAATCATAACACGCATACTTTGTTTTATACCAAATTTCTTTAGGATTAAGTGCTGCTCAAGTCCCCTTTCTCCAAACAAGCAATTTAGAATCTTAAAAGGGCTAGGTTTGAGTCAAGTTTTGGATGACATACAGTCCCCATTACTTTCCAAATACTTTTCATATTGTCCATATACATCGTGAAATTCTTTTAGACATTGGATTTTGCACCCTTGTAGTATTGGAAGATTGAACACCCACTTTGTGAGTATGCCAAAGTCCATGCCTTGATTAGACTCACATGATGGACATTTCACATCATTTGGATAATTCAAACACTCTTCACATAGTTTGTGACAAAAACTGACATAATACTGTTGTTTGCTTAAAATATCTAGATTGATGTCTGTAGAATTATTTAAAAATATTTCTTGAAAATATGGACAATCCAAAGTTTTTTTACATGGCACAGTATACAACTTTGGAAAATGATTTAGTACATGATGTATTCCTTTACATCCACGTCCCCCATCATTGCCATATATCAGTTCAATGGCATTGTACGCCTTCACAAACTTTGCTTTCACCACTTGTTGAATTAGTTTCCTAGCCTTCTTTTGCTTTTGCTCACTAGAACTTGCCATTTCAACTGATGTAACAAAGACAAAATACAAGAATTTAATTAGGAGCAGTACCATAAAAGGCCACAGATTTATATTGCAACTTAGAGCAATCTCAAATTTCTCTTTGCTTCAAAGCAACTGTCTATTTGACCTTTATTTATTTATTTTTACTGTTTTTTTAAAATGAAATTCTCAATTTCCTACATGTTATTTCAAAATGATGAATGAAACATATGCAATGGTGAATACTATAAAAGATACACATACATTAGAATGCATTAGAAATTTGAATCCATTGTTACAAAAAATAGCAACGTACATTAAAGAATTGAAAAGAAAAACTTACAGATCTCAAAAACTTTGTGAACAATTTAATTGTTGTAGAATCCAAAATTGCTTCAATTGAATAATTTCTTCAAAATCATTTGATAGTAGCAATAGAAAATTGAAATCATGAAAGGTCAAAGCTCACAAAAGCACAAAATCATAGAAGTGCAAAGAAGTAAAAAGCCAAGAGAAGCAACGGCTTTTCTACCTATATAATATCATCCTACGGATCCTCTTTAACATCTCCTTAATTGCAACAACTATAGTATTTCTATAATATCACTCTGTGTAAAAAGTGATAATACAAAAGTGATTGCAAACTACTACTCTATTTCTGTAAAATCACATCATCTGAAAATACAATTTTTGTTAATGCACGATTGAAATTTTTTTTATAAAATATTTAAAATAATTATTTGAAAGACTTATTGAAATAATTATCATGTGTTCTATTTAAGTATATCAAAATTTTACTAATATGTGACACAATGAATGCATAGCATAGTAAGTATGGGGTCCCCAGTGTTTCAACTGGAGCCCCAAATGCTAAATTTGGGATCCCCAGTGTCTCAACTAGGGCCCCAAGTACTACATTTGGGGTCCCTAGTATCTCAACTGGGGCCCCAAGTACTACACCTGGGATCCCCAATGTCTCAACTAGGGTCCCAAGTACTACACCTGGGGTCCCTAGTATCTCAACTGGGGCCCCAAGTACTACACCTGGGGTCCCCAATGTCTCAACTGGGATCCCAAGTACTACACCTGGGGTCCCTAGTATCTCAACTGGGGCCCCAAATACTACACCTGGGATCCCCAATGTCTCAACTGGGGCCCCAAGTACTACACCTAGGGTCCCTAGTATCTCAACTGGGGCCCCAAGTACTACACCATCCCCAATGTCTCAACTGGGATCCCAAGTACTACACCTGGGGTCCCTAGTATCTCAACTGGGGCCCCAAGTACTACACCTGGGGTCCCTAGTATCTCAACTGGGGTCCCTAGTATCTCAACTAGGGCCCCAAGTACTACACCTGAGGTCCCCAGTATCTCAACTGGGGCCCCAAGTGCTAAACCTGGGGTCCCCAATGTCTCAACTGGGGCCCCAAGTGCCATTTGATAGCGTTTCTTTAAATGATTTCAAATTAGGTGTTGCAATGGTAAATAAAACATGGTTACATACAAGACTCCAGAATCAGTTAAAAGAAGGAAATTTTTTAACATTTAAAAATAATGAGTGGTATGTAGAAGACATTGAGGACAGTGAAAATATTTAAAATTTAAATGTAATTTATAATTTGAATAAAAATCGACACATATTAATTATAATTTCAGGGCCGAAATTTGGGCAGTTTGGGGCCCAAAATTCTTATCTTTCAGACCGAAACTTCTTGACTTTGGGGCCCAAACTGCTCAAGTTTGGGGCCCAAACTTTAGTAGTTTGGAGCTGAACTTCTTAACTTTGGGGCCCAAACTTTAGTAGTTTGGAGCTGAAACTTCTTAACTTTGGGGCCCAAACTTGGGCAGTTTGGGGCCCAAAATTCTTAACTTTGAGACAGAAACTTCTTAACTTTGGGGCCCAAACTTGGGCAGTTTGGGGCCCAAAATTCTTAACTTTGAGACAGAAACTTCTTGACTTTGGGGCCCAAAATTCTTAGCTTTGAGACCATTCTAAATTTTGAATGCAAACCTTGTGTTGTAAACAATCTATTAGTTTACAAATGATGGAGAAATTGTAATGTTTTCCTCAGGACGATCTTGGAGTCGAAGTTGACACGCTGCCAGTGACGGCATATATACGGGGAATTTCCCTCAAAACTATCATAATTCGAGCCAGCGTTGCGGTACCCCATACGGCCAAAGAGCAATGTGGGTAACACATTTCAATGAATACGGTAGCTAGATTAAAAGAATAAACACCGTGATGGACTAGATATGGTAGCTAGATTAAAAGAATAAACAACGTCCTTCACGATGGACTAGTCATCATTTTTCGGCACATCCAGAGCATTGTGTTACCGTGCTCTCATGAAGTCGACATTGAAGTCGATGCAAATGGGTACTAGTATGTGAGTGTATTCAAAGGGTGACCACAACACACTTTTGCTGTACAAGAATTGGAGTTAGCACCTGTACCCCTTGGTAGGATTGCACTGCTCGGTCCCCACTACTGCATATATACGGGGAATTTCCCTCAAACAATCATAATTTGAGCCAGCGTTGCGGTACCCCATACGGCCAAAGAGCAATGTGGGTAACACATTTCAATGAATACGGTAGCTAGATTAAAAGAATAAACACCATGATGGACTGAATATGGTAGCTAGATTAAGAGAATAAACAACGTCCTTCCTAGTAGACTAGTCATCATTTTTCGGCACATCCAGAGCACTGTGTTACCGTGCTCTCATGAAGTCGACATTGAAATTGATGCAAATGGGTACTAGTACGTGAGTGTATTCAAAGGGTGACCAGTATACACTTTTGCTGTACAAGAATTGGAGTTAGCACCTGTACCCCTTGGTAGGATTGCACTGCCCAGTCCCCACTACTATGGATGAGCCGCATGATGCTTTGGGTTTCTTAAAGCAAGTGGAAGGATACAATGACGTGCAATGCCTATAGGAGCCGGTCTCTTCTTGTGACGAATCCGTCTTCATAGCTTAGGGAGTGCTAACTCAAAATTACTTAAGGTTGGCGCTGGGATTGCAGACGAATTCTAGTTCCAACCGGGTGATCGCACGCTACGGTCGACCCCCTGGCCCAATGTGCGATCAAATGCGATCAGTACAAACTGTACAACTTTGGTACGCCGCACATCCCGGCGGCTTTACTGATCGGTTTGACAAATGACCGTGAATTCGGGGGCATCCGGAGCCGCGAATGCTTCGATGGCTCAGTAATATACTTTATTATTGTGTGTGAGGATCTAGCTCCAGGATCGGGGTAACCGTCATGGTGCTTCATGAGGTAGACAAGATAGAAGCCATAGAACATTCATTTAGCTAATCCGCTACGTAAATTAGGACGCGCAAATGAAAACAATGTTAGATTACAATGTAGGGACTCCTGCAGTGAGCAAAAACTACACTTAATTTTGCACTTAATTTTGCTGTGTACGGTCTAGAAACTGTGGAGAATTTACTTCTTGTAAGTACTATAGATATTTTCTGTACAATTTTCCATACTTCGCATACAAATTTGTACTCGGTTGTTCTTCTGCATGCAATGAGGTGACCCAGCGTACTCTCCGATGACTAGATCTAATCTGCGAATGATCTTGGAAGGCGCAATAACGGTATTATGATTGTCTGTTTAATAGTATGGTCCTATTCACCGAATGTTGTGAGGTCACCGTTGCCTTCTCCAATGCAAGTCATTTGCAATGGTGCTTCAAGAAGTGTGCTTGGTCTTGGTGCTTGCTTTGTACGGGTCTTCCTGTGTCTCGTTTAGAGTGTTTGTATTCTCAAGCTTCTTGAATTTCCTCTAGCGGCGATGAAACCTTCCATTCCTAGCTCACAGATTCCTTCGCCTTTGCACAAACGGATCCGTGAGATCCGCTAGAGGAAATTCAAGGATTGTTTGTATGGTTCTATACAAACTGTACGCCCAGTGGCACGCCCTTGCGAGTTGACTTCAGTTCTCGGGGATGCGGGGATGGCGAATAGAAGGCTTCAAGAACAAAGTGCTGGATTCAAGAGGAAGGGACCCCGTGGGAGGGTGGAGGATTATAATGCCATGAGGGAGGGTCTGAGAGACAGGGAAGTTGAGAGGCAACGTTGACGTCGTCAGTTGGTGAGGGAGAGAGAAGAAGCAGCTCGTTTGCTTGTTGTCCAAGATGAAGAATTGGGGGTACAAAGGGAGATGTCTCTACGGGAGCAATCACTTATTTTGGTCGAAATTGTGGATTTCTTCACATTAACGATGCAAGGTTGTCCGGAGGTATCTTCTAGGCTGAAAATCATGGAACGTTTTTTGGAGGATGAACGTATTTCTCCATTTCTTCCTGAATATTATCCTCGTGGAGAAGATGCAAAAGCTCAATTTGAATTCCTCAGAAATTATCGGTTGGAGTTGGATGTTGTGAAGGGGATTCAATCAGCAGACATGCTTGCTAGAAAGGCTGTACTCCTAGACGCCGCTACTTCTGCTAGTGTGATAAGCACCAAAGCTTTATCACGGGTTCTAAAAGTTCATCCAGCTAATTTGAGGGTGGCCATAACCCGCCACAATACTGTGCGTTTGCTTGCAAAACCTTTTGCACTTGCAAAACAAAAAAAGAAGCCGGGGCTGCCTGCGGAGACCAAGGACCTCGTTACAAAGTGGTGGACAGAGGAGACGCGTGTCAGCCCCAACAGAAAGGAAATCGTACAAAAATGGACGAGTCCGAATACATATGACAAGCACTGCACCCACTACTTATTGGAAAGTCAGGTACAATTCGATTGCTCTGCAATACGTTCATTACAATAGTTTAGGTACGCATTATACTAATTATTGTACAAAATATATCACAAGTACACAATGTTCCAGCATCGAGTACTGTTTCTCATAATTCTTTTGCATCTCGCAGACCGCATTCTTTCATAGGTTTATGGACGCGCACCCCGACGTCAACGTCAAACAGAGAGCCTTCGAGAAATTGAAGCCTTACTTTGTTAAAATCTGCAATGAGAGAAACATATGCTGTTGTGGGTACCATGTAGAGATCGACATGTTGAGGGAAGGGTTCAATCGCATTCGGGACGGCACGAAGGGAATCCACTTTGTAGAGAATTGCCAGTGCAGGTGTGAAATGTGCCTTTTTCGACTACAAGAAGAAGCAAACTGTCAAGCACATTTCAAGACATATGCAGGTACGACGGCTCTGTGGCAAGACATTGTTTGCCCTAAGCCTGAAAATGAAGAGTGGCACGCTTTGCATTGTGTTATGGGTGCGTGCGGCAATTGCGGTATTTCGAAGCTTCATATTTGTCCTCTTGAATTATCCTCGACTTCAAATGTTACTTGGAAATGTTTCGAAAATGAAGTCATTGGAGTGACACGGGAAGGGAAGTCCCGGAAGAGGATCGTGGAGGTGTACAAGGAGACTTCTCCACAAGTATTTTTTGAATACTTCAAGTCTAAGTTGCCACAGTTTGTCAAGCACAATTTCATTGCGAGGTGGCAAGACAATCAGTGCAAGGGTTCTATGCAAGATTTGGGTAAAGATGTGATTTTATCACATATTGACTTTGCCGAGAACTACACCTTCGAGATCCAGAATCAAATCCAGAGCATGTACTGGTGCTCCACACAGATTAGTATTCTTGTTCACATCACGTATCGCTTTAATCCAGATGGAGCTATCACTACTAGAATTGCCTACCCTAATTTGCACGTTTCTGTTGACTCAGCAATTTTTAAAATTTTCTCTGTTGGTTTGGCAAACAATCAACACGTTTCTGCTGTCCAAACCAACTGAAAGTTGTTAATTCATGTCCGAATCAACTGAAAGATGTTGATTGATGTCCAAATCAAGCTTTCCGAACCCACTCCCTAATCAACCCAAAACAATTGATTTTTTAGTGGGTTAGGACACGCTTTTTTCTACTAGTGTATAGTGAAAGAGTCACATTTCTACATCACAGATGATGCGACCCACGATTCCCTGTTTGTAAAGCACTGCTTGATGCAGCACTGGCGATGGCTAGAATCTCAAGGTACTACTGACTTTGTATTACATGTATTGATTTTGTACCAATCTTGTACTGAAATTGAAAATGATATGGAGTGTATTGACTTTATACGTAAATGGACAGGATTTCGACCCAAGCACCACATAGTGTGGTCCGACGGCTGTGCGGGTCAGTTCAAGGGTGCCCGACCATTCTATTTCGTGGCCAGATATCCTGGATTAACGAATGGGTGCACGATGAACTGGAATTTCTTTGGAACAAGCCACAGGAAGGGAGAGTGGGACGGAGCTGGTGCTGTCGTCAAGCGTGCTTTACGGCAGTCCCAGTTACACAACACGTGGAGGAGGATGCAAAATGCGCATGATGCTGTTTCGTTCTTGACGGAGACGATGGGAGGGAAGGTCGACACGAACTTCGAGAAGACCGGCATCAAAGAAGTCTAGAGATATTTCTAGGAAATTCCGAAGGATGTCACGAGGGAGCGTAGTTACCATTGTGAAATAGTGAAAGGTTCCCAGGCTCTGCACTCCATCTACTCTTTTTCTGTTGCGGATCCAATACAGCTTTTTGTTCGCAAATTGTTGTGCTTCTGTGTTTATTGCCTCGACGGCAATTTCGTCAACTGTGGGAACAAGTCCCACGTTGAGAACTGGGATTTGGTAAAGTTGAAGCCGCATGATCTTCAAGAAGTTGCTAATCACATGACGGACCACGACGTTCCAGATGATGAGGATTGGGAGGAGTCCGTCGAAGGCGAAGGCATTGGCGACCTCATTCGGCCAGGTGACAACTTTGCTGTCCCTGCTGCGGAGGGCAATGTAGAGGGAGTGGAGTTTTATATTTTGCAGTGCACCAGGGGGAAGTATGTGGTTGATCATAGCTTCACTTGCGCATGGGGTCCGCAGTTTGAAGCTGGCGACTTCGTCATACGAGGTACTTATTATCAAAAGTGGAACAATGGTTATGTATTTTTGGGCAACTCCCAACCAGCCCATATTGATGCACATCTTGTTATCCACGGTAAATTTTCTATGATTCCGAAGCCAGGTAGGCGAAAGGGTGGGGAGGTCACTTACGAATTAAGCGACGACAATGTTGCTGCTATTAGGGCTGGCTTACAGCGGGAAGACGAAGACTAGTACTGTATTTCTTGTACTGTTTTGTACACAACACAACGTTTTGTACATTAACATTCCGATTTTTACACCAGCATGCCATTTTGTAGACTTCCTTTTGCATTACTTGTAAACTCCTAATGATCTCTTGTTCGTACTATCCTAAACGCAAAACTTCATGTTCGCACATTTGCTCATGAATGTGCGGTGCTAAGAAGGCATTGAGAGTGCCATCATCGTCACCTATTTGAATAGCCTTAGGCCTAAGGATTCAATAAATGAGCTCATGAGTCGTGGTGTGCGGAATTCCACCTCATGCCGGCTTATAAACAGCCTTTGCTTTCATAGATTGTCAGGTTTTAGTTGCTTCCTAACTTTAGTCTCCTTGCGCCGAGTTCGCCGAGGGTGTCGACTGACGTTGTTTTTGCGAGACAATATATGGTTCCATGGCTGCGGTACCCACACCGGCAGTGGCGCCTGTCCAAGGGCTGGATGGAGAAATTGTAAGACACGCCTTCCACAAGACCTTGACGAAGGCGTCCCTGCGGAATTTGGTAAGTGCAACTTTAATTGTAAGTGCAGTTTTGATTTTAATGTGGGGGGGGGGTGTCTTGAAAGTTTGAAAAGATGTTCTCTCAATCTCTCAATTTTGGTCCATGCAGAGGCTGCTCGCATGGTTTTCCCGTTCGTATCTACACGAGTTTCAAAGAGCTGAGTTCCCAAGAGTTGTTAAAGTTCGATATATCGGAAACATTTATTGGCTGGGAATCCATGTGAACGTATCTTGCACCAGGAGGGGACAACTATAAGTCCTGTTTCATTTTGGATGGAAATATTATTGTCAATTCCATGACTTAGTTGGAGCCGACCGGATCACATTGTGGCGCGTGGAGTAGAACCTTTTCGATGTTTAGGTCCAGAGGAACTTAGACTTCAACCGAACTGCATAGATAGTACCGTCAGGGATCCCGCTACACTGAATTTTGCTGTGCACGGTTTGGAAACTATGCAGAACTTTACTTTCTATAAGTAGTAAGAAATACATTATATACAAAGTCATACTTTATGTACAATTTGATACGTGTTGTATAGTTTTGTACTCTGTTATTCTTCTCCATATGGTGTGGTGATGGAGCAAGGATGTGCATTCAACAGGGATTGGAAATACAAGAGGTTTTTTGGCCTTCAGCTGTTGTTCAAAGTAATTTGTAATAGGTTATCACGGAATCTGCTGTTGTGTTTGATGCATTCTTTCCATTCTGGACTTTTCTTTAATTGCTCTCAATATAAGGTCCATGATTCTTCATTGTCAATGTCAACTGCGGTTTAGCTGGAGGTCTAATATTTAGGTTACGCTCATGTGTCTATTCATGCCTCATATGTACACAAACATGGTTTCGGTGTGTCGGAGGGAGAATTAACAGTCGAGCAGGTTGCTGAACTTGTTAGACGAAACCGAAAGTGTATTCTATTGATGTGTCAATACATTTTACACATCTCTTTTTATTATATCTATTGCGAGTTTTGTCATTCAAATAGGTTGTTCAGAGTTGAAGAAAAACTATTAAGTCCAGATCTTGGTCTCAAAGAAGTCGGTGCAATGCCTGCTATTTACGCATTATAGGAAAAATTTATACCTGTGATTGAGTACTCTGAAAAGTTTTAGTTATCAATTTAGCAATGATCTTTAATTTTGGAAACTTCTGTTTCAATTCAGCTTACGGAACTTCTCTCCGTCCACAGTTCCGTACATTTTGTAAAACTAAGTACTTATTGTACAAAATTTGTACAAGTTTGTTCTTGTTCATCGTATCGAACCGAACCATTTTGGAAGGTTCCGTGGATTCTACGGAAGGCTTCTGCGAAGTGACGCAACGGACCCGCTTTTCCTGTACTCGTTCGATTGGTTGGCAAATCGGAAGCCCCGCAAATAGACCTGCTCCGTCATACGGCCTCGTCGCCTTCTCGCACTTTGCTTTGCTAGCGCCATTTTGCTTACTACGCCATTTTGCTCTGTTTTGCTAGCCGAGGTGCAGAGGTTTGGGTTCTACTGCCGTAGTGGTGTTTGCGTCCTCGTTTTTAATTTGTCTTCTACTAGTTCAGTTTGCGCTCTGAGGATGTCTAACCCTCCAGTGACTAGTTGCACACTTGTTCAATAGTGCATTACAGATTATTTTCCGTTTCGTACCTCTAGCCTAGTTCAACAGTGCATCACGACTTACTTCCCATTCTGTAGTACTCAACATTGTTCTTTACATTGTGTGTTTGAGTCTTTGGTTACTTCGACGGACACTTCGACGGGTGGATCCTATATCTCCGAAACTCCGACTTCTAAGCAAGGTGACATTGCGTATTATCTAGGAATTCGTAGTACTACTGTCGTGAGGAGCAGCAAGGCGTTGTTTGAGCGATCAGTGACAGCAGAAGCCCCAACTTCATCGTCTGATTTAGTGAATCAAAGTATTTGAAGGTTTGTATACGTACTTTACTTCTAATTGCACAGGACTAAAATTTCAACTTACCTATCGGAATGTTTGTTTGACTCTTAGAGAATGAGCGTATTGTTCGGATTTAGTTGTATCCTTCAAGTCGTACATTGGACGCTTTGTATTTCAAGCACCCACCTTCTGTACATTGGCAGGACTAGAGGCTAGGTTCGGGACGTACTATGTGCAAAGGCACTCTGTAAGTTACCTCATCACCTAGTACATAATCAATTTCTGCATTAGTTTATGTACTTATTTTGTACGAGGGGTACCACTTGTACTGGGACTGAGGCATTTGTACCGATAGCGGTTTTAGGAAAGGAATTATTGTACAGTGTTGCACTACCATCTCATGGTTCAAGAATTACGGACTGTATTAATTGTTACCAAGGTACAGGGTTCAGAGTTCTCGAACCACATTTTGTTCAAGGAATGTAGTGAACTTACTGTTTGTACTAAGACAGTTGCATTTGTACCAATAGCGGTGAATGAAAGGAATGTTCGTAAAGTGCTGCAGTACCATCCTATGGTTTCAACAGTCCTAACTGTACTAACTGAAACCAGGGTGCAGGGTTCATAGTTCTCGAACTCAGTTGTTTTCAGAAATCGTAGTGTTTGTAGTTTGTGTACTTACAAATACACTTGCAGTACTTATGTTACTACTAATCAATCCTCATGGAAAAATTATCTTTCATTTATGTACGTAAGTAACCATTGTACTTTATATTGTTAGAATAGCTTACTATAGAGTACAAAAATTGTACATTTCTGATTTTGTGTACTTACAGTCATAATTGTGGTACCTTCAGTACTTTTCGTACTGATAGTAGTACAAAATATTGATCACTTTCTTCTTTGCTCCGCCATTGGACAGATGCCGATAAATTGGATTGGAATGCAGCTGCAAATTACAAATTCAGGACTATGGAGTTGTGTACACAAGTCCAATTTGACGAGAGGGACGAGCCAAGCTATGGACCGACCTTTGGAGCTGGGGTTTTCGGGGTACAATTTCTATGACAACGTGGAGCAACGGTACTTTCCCATCACTTGCACACCGTACTCTGCTGCACTATCCATACCCACCCGCAACTAGATTTGCTTGTGCTCTTTGTTCTTTGTTTTCATTAACCTCTGGCATTTATTTTATCTTTTGCTCATTTCAACCGTCCAACTGCCTGAGGGTGCCTTAGGTTTTTTTTTCTATCAGTTCTATCAGTAAAAGATCCACCCGGGAACAAATTTCTAACCGTATTTTGATGGACAGCAAGCTATCATGGACGCTGTATTCCAGGGGGTGCAGCGTTGAAGATGTAGTCTTCTCACTAGTATCAATTTTTGGTGTATTATGTGCGAAAGGTAGAACAAGTCACCGTCAATTCAATCTTCAGGCTTCATATTTCGGGTTTACCGCGGTTCTTTTTCTTTAATTACAACCTTACAAAAGTTGTGGCACAATTAGTTCACAGAGTGCATGGTCATTTCTCAGCTTTCACTAAGTTCATGCATTTCCTACCTTTGATCATTTATGGTCATCAGTAAAGATACATAATCCACGGGTCCGCGTTCTCCCAGTAGTTTGCAACTTATACATGGAAATTGTTTCTTTGTACAATTAGGTACAAAACCTACGAACTTTGCAAAGAGGTACCAAACGATGTACCAGATATACTATGGCAGTGCACCTTTGTCTTTGAACGTTGTTGCCTTTCTCAAGTACCACAAATATTAACATGTGTTGAATGTTGCTGCCTTCCTCAAGTACCATGAATATTAACATGTGTTGGGTGGCTACCAAGACATATGAGACTGCTGTGAATATTACATTGCAACAGAAGTTTCATAAGTGTCAGATACCCACCTAACACTGGTTAATTTTGTCAGAATCCACTGAAGTAGATTCTCTACAATGAAAGCTACGGCATGTTTCCACATGTTTTGTCATTTGGCAAGAGATTGGTGATGTGATGAAGTAAGGGACCGTCAATTACTGTGTCACGACAGTGAGTGCTACCACACTTACAATAGAAAGGAATTATAGGATCTACAACATCGACTTGTGGCTTTTGAAAAGTACAACCATAATCCCAAGTGAGCTCTTCAAATGCTGGAATGTCTTCTTGTGCAAAGAATGCAACATGGTAGAGTCTTGGGTCCTCGTTGCCTACTTTGACGGGCACATCAATGAGGTTGGCATCTTCACATCTACAAAAACAAGCAACACTGAAATTAGAAATGGACATAGCACAAGTACCGTCAACAAGGCTCCCGGCTTAACAAACCAGTACACATTCAATATCTTTTGTACAAATCAGTACAAATCGACTGTTCATTATTAAAATCACAAGACACAAGTTGAGGAAAATACCTGTGGTTTAGAAAGCGACTGACATTTCCCATAACAGTGCTATCTATGCACAATACCACATCATCGGTGACCTCTTGCTCGGATATCCAATCAGCGTCCATTGCTAGCGTGAATGCCTCCGATTTCCCCATTTCTCCCAAAGCTCTCCGTTGCATGAGCTCAGCATTTGTAACAATCTCTCCTACATATTCAAAGACAAAAGTACCCTTGCAAATTCTCTGCTTTGCACGCAATCCCCAGCCCTTCTCTCCAGTCCAAAAAACCTCTATGGGAATGCGTAATCTTCTCTGAACTACTCTATTGCCGCAAGAACTATTGCAGTTGCAAGAGTTGTTGCATTCTTCAAGAAAAAATCGGTTTGTATGACCAGGACATGCAAAACCCGGCTCTTGACAAGTGACAACATTGTACAGTGCAGAATGACGTCTCTTCCATCGACACCTACAAGCATATAAAATAGTACACAATCAGTATTTTCTGTACAAATCAGTACAAGACACATGTTGGTACAGAGAATAATGAAATTGAATGGTTGCAAGAGGTAGAGAAAAAAACCCTAAACCGCAATGAAATTAGCGTTGTCCACTCAATTCAAGAAATACTTACATGTTTTAGGATGGAACTCCGTAGACGCCCTCGTTTGTTATACGCCAAGCACAAAAGTTTTTTCACCCGACAACAGCATGCATGCCCATGACAATTACGCTCACCACATTGCCAAGAAATGGGGAAATCCATCTTCACTTTAGCCAAATTCTTTGATGCAATTGTAGATAGCCTGGACTGAGAACAGTAAGTAAATTCCTCTAAAGCACGAAATCCCATACTCGGAACAGATACCGTGATTGGGACTCTTTCTAATCCGTTGGACAAGTCGCTTGTATCATACCAAAATTGTTCCTATGGACAGAAATGCAACTTCAAAAATAGTATCATACCAAAATTGTTCCTATGGACAGAAATGCAACTTCAAAAATAGTATCATACCAAAATTGTTCCTATGGACAGAAATGCAACTTCAAAAATAGTATCATACCAAAATTGTTCCTATGGACAGCAATGCAACTTCAAAAATATGTGAGCTTGTTAGAGAGAAATGGAACTTTAAATTGTGAATTACAAGTGGCGACGAGGTGGACTCCTGGCCCAATTCACTGGTGCTGATTTGCTCACTTTGGGTCTACTCTGCTTGGTTTTTTTTCGCCTCTTTGGCTTCCCTGTGTCTTGAGCCTTTCGCCTCTTCTTCCTAAATTCCACAAAAAACACATGTGTGTTAACATTGGTACATTTTGCAAGTATGTTGTGGACATAAAAACACTAGAAATAATGACAAATAACATAATACCCGGATCTTGTTGTTCGTCCCGGTTCAGCAACCCCAGCTTCGCCTTCCTCGCCCTCGCTAGCTTCTACATCCAGTCCCTCTCCGGTACAAGTGTCATGCCCCCCCTCCAACTTCACCAATGCCTTCAGCTTCACCAACTATCTCCACAGCGGCTTCAGAAGCACCCGCGACAGTGACATGGGCTTCATCAGACACGGCTTCAACCATGAGGGGCTCTGGAGCAACGGTGATGTCCTCAACCACGGCTTCAACCACCTTTGGCTCTGGAGCAACGGTGACGTCCTCAGCCGCGGCTTCAACCACCTTTGGCTCTGGAGCAACGGTGACGTCCTCAGCCACGGCTTCAACCACCTTTGGCTCTGGAGCAATGGTGACGTCCTCAGCCACAGCTTCAACCACCGGGGGCTGTGGAGCAACAACTTCATCAGCAACAGCTTCAACCACGAGGAGCTGCGGAGCAACAATGACATCCTCAGCAATGGCTTCAACCACAGCGGGTTGTGGAGCAACGGCTTCATCAACCACGGGGGGCTGCAGAGCAATGGTGATGACCTCAGCCACCATTGCTTTATCAGCCACGTCAAGGGTGGATTCTTCAGAGACGTCAATGGTGGATTCTTCAGCAACGGTGACGGTGGATTCTTCAGCAACAGTGATGGTGGATTTGTCACCGATGTTGACTATGGCTTGTTCGCTCACAGCTTCAGGAGCATCAGATTCTCCAGCACCCGTATATGAAACACTCACTAGTATGCAGTCAGTCACCCCGGCTATAGTTGCCCTAGTACATTCCTCACAGCCAATACAAAACGATTCAGAACAGCCCTGCACCAACACATGATCCCCTCCCTTTCTAGCAGTGGCCGATGTGAATGGGAGCGCCTCTGCTTCCGTCCTACATTCCAACACAGCATTCGGTAAACCCAATACGCCTAGTACGCTACGTACTGAAGGATGTACACAAATACGAAACGAAAGCAACAAAAAATCGATTGGAAGATTCGGAAACAATACCGAGGTACTAGGGTCTACATGAGCTAATATGAGCCACTTGCGACATGGAGAGGGTGCTTAACGGAGTCCTTTATGTGCAAGTGTGTTGATGACTGCCGTTTCTGACAAGCCTTGCTGGACTTCCACCTGGGCGCGCGATTTTGAAATGGCGCTCCCGCTTTCGTTCCTCGCAACGGAATCGGACTCCCGTTCTCTCTCTCCTCTCGACGTTACGGTTGACGAGGTGCTGTCAGGCCAGTTTTTTTGAGGTTTCATTTTCTCTTGTGTGGAAAAAGGGAGGAGTTACGGAGCTCGCACCTTGGAGTTTATGGTTTGAGGTCGCAACTTAGGGGTTTACGGAGCTCGCAGCTTGGGGTTCAGGATTAGTTACGGGCTTACATTCACTGCGTTTAGGGGGGGTTCATGGATTCATCACTTGTACGTGGAGAGTCCGCACGTCTTGTGAAACAGAGGAGGACCTCATTGGAGAGGAAGCCACGACCAGTGAAAGCTGGCGCCAGTGTTCCAGAGCTCTTAACGGAGCTAGCGAACTTGAAGGCTCAGACTCATGAGTTTTTTGCGACTGACAGAGGCTTGTGTGGAGAAGGATTAAACCCTAAACTCGCTAGCGATATGGCTGTGGTGACACAAGAGAAGATAGAGGAGGTTTGGGGGAAATGTACAACCTACAAGACTACCAACAGTGCATTGCCGCCAGAGAGGAGGAGAGAACTCGTCGAGTTGTACGCAAAAATTTATGGGAAAACGGAGGTCACAAACAACGAGTTCATGGCGTGGGTAGTTAAGGGAAACATTGCAGAACAAATGGGACTAAAGGTCGACTGGGCCTCTGCGGCTTCGTCCACTTCGTTTACACTTGCAAGCCGTGTAGAGGGAGATTTGGTACGACGTGATCTTACATCTGAGCAGCTAGCTCGGTTGCAGGTTCTGGCCCCCCATGTAGCACCAAGAACTGCCGGATCAGGTAGAAAAGGAGCGATAGGGACATCTGAGCAAGATTTGAAACCTGAGAGGTCTCTTTCTGCCATTGGTCACGTTTCAGACGCAGATCTTGCAACTATTGAGGAGGTGCTGCGAGTGGAAGAGGAATTCCTGGTGGGCAGCCAAAATAAGCAGCAAATTCTCTTGGCAGCAAAGAAGACCATGGAGGAGAAGATAGTTATGTACAAGTTTAGAGTGGACGATCGACTGGCCGATGCAAAGGAAGCTGCTGAAAATGTGACAGCGGTAGAGGAGGCTTTGGCAAAGATTGATCTACAGATTGCTAATGTCTTGGCCTCGGTAATACTTCCCGATTCTCTTTCCATCCTCTACTGCTGTGAGCCATGGCTTGTCAAGCTTCAACTCTAGGTTTGTTGGTGATTAGGTGAAGGGTTTCAGGGTTTAGGGCGTCTACCTGAATGGTGGATGCTTATTTTACAGGGTCAAATTTGCAGTGATGTGCACTTCACGAGTTTTGAATTTTCAGCTTCTTATCACTCGTGTGATTCATGGTTCTCCAAGTTTTAGGGTTCAGCATTCACGGCAAAGCTTTGGGGCTGCCCAGTCAAGCTCTACGTTTATTAGATTAAAGGAGTCAAAATTTGACTTGGTTGGGCCCAAATATGCTTTTTGATTTTCAGATTATTCATGCTCTGGTTTTCATTGGCTTCTGAAATCTTAGGGTTTGAGGTTTGGAGATGCTGAGTACTTCTCCTCTGTCATTGCCCTTATGAAGGTCCAGGGTTACAGGGACAGACTTGACGAGGGGAATGACGGATTCACTCTGGGACTAAAGAAATTAGATGAACTGAAGTGTGATAGAGACGTATTGGCACGCAAGCTAGACTTTGCTATTTTTGGCTCTGACGATGCTGCGAGGAAGTCCAAAAAAGCACAAGCCCTATACGAAGATGTATGTCTGGAATTGAGGAACTCAGAATTGGACATGCAAGCTGTTTGCGAAGAAATCTTGGAGTTTAGGAGGCACAAAGAAGCAATGGCTAATGAAATTGAGAAGCTGAAGGCTGGTGCAGGTGTGCATTGCTGTCCGAAACCTTGTTTGCACCCTCACGAAGTTGAAGAGGCTGTAGGTCCTTTTATGCTTGAGCCTTGTGCTGTTTGCAATCGTTGGTATAACTCGTATGACGTAGTCATGGCGAGCTGCCGACACTTTTACCACCCTTTCTGCATTACAAAATTGGTAGAAAGAGTAAATAGTTGTGTAACTTGCAATGAGGTATTTGCCCCTAGTTGGTGGGCATCATTTGGATTCCAGAAGATGCAACCGGGAGAAGATGCTACAAGGCTTCGGTTGGACAAATCAGTGTGTGAGCTGAGCGACACAATGAAGTGCAGTTTTGGAATTCGGAGTCCAATGTGTAAGTGGCCTCATTCCGTTCTCTGCTACTGGATTAGGGTTTGATTGAAAACAACCTTCTTCACCTCTGAATGTGCAACGTTGCTTGGAAATAAACCTCTGTCATTGATCAAAATTTGAAAGCTTCCTTCATAATCTGCTCCTCTACTTGAATATGTACACTGTTGATTTATAAGTTTGCTAGGATCCTTCTATGCTTGCTGTGTTCCTATAAGTTCTGAGTTCTTGCTTGAAATTCTGCTTTCTGGCTAGAAAATGTGCGTGGTTGGTACTATGTTGGTTGTGTTGCTTAAAATGTAGCCAATCACTTGTTAGAATATGTGCTTGGGTGCTACTACCTTTTATTTGTTGCTAGAAATTCTACTTACTTCCTAGAATTTGTGCTTGTGTGCTAGTATGTTTCTAGATGACTGCTTTGATGCAAGAATTTATCCTTTGTTGCTGGAATATGTGCTTGGATGCTACCATCTCTACTTTCTTCCTAGAAATGCTACTTCCTTCCTAGTGTATGTGCTTGGGTGCTAGTGTATGTGCTAGGGTGCTAAATTATGTGCTTGGTTGCTACTGTATGTGCTTGGGTGCTACCGTATGTGCTTGGTTGCTACCGTATGTGCTTGGTTGCTACCGTATGTGCTTGGTTGCTACTGTATGTGCTAGGGTGCTATTGTATGTGCTAGGGTGCTACTGTATGTGCTAGGGTGCTACCTGATATGCTGTGTTGCTAGAATTTTGGCTTTGATACTCGAATTTATGCTTTCTTGCTAGAGTGTGTGCCTGGTTGCTACTATCTTTGCGTTCTTGCTCGAAATTGTACGTCCTTCGTAAGGCATGTGCTTGGGTGATACCAGCTTTGCTTCCTTGATAGAATCTTTGCTACCTTGCTAGGAACTTTGCTTTCTTGCCTGATTATGTGCTTTGTTCCTTGAAGGCATGCTTTACAATTTCAATGGTTGCTTTCTTGCTAAAATGTTTTATTCTTGCTATGATTTCTGATTTGTTGCCACATTATGTGTTGAAATGCTGAAATGAGATTGCAAAGTCTTCTCTTATTGGTATCAGTTGATCTCTTCTATTCTACTCTGTATATTGGAGTTTCAGATCTTACATCTTTGAGAATGTGCTCTCCTATTGGTGGCTGGCCAGCCATCATCCCTGCTCTTGTACTTAGAGATTTAGCCTCTTTTCTTGTATTTTGCAGTATCACAGTCGAAAGGGAAGCACTCAGATTGGGGATCCACCGGGTCCATCCAACAAGTGCATTCTTTGCTACCATGCACGTCTGGCAACAAGCTTGTTTCTGGGTCCTTTGTAAGTGGAGGATGTCAAACTCAGGATGAAGCGACAGAAACAGGAAATGACGATTCACAACAGGTGGTTGACTCGCCAGTAAAACAGCCCTATGCTGCTCGGCTGCACCAGTCCGGGGTCACGCAGGCTCTCTCAAGTGCTGTAGTACCGCTGGATAGTAATGCCCTGCGAGTGGTGGAAGCCACAGCTAGTAAGAGCCTGTGCATACATGTGTGTTCATTTGATTTTGGGATGCCCTTGCTTACTTTAGTAGTCTTCTAGTGTAGAGTGAAGTAGGCTTGGGGTGGTAGTACATCGTTTACTGGGTTCTTGCAAGAAACGTGCAAGCTTCAATGACGAGTTGGAATGCCGTATGTTTTGCTGAGGTACAGTCTACATGTGCCCGTTCGCCACAAATCCTAATAATCGTGAACTCACGTGTTTCCACTTGCATTCATA
This sequence comes from Antitrichia curtipendula, assembly GCA_951230915.1. NCBI lineage: Eukaryota > Viridiplantae > Streptophyta > Bryopsida > Hypnales > Leucodontaceae > Antitrichia > Antitrichia curtipendula. The sequence continues at coordinate 2,332,403 of OX579635.1, read as the reverse complement.
GTGTCGATCTTCTGAGTCACACTTCTCTTGTGCCTCCTTTCCGATGCATTCAGTTCGTTTTTGGAGGTGATTACCAATTTGTATGGTTCAGCAGGGGTCGTGCATGGAAAACTTGCTGCATATAATGTGGTAGAGGACAAAAGTGACGATGACAATAGAGCTGAGAAAGGGATTGAACAGGACGCACATGAAAATGAAAGTGGGAAGGGGATGCACGGGAGTGGAGAGGGGCGTTATTCTATCACCGGTAAAAGAGCCCACATTCCTGCCTTGGAATAGCAGGGGCTTCGAAAAAAGGTTAGTGTATCAAGTTTGGGGAAATCGAGTGGAGAACTGGAAAAGGCAGGTAAAGCTCAAGTGCCAGCCCCTACAATGCGTCACACTCGCCATTCTCTTGCCAAACAGGTTGAGGCCGAGGCAGCAGAGAAACCCAAGAAGAGCGGTAGGAGTAGGCATAAGAACAAGTGATCGTTTTCTTTGGGTTGAAAATATGTATCCCAGAGGTCTATTGCATCTTCCCAACCACAACGTCATACATTCTGTATAGGTGGATGCTACAGGCCGCATGCAGGTATTTGTGGTTTTGTTTTGATCGAGAATTGGGACTGGGTTATTATTTTGACGAGAATGGAGTCTGCACAGACAACAACTTGCTGAAGGTTTACTGGATGGAGATCAAGCAACAGAGGAAGCTCGATTGGCAGACTAGCACTCCCGCTTTTGTGTAAACCTGGTCTGCATGCTATACTTCTCTGAGCTAGTAGATACTAGGTGTCATCTCTTTCAGACCAGCATAGATGGAGAGGAATTTGTACTTCACAGATGTACTACCTAAGCAACTATATCAGGAATTTTCATTTCATTCATTTACTTGTAGTTGACGTGTGAAACGGATGTGGTGTAGGAGATGCTGACTAAGTATATCTCTTTGCAGGTGGCCTGTGCAGTGAGACCAATAGGGGACACCGGTCCAAAAAAATGCCCTGATTGACAATAGCAAGCTGCCAACTTTATTTGCACCTAGATTTGTAGCAACAAGTTCACTCTATTGATTGCATGAGTGCCCACATCACGAGCTTGCAAAAACAGCTTATACAATAAAATTCATTGAATCATCATGCTATATGTTTGTGCCCTGCTTTCAATTTTTGGTTATAATGCTAACTTTGAGTACTGGATTTGCCTTATTTGCGATGCAGATCTACTACTTATTTATTACTTAGTGATTGCTACACATTCTGTAGTGCCAAACTAGTTTGCTTTGGGCTTAGTTCTTGTTATGGCCTTAGAACAAGTTATTGTGCACACTTTTTGTTGTAAATATCAGAGTGCACTAATCATTTACTGCTTTGAAAATGACTACATTTATATTCTAGAAGGGAGTGAAAAGTTTAGTATACACTAAACTTGTCTTTAAAATTGTCTTCAAAATTGTCTTCAAAATTATTGGTTTGCCAAGTCTCATTGTCTCATTGTGCCATAGTGTCCACAATATTTAATCCCTAAATGCTCTAGGCCTTTATTGAGCTTCTAGGAATTTGCTCCAAATTGAACAAAAAGACAACATTTGGATAAGTTATATCAATTTTTTGTAAATGTAACCATACATAATCAAACTAGACACATTAGAGATCACATAGGATAAAAAATCACAACAATAATGTTTATGAATTGAAAGAATGTAATGTTTAATCATAAGGATGCTAAAATTGTAAATGTGATTTGAAGTCTTTTAATCCTTTTTTCACAAGTCAAATCTAAAATGTGGTCACCCAAAAAATGAGCTTTAAGGGCCTAACATACATAACCGGAATCAAATTATCACTTTTCAAAAACTACTCAACAGTTTTCTAATGGGATTCCAATGGCTAAAAAGGAATTTCTAATGGGATTTTTTATCCAAGATCTAGTTTATTTGAGGCTCGTTTCTAAAAGTCCTCAACACTATGGAGAGTAAAGATTGCAATAGACAACCTTGCAAAAAAACTTAAATAGAAAAATCGTAATCAATTATTATCAAAATCGGATTTATAGTGCTAAAACTAGACTTCAAAAAGAAAATTTTCAAAAATACATACTACTAAAAATAATTATTTGGTTAAGATTTATTTTAACTTCAAACTATTGTCAAGACTAAGAAGGAAAATACTGCAACAAAGTCACATTGTAAATTGCAACATAAGCATGTCAACAATTACATCTTCATGTGTTCAAAATACACCTTGTTATTGGAAAGCAATATTTTTTAATATTGCATTTGATGCAAGTTTTTTGTTTGAGTTCTTTACTACATGGTAAAACTTTTGCCTATAGCACATGTTTGCTCATTTTAGTTGTAACCTTATTATGTATAATATATTATGAAATGCAAAATTTGTCCCTAATTCCAAGAGGATGAAGTGTCACCTTAGTCTATAAATGGAAAGTTGGGTATAATTCTATAAACTCTATTTTATGTATGAATTTTTTTTTAATTTATAGAAAAATAGATTTGTTTTAGGGATTATAGTTTTCATTTCCAATTTCCTATCAATGTGTTATGTGTAAAAGCAAAAGGTATGGCATCCACGCTACAAAATGGATTTTGTAGGCAAAAAAAAAAATGACAATCATTTATTAAAATTTGTTATAGAAATATTCTTGTGTAAACGGAAAGATTTGATACTTTCTATTTGGGTTGCTAATAAAAAAGTCAAAGAAAGTCTTATGTTGGGAATAACCATAGCATTGTTTTTTTTTAAATAAATGATTGCATTCATTTTTTAATTCAATTTTTATAGTTTTTTGAAAAAATCAAGTTCGACATGCTTTAATTTCCTCTCTAAACCCAAAATCTCATTATTGGAATTATATTTCATTTATGTATTTTTATCAAATTATTATTATTTTTAAATTACATAATATAAGTATATAGATTTTTGGTTTGAAACAAGGTAGTATCTTCAATTCATTTTGTATTTTTGTAAAACTCTAGGTGAATTATTCTTTTATTTTTTGATACAACCAAGGTTGTAATATTCTTTTTCATCTTCCTTTTTTTGAATAAGGCATATTTGGGTTCATTTTGTATTTTTGTATAGAGTTAGGTTGTTGATTTTTTTTTGATAACAATATAGGTTTTGAAATAGTATTTTTTTTAAGAACAAAATAGGCCTACATTCTTTTCTTATTTTTGTAGTGACCATATTCTGTACTTTTCCTTTTCTATTACGAACTAGGTCCATCAATGAGATTTGATTGGAAAATTGAGTAAAAAAGCACAGGTTTCTATACTACAGGGGCTTCTATAGTGTAGCAGTGGATGGTTCTTCCAGCAAAGTAGAAATTTAGGCAATGTCAGACAATGAGGCTCCACACTCATCTAGAGTCTTTGATTGGTTGCTAGGTTGTTTTCTTATCTAATTTGTATAATTTTCTTTTTAGTTTGACCTGCTCCATCAATAGAAAGTTGCACACTAACCGGAAAGTTCTAACTTTTGAAAATGGCAGGTAAGGTCTGCCATGTCAGTTTTGTACATGGTCATTGTATTGCCAGCATTTCCTTTTGAAAGCGTATTTTTTGCAAGAGCAATGTATTTCTAGTCTTTAAGAATTATAGCCAACACTTTATGAATTAGCTCATTTGAATTTCAATTGTGCTAAGCCCTTCCAAAGCCAACAAGAAAAGAAAAAAAATTAAAAACTAAAAAATGCAACTTCTAAGCCCTACTGAATGTTGAAATATGGCCAAATACAAGACTTTTAGTCAGTGCACAGTATACAAGGAATTTCCCAAGACATTAGAATCATTAAAAAAAGCAACAAAAAATTAGTATCACTGGTCAATTGCTACCATGTTCTGTTGTCAAAATCTCATTGAAGGAAACCCTCATGAAGGAAGACAAACATTGCTATGTATACAGAAACTTGCACTAAAGCAACCAAATACGTGCGCCATGCTTTGTATCAAACATCCTAAAGGGGTTAAAAAAACAGTTCAACTGATCCACTCCAGCTCTAGTCGAACTGGACGCTGACACACTACAGCTCATTATGCAACAATGCACGGTGCCTGGTCATTATGCTGCAGATGCTTCAAGGCGGGGGGGGCCTCAGTTGCCGCTTTTTTTTTTGAAAAATTGCTGGTCATCTATGCTGCAGATGCTTTCAAGGCGGGGGGGCCTCAGTTGCCGGTTCTTAATCAAAACAGTGGCTGATCATTATTCAGCTGCAGATGGTTGGTCACTGCTTTTTAATAAGGAAAATCCCTTGCTCCAGTTCAGTTCCCTTTTAACAAGAAGGGTATTTGTTTAGTGCAAATTCTTGAGTTAGTGATCATTTTAAGGATACAAGGACAAGTTTGCCTATAACACGAGTCCAAATTATTTCCCAAAACGTGAAATGCGAGTGCAAGCCCCACGCACATGACATTCACACAACTGATACACCACAAGCCAGTCACGTGAAATGCGAGTGCAAGCCCCACGCACATGACATTCACACAACTGATACACCACAAGCCAGTCACAGCAGTTTAAGAATGCTATCGGAAAATCTGGCAGCAAGATGTGCAAGTTCACATGGCATACGAAGTGCAAGGCAACGATTTCCTGTAAGTTCATTGAAATGAATTCGTATTAAATAGAATACGGTTACAAAAGGCATAGATCGCACCAACAAACAATGTGTCCACACATAATGTACAATCTCCTCTTTCAAGACCACAGATTCCTCCACTGCTAATCTAACAATGCTGCGGCACGAGCAGCCTCATCGATAATCTCCTTCACATCAAGCTTCAACTCAAACCCCGCAAATCGACTCTTCACAGGGTGCGAGATAGGAGGCAAGCTGAATTTTGAAGTCAACAGCAAATGGCTATAAACCGAACTCGGTTCCTTATCGTTTCTCAACAAATAAGTACGACTACCTTCTTTAAGACGCTCGTACCAGAAACCTGAGAAAATAACGTCCCCAGGGCCATACCCATTCCCTTCTGGGTCTGTAAAGCTGTCTTGAAGCGTGCGTGTTGCAGTATGCACTAGCATCAGCCAATATGGCTCCTCCTGAAGTGGTGAACGCACAGCAACATTATCTCCAATGCAAAGCCCGTCGGCGATCCACTCACGGTCAGGACCAGCTTCCACCTCCTCGTCGTTGTTGTACAATTGGCGAGCTTGGCTTGGTCGCTTTGGAGTCAACCTTTCCATTGCACATGCAATTACAGATGACAACAACATTCACTCAATCAGTAATGCCTCCAATAAATCAAGGCAGGATACCACGTAAGTCAGAACATCATGTAGCTGTTTGCCAAAATATCCAACATAAACCAATACAACAGCATTCAAGAAAGAGTCTGTTTGCCAAAATACCCACCCTCAACCAATACAGCAGCATTCAAGAAAGAGTCTGGCAAAGTCAGCTACAAAGGGAGAACTCCCACCTGTGCAAGATGAAGCTAGGAGCATGATTTGATTGGTAACAAGGACTCTCATAGTCATAACCAAGACAAGCATGACAGAGGCAGCTCAATTGCCGATACTGTATCAACGTCGGGTCTCTGGCGGACACTGACCGGCACTGGTGATTTCCCATGCTGCCTGGCACCGATTCAGCCTGAAGAGGGTCGGTTCTGTCCACCGAACCAGGTCCAGAGACTGGAATCTCCCAAAAAAATTTACTTGTAGTACATCGTGCACCCCGTGGCCCTGCATGTGCTTTCCTGGATTCTTCTTTCAAGAATGCCACGATTTCTGCAGCATTCTAGAGCTTGCGCCCATCCACCTTCATTTGTTCCTTTCGTATCTCTCTTTTTAGAAGAGCACCTGCACCATCCACTTCCCCCTTCCCATGCCCACTTCCAAAATAATTCCAACACATTTGGCACCCAGAATTTAAACTCACACCACTAGTGAGATTAGGATACCTACTAATGAAATACCAAGCACGTGAAGACTTAAACTGACCACTACATCCATCAGACCAGACAATGTGATTAGAAGGTGAGAAACCTTGATTGCGCACATGCTCCCAGTTCAACATGAAGCACTTTTGCACATATAAAGAGTCGTGGGTTTTGTCATCAGAAATGTAATAATGAATTTCTTTCAGAAGCAGTGGCTCTTCGTTTTCAGCTCTCCATGCAGGATTAGGTCTGTAGGTTATATGCACTAGAATGGTTATCTGGTCATTATACCAATGCATTGATTGGATTTTGTTTTGAATCATGAGAGTATAATTTTCAGAGAAATCCACACAAGATATGAGAGTGTCTGCAGGAACAGACCCAAACAGCTCCCGGAATTGGAAATCCTGCCAAGTTGCAATGTAATTATGAAGTACAAAAGCTTGTAGTTTGGGTTTGAGATAAGCGATTAACTCACGCGGTGGTGACTCTCGATACTCCATCGTCACCACTTTCTTTGGATTTCCATCTACAGTTGTTCCCACTACCTTGTATCCAATGCTTTTCCACTTCACGAGCTGGTCAGTGCTTTCTTCAAGTGGACAAACCATAAGCAGCTGTAAGCCACAATCTGGACACTCTCCTAGTAAACAAGCCCGACGATGCCAAGCAGAGAACTCAACTTTCTCACATAAAATGGATGACCACAAGTTTGTTAGTCGTTCATATACTTCACGATGAGCATTGTAGAAGCGGCCAGCATTTGCAAAATCCAAACCACCACAGACAAATTCACAGTCACAATTGCAACTACTGTGAACTCCAAGCTTATCTACACGCATGGTGTCAAGAGCTCTGAGTAGCTCTAGCAGCTCCTGATGATACTTACAACAGCATGTATTCCATAGCCATAAACGCCTAACCCACCACGGTTTCATGCTCTCGAAAGAAGTCAAGCTACAGAGCAAGTTAGGATACATGGTCTTGAAGCTCGTGTAGAACTCGAGCTGCACAACCGTAGCTGCCGTTAGAAATAAAACAGAGGAAGATACTAAACATTCACAGATATTGCAAAATGAGAGCAAGGAGGCTAAATCTGTAAGTATAGGAGCAAGGTGATGGCTGGCTAGCCACCAATAGGACAGCACATTCTCAAAGATGTAAGATCTAAAACTCCAATAGAAAGAGTAAAATAGAAGAGATCAACTGATACTAAAGCATGAATTCTAGCAACACAGCATATCCAGTAGTATCCTAGCCCATACAGTAGTACTGAAGCAAATACATTAGCACCCAATCACATACAGTAGCACTGAAGCACATACATTAGCACTGAAGCACATACATTAGCACCCAATCACATACAGTAGCACTGAAGCACATACAGTACCACCCTAGCACATACAGTAGCAATCAAGCACATACAGTAGCACCCAAGCACATACATTAGGAAGGAAGTAGCATTTCTAGGAAGAAAGTAGAGATGGTAGCATCCAAGCACATATTCCAGCAACAAAGGATAAATTCTTGCATCAAAGCAGTCATCTAGAAACATACTAGCACACAAGCACAAATTCTAGGAAGTAAGTAGAATTTCTAGCAACAAATAAAAGGTAGTAGCACCCAAGCACATATTCTAGCAAGTGATTGGCTACATTTTTAGCAACACAGCCAATATAGTATCAACCACGCACATTTTCTAGCCAGAAAGCAGAATTTCAAGCAAGAACTCAGAACTTATAGCAACACAACAAGCACAAAAGGATCCTAGCAAACTTTGAAGCAATAGAGCCAATATTCAAGCAAGAGAAGAAGTATCGTATAAAAACAACATGTTATAAATCAGCGATGCACATATTTAAGCAGAGGCGCACATTCTGAAGGCATGAAACAAATTCTGAGCATTGATTGAGGTTTATTTCCAAGCAACGTTGCACCTTCAGAGGTGAAGAAGGTCGTTTTCAATCAAACCCTAATCCATTAGCACAGTTGAAGGAGAGAACGGAATGAGGCTACAGGAAGATACCAAACATTCAGAGGATTGCAAGCAACGTGGAAGTGTAAAGGAACTATATTTTTACAATACCTGAGATACTTGTAGGAAATGGGTAGCATGGGAGACCCATTGCCGTGGACCTTCGTGGAAAGTCACAACATCTTTGCGGTTTGGGGACACTGTCGTCTCTTCCGCCCACCACTGCTCAACCAGAGTCTTCACATTTTTAGCAAGGGAGTCGCTCCGAGTCTTTCTCCGATGGTGCAGCCAAAATGCATCTTGAGCAGAGTCTAGTAGTACTCGTCTTCCTTGCGCCTTTGAGATATTACGCCTGTCCACCCCTAACAACCCAGCAATTTCTCTTCCACTGCCAACATTTCCCTTAGAAGCGAATGTACACAAAATATCCTTTGCCATTATAATTTTAGAAGTTTTCTGACCCACCAAGTGCTCTCGCATGTCTTCTCACACACTGCTAAGAACGGAATGTCCCAACTTCACAGATTCTAAGTTACTCAAGTACGCTGGAGTGATGTCAGCCATACAAGTGTGTCCCAAGAGTTTCTCAACAGTGAGAGCTCGTATGTTCCTATCATACTGTTGAAGACGCTGTGCTGTAAATGCAGCAATTTCCTTCGCTACATGCACAGTAATTCTATTCACCCTAGATGCACACAAATCAGAAGTACCCGGCGATTCACAAGATGGATTGGAATCAATCGGGACTTCCCTGTTGGCGCCAGCTGCCTTCCTTGCCCTACAACGTCGTGTTCGCTCCCGACTGTCTCTTTTGCGCTTTTCAGCATACCATGCTTGGTGTGCCTCTTCTAGTCCACCTTGTGCCTCTCCTAGTCCAGGTGGGGCACATTCTAATGCTTCAGCAGAAGCCATTTCTTCTGCCATTTCAGGAATGAGTGGCCTCACCTAGAAAAAGAAGGTGCATACAGTAAAAAAGTCTAATTTTCCAGGTTGATCAGGCTCTTATCCCCTACACCCTAAACCCTAATTCACCAGTGATCCCTTTGGTGAGAAGAAATTGTTCATCAGCTAGTCTTCATGCCTTTTGTTGGGTATACTTCACACTGCTAGCAAGACGCTTACACTGTGAAGAATACCCATTGCAACCACACTCCCCACACAAAACCCACCTCCGCAAACGCCATGTATTCTTTCCGCGGCAAGCACTCATCAAACCCTCTCAAAACAAAAACGACGCAAACAATACTCCGTCAAACAACATCTTAACGTCAAAAAACCTACCCAAAACAGCCTCATTCGCGCATCACACACGTTCTCACCCTGAACCCTAATTCTTTGTAGATGCATGGGTCCTATCGCGCAAAATCGATGACAACAAGAAGTAAACCCTAAAGCAATATAACTTCAAGCTTGCAATGAGGTAGAACTTACCAAACCACTTATTGAACGTAACTTCCAGAATGCAATGAAACCCTACTTCAATAACCGAAGTTCTGAAGATCACCCAACCTTCCACTCCGCTCCACAGACCCTAAAGTAGCACCCTCCCGCATCGATCGTCCTGGTTCTGCATTGTAGATGCAGCTTTGGCTTCTGACAGTTTCCTCACAAACAACAAGAAATGAAATGCACGCATAGCACCTGGAGAGTATGGATATCCCATTTGAACGCAGTCTTCATCGTGAGAGTGGTGGCGTGAAAGCAAAACCTGTACGTGCAACAAGATCCTACTCTCTGCAAGCCAAAAAATTGTCTTACAAAAGCAGCGTCTTCAGCATCATGTGTCCACCAATGCAATGCAGCACTCAAGGTAACTGGCGGCTGAAGCAAAACACGGCAGAAGCAGAAACACAAGCAGAAGCACTAGGATCCGAAAGAGACGATAGGAACTAAACCCTAAACCGCAGTTGGGTTCATCCGCAAATTGCGCTCATCCAAACACAATCATCCACTGACGTAGCTAGCAACCTCGATCTTCTGAAGTCACTTATTCATCTTTCACTCAACAATATTCATCCGTTTAAGGACCTTTCAGCACAAAAAGCACTGGTTACATGAATATAAAGTTGCTTTTGGGATCTCAAACAATGACTAAAAGTGGATGGCATTACAAAATAAGATTCTCTAAAGTTTATAAAAAAAGAAAACATAATCTTCAAACCAAAATTCAATCACACTTTTCACACAACTATCCTAAAGCATTTAAAAAAGGAAGTGTTACGTCCTAAGTGGCTCATATTAGCTCATGTGTACCCACTACTGATGCTGCCTTAGCCAGTTGCAGCATCCTAGACTCAATACTCGGTTCGCCGATGGGAGCCCCACATACGCCAGAATTTCCTCTCCCTCCTTCTCCATCCGATGAACCAAGCTCTGCACCATAACACAATCTACAACTGAGTGAAGAAGGTTCTATCACAAATTCGGGGCTTAAACATACAAACAAGGTACATATCATAACAGAAAAGGTACAACTTCAAATTCGTACATACTCAAGGTACGAAGTATACAATCCAGGTAGGCACAAAATTACCTGGAATACCACAATGACTGCCTAAGTGCAAACAACATGGAACTTTATACAAATAATACAAGCTATACTACAGCAAGTACAACAACAAGGACCATACTAAACATGAAGTACTAACAATATGGAAACTTATACAAACAATACAAATTATACTACAACACGTACAACAACAAGGACCATACTAAGCATGAAGTACAAATCAGAACACATGCGGGTAGCAATATATCCAGAACGTTACCAAACTGTACAAACTTGAGATACAAAAATGCACACAATACAACCGCAAGGGGAACAGTGACCATCAAGTTGAAATCAAGTTGAAATTATACTACAACAAGTACAACAACAAGGACCATCCTAAACATGAAGTACAAATGAGAAGACATGCGGGTAGCAATGTATCCAGAACGTTACCGAACTGTATAAACTTGAGATACAAAAATACACACAATACAATCGCAAGGGGTACAGTGACCATCAAGTTCAAATCAAGTACAAATTAGTGATTTCCAAATAACCTTTCCTAAACGATGTACCCAACACTATACAAAATTGATAGAGCATGATATCCCAATTCCAAGTCCCAGAAACCACATGAATCTAACAAAAATGTAAATATCTTTCACTACACGTACCAATCAATACAAAGGTGTACCAATCAGAATGCAGTTGTACAAGGAGTTGGAGGAGAAAGTGGCTACTTTGGAGCACTTCTCATTTGGTGTAGTGCTAGTGTCTGTGTCTGCTTTCGCTTTCCCTGCGACATACACCATGGGTAATGGTCGCATGTGAAAACCGCAAGATGCACGTCCCAGGTAAGCATGCTCCTCCTGCAACGCACGAATCTGCATGTGCATCTTTACAACTCGGTGGCTCTCCAGGTTCAATGTCTCCTCCAAAGTAGCCACTTTCTCCTCCAACTCCTTCAATTTACTATGCTCGCCACTTAATAAATCGTTGGCTATTTCCAACTTGTCACTTAGCACCACTTCCCCCGTTCCATCTGGGTTGGCTGCACGGAACTCCTTCTCATAACCCTTTTGTCTCAGCTTCATGATCTTCAGTAACCCCCTCTGATAATTCATGGCTTCGTCATGCTTTTCTTTGGCTTTAATAGCATTCTGCTCAGCCTCCAATCTAGCCTCGAGCTCTAGATTCTCCACTGCCAGCAACCGGCCCAAATACTCCAACCTGGAGTTGCACTCGCTCTCCTCCAACGCTATTCCGCCCATTGAGCTTCCTCTCCCCTCGCAAATCTCTGACTGCAACTCGCGTTTGTCCACGTGAATTTTTCGCCATTGCCGGGTGACCATTCCGGTGTCCGGCACCTTCGCCTTTTGCAACCGGATGGCGTCCTTTGCGACCCTTTCCCGTTGGGTCTTGTTTGTAGCTTCTCCATAGGCAGCCCAATTCACCGGTGTGTTTTGTTCCTCCAAAACAATCCCTCTGGCCATCTTGTGAGGAAGCAAATTGCGAGGAACTTCTCGTTGATACAGAGCTTGTAGGAGCTCTTTGATCCTCTTTCTAATCCTCGTTGACTTGACATCCCTCCAATTGTAACCATACCGTCCTTCTCTGCCCACCGGTTTTCCAAATAGTTTGACACAATGAGTGTCGTCAAACGGTTTGCCTTGCCATTTCATTAAACGATTTGGCAAGTGCCCTTCATTCTTGAACCCGTACTTCTTCAAGAAATCGGCTCTGGTGAGCGCCGGTGGTGGGTCAGGTAGCTTTGGCCTATCCTCGCCCTCGTCGCTGCCCTCAGCCTCACCCTCCTCACCTTCCTCACCCTCCTTGCTGCAGTCGCTACCATCGCTGCCGTCCTTGCTTCCCTCCTCACTGCCTTCCTTGTTGCCTTCCTCGCTTCCCTCCTCGCTCTCCTCGTGTTCGGAACGAGGACTGGGAGCAATGGGAAGGCGCGCGGATGACTTCGCCCGGCTTGCAATGGGAGGACGGGCGGATGAAGCTGCTTGGGATGACTTCTCCGTCAGTGCTCTTGCCCGCAGTACCTCGACAAATCCTTTACCCTTCACCTTCGACATATCTCGCCTCAACTGCACGAAATCCCGATTTATTGTCAGTTTTCATCCTAAACTAAACATCACGTTTTGAAGAAAATGAAAATTAATCCACATTTACAGAAAGAGGTGGGGACTAACCGCACACATTCCGATACAATGCGTACAAATTTGTACGCACAGTAAAAAACTAAAAACTTGGAAGTGGAGTTTGGTCACTGACTTCCTCCACACCCTGAATTGTGATTCACGCATTAGATTAGACCACCAGGAAACTGTCAATAAAATCGTTGGCTTGGACATGTAAACCCTACGTCCAAGGCATTCGTTGAAAGCAGTGAATCGCGCACCAACACTACCATCAGCAGTTCGTACAGTGCAACCCTAAACGCTAGACAGTTCTTCGAAAGCAAAGAATCTTGTTACCAAAACAATGCCTAAACCCAAAGCGACAGTTAGGACGCAACTCACCTCTTCTTCTCACACCCCGTCCACTCGCCAGACAATGGTTCGGTCTGGTTCGCCTTCCCTTGCAAATTGCCCTGGTTCGCCCTTCCCTTGCAAATCGCCCTGGTTCGCCCTAGTTCGCCATTCCCTTCCAAATCGACGCAATAAATCCACCTCTTGGCTCATTGAACCATTCGCAAATCGAAACAAAGGGCGCAAAACACAAACCAACGAGAACACCCAACGAAAACACCATTGGAAAGTAAGCGGAGAGGGGCACACAGCGAGAGAAAAAGCTTCCACCCGAAGCGGTCAACCGTGGGACCCCAACCGGGTACCACCGGTCATGACGTGACTGCTAGAGTACCACAGGTGACGACATGACCGCTTGCCCTCCGTCAAATCATGACTACCAATAAATGCAATTCCGTGTTGTAAATATTATGCATTCTAAACAAGCGTTCTGTTAGCAAAATGGTAGATGAGAAGCTCAAAAAATATAAGTTCCTGGTTTTCAACAGGTTCCCCCTTGAACTCTAAAAAAGCATACTCCTGAATTTCTAGATTAAAGAAATGCTTGTTGGTCCTCAACCACATTAATGGGTGTTGTTCTTTTTAATAAAGGTTTAATGTCACACGTTTTGAATGGTTGAAGAAATGCATGATGGAATCAATTGGGTTTTCATATATTTCGGTGAAAGAAATACCCAACGCTAGTAAACCAAAAAAATTGGGTAATCAAAAAAATGGCCACCAAAAAACAATAGATAATAAAAAGAAAATGGGTAATCCAAAAATGGGCATTCTAGCTCATGGAGTTTCACAAAGAAATGTTGGTTGGCCGTCAACCACATTAATGGGTGTTGCTCTTCTTATTAAAGATTTAATGTGGCACTTTTTGAATGGGAGAAGAAGTGCGTGATGGATTAAATTGGGTTTTCATATATTTTTGGGTGAAATAAATATCCAATGCTAATAAACCAAAAAAATTGGGTAATCAAAAAAATGGCCACCAAAAAACAATAGATAATAAATAAAAAAAATGGGTAATCCGAAAATGGGCATTCTAGCTCATGGAGTTTCACAAAGAAATGTTGGTTGGCCCTCAACCACATTAGTGGGTGTTGCTCTTTTTATTAAAGATTTAATGTGGCACTTTTTGAATGGGAGAAGAAGTGGGTGATGGATTAAATTGGATTTGAATATATTTCAGTGAAAGAAATACCTATCTTCTTATATTTTGCCTTATCCCTAAATTGTTTGGTGATTAATAATAAATGAAAGACACCACTTTATTTTTGAAAGTGTAGTATTAAATCATCAAAATCCTCAATAAAAAATTTTATTTTTATAAAATGAAGGACAAGGCAACATTAAATTTGAATTATTGGACGTTGTGTCTTCGTAAAGAAAAAGTCATGTAATGGGATTGTTTTGATTTTCATAATGGGATTATTCAACCACAAAAAACATGACTTCAAAGTCTTTATTGTTTTTTATGGTTGAATATTCCCTTTATGAGAATAAAAATAACCCATGTTACATGATTTTTTGCAGGATTAACAAGATATGTTTCGCTTAAAATATTTACATTAATTGATGATTGAAGTATGTTTATTATTGTGAAGCTCAAATTCTCAACCATTTCGAATGATACATATCTTTCTATGTTTTTATCAACAAAACATTACTTAAAACAAGAGTGACTCATTGTATGCACTCATGTTCTTTAGAAAACAACACTGAGGCAAAATAAAGGTTTAAAGGTTTGTAGAGTGTAGGGTTTAGGTTAGGTTTAGGGATTAGGATTTAGGTTAGGTTTAGGGTTTAAGGTTCAGAGCTTTTTTTTTGGAACTAAAAATAAACTGGGAACTAGTATTTTTGTAAAGACGGAAATTGTGTTTCTGTGCGCATGGGATGCCAAGCTTTTTGTGCTGACACAACAAAAGGCCCGTCTGTTTTTGGAGTGTGCGGAAGGCGATGAATCTCTATTTAGACACGACAGTGGCGGTCGGTTATTGGTTGCCGAGGTACAACGTGTACGCTTATGTACAACCTGAGATTCGGAACCGAATACAGAACACAAGTTTCTTGTGTAGAACACGTTATGCAATGTAGAAATTGGAAGTTAAAGCACAAACACTTTGCAAACTGTGGGAATGCACAGTAATTGAAGGCCGATGGTGTCAGACCATTCCAGCCTGCGCTCACAAAAAGAGGGGAAAAGATAGGATTCCGAATAAAAATCAGCTAATTTAGCATTGGGCAGACGATGCTGGAGTCCGGAAAGAACTCGGTACACGATGTTGGAGTCTGGAATCTTTAGACTCTTCCTGTTATTCTTAACTTTCTTCTACTTATTCCACTAATTCCTCCGCAGTCATGTTCGTGGTCTTTTGCTGTGTTATTGCACATAACGGAATTGAAGCCTCCGAAACACATTACACATTTTTGAACAAGAAAATTTATAAAATATCCAAAACATACGCAAATGCAAGTCGAGAGGCGTTTTTTTATGTAAGAAGGCCTTAGAAAAAGTTGTAACTACTACAGTAATTAAGAAAAATTCAATGTTTTCCGTTGTACTAGTTCATACATATTGTACTAAATGGTACAGAACAACTTTGCAGAACTCACCGAGTGCACACTAATTGAAGGGCGCCGATGCAAAACCGTGTCAGCCTGTAGTCATGAAGATCGAAAAAACGAGCATTCCGAATATAAAACTACCAATTTAGTATACGATGCTGGAATTGCAAAGACTTCAGTGCAAGTCGTTGCTTTTTTTTCCCACCGTAGGCCCAGGGACCGAGTTGTTGTTGGTGTTTTCTCCCGCTGCCTTCACCCCAGCTGCCTGCATCTGACATTCGTAATTGTCCAAACTCCGCAGAATTATGTTGACAGTTTGATCGGCTGCCGCATTCCACGTAAATTGGTTACGTAGGAGAAGACTCACCAGAGGATGCATCCGGGGAAGTGTAAGCCTCGGACTCTTGCTCTCCTCCTCAAAAACCATGGCCATGAACAAGCAAAGTTCTTGCTTATTCACTGGGTGTCCACGAATGAATGCCATTACCTACACCAAAACAACAATAAACAAAGAAGTAAACCACAAAGCACAGGAGGCGCACATTATCCAAGATACAACGTAGTACCACACCCATTGAAAATGAAGAACTTCTACTAAGCTTCTGAAAACAATACACACCCACCCAATGTCGTGGATCGCAGGAGCACCCAAAGGCAAGAGCACAAGAAGTCAGAAGCGCAAGAAGACTCACAATGTAGTAACCGGCTTCGCTCAAAGACAGGAGCACAAGAAGGCAGGAGCACAAGAAAGAACACAAGAAGGATCAAATGGGAAGGAGCCCTTCTCTAAACATCCTCACCCTCATGATTAGTACTCGAATCACATATTGTGAACATCCTCACCCTCATAATGAGAATACATCTTATTCGGATCATATAATGTGAACATTCTTTAAGAAGTCACTTCACTTAGTTTTCAAATATTTTCAAATTAGGAAGCACGGTGTTTTAGGGCGTAAGCATGGGCAAAGAGTTTTAGGGAGACAGTATGTCAAATGTCACTGTAATTTTTTTAAATGTACCAATTGGCAAAGCGTACAGATTTAGTACAGTGCGTACATATTTTTCTGCAGACTAAACCAAATGCAACGTGGACACTAACCAAGTGGCGTAATCCTGTGACTCTTCTTGGTTTTCTTATATTTCTTCTTTTCTACTTCTACTTCTTTGGCTGATTCCTCCGCAATCATGTTTCTGGTCTTCCGCTTGGTTACTGCATTGTCATTATCTATTGGAGGGAGTGGTAGGGGCTGAGGCACCTTCACCACCGCCGTAGTCACTCCCTTTGCCCTAGCTTCTTCTCTCAACTTCTTGCGGCGTTCTAATTCTGCAGCTTCTTCTCTCAACTTCTGTAGTCTTTCATAATCCACTTCTTCCTCTGTCAAATTTTTGATATGCTCATGCAGGTCTGCCTCAGTTTCAATCTTGCAAGACATAACAGGATCCTCATCTTTTGCTGGGGAGTCGACTTCCTCTATAGATGGTAGACTCGGAAGTGCAGGAAGTTCAAGACGTACAGTCTCAGGTACAGAAGGTACAGGATGTTGTACAGAATCACTTTGACCTCGGTTGCTACCAGCGGCGCTGCCGTTGCACAGGCTTTGTGACACAAGAGTCTCACTGACGCTGAGCACAGGATCTGTCTCTGTAAAACTGACAGTGGGTGTCTGTGAGCAAATTTGGGATTCCTGCAATTGCTCTTGGTATACTTTCTCTGGATCTGAAAAAGAAACGAGAAGAGGTCAAGTAACGTAATGTGATGGTTTTCTAGTGTCGCATACTAATTTAATAGCTGAAACCCTGAACTCTACAATTTCATCTAATGATACACACCTCACGTCACGTATTGACTTCTGTACAATTAGTACTGAATAATATACAAGTTTCGACAGCTGCTTGAGGGAAATCTGCGAGGAATTGCACCAATATGTGGATGGGAGTCCAAAATTGTCGATGTCAAGACTTCCATGAGATTGTCTTGCTCCTCTTCTAACTTCAAAGATTGTACCAACTGTTCAAGAGCCGAATGCAACTTGCCAAATCCAAAACTGTTGAACCACGAGGGATGCACTGTTGCACGGCAAGAGTTATCTGCACATATGCTGGATTCCCTAAACCAAATCCCTGCACACCACGGGTGATAGACATGACCGCATGTGCAAACGACTATGTCGTTGAGGGGAAACCCGCTTAAGCACAGTGCACAAGACGTCAAAGAAATGGTACTCAATCCTAAAACAATATTGGGATCAAATAAAGAGCATGAAGGTCTAGGTTTTAAAAAAAACCTTGTTTCACCTCTTCTAAGACAAGTAACTTGAAACAACAGGGCATCAAATTGCCTCTTCAAGCATCCCTGTTTATTTTCAAGCAATTCATACCTTGAATTGCATTCCTCGAGTTTCAGTAGAATTGCTTGGTAATCCAGAAGCGTGTCCTTCACCACCTCACTATACGCCTCAAATTTGTTCGTCAAAGTCGAAGCCTCCACCTCGTGTTCAGTCAACAACTTTTTGACCTTTGCTTCCGTTCACCGAAGCACTCCTTCTTCTTGCGATGCCTTCGTAGACAACTGCTCCTTCTCCTTTCGGACGCCGATGAAGTCTTGGTTACAGCATGCAGCTGTAACCCTACCAAATTCAGTAGCCGCGTGAAATCGGCGACGTCCTTCTTGGTACATTTGGTACCGTCTCGTACATTTCGTGCTTCTTGCACATTCTGTACTCCAATGTACAGCTTCTCTTTGAATTGCCGCGGGGTCTTCCGAAGTTTGGCAGTGGAGTCGTGCAGAAGGTCATCGATGCCTTTTGCCTTGTAAATCTCCTTGTCGTTGGAGCCAGTGATTTTTCCAATGGTCGCCAAACAGAACTCGACCTTCTTCAACCATTTGCTCCGTTGATTTCGATTGGAAGTACCTGCAAACTCCGCCCAACTAACTAGCTTCTTCTTGCGCTTCTCCATAACGATACCCCTAGCAAACTGCTTGGCAATTACTTTGGACTTTGGCAAGTCTCTTAAATACACAAGAGGAAAAACTTCGATGATTCTTGCAAGGACTTATGCATCCTTGCATTTGGAATAAGCATATCCGACCCTCCCTTTTCTCCCCTTCGCTGACCCAAAAACTTCTACGAGGTCTATCTCCGCAAGGTCAAATGGAATTTTGAGTTTGTGCGGGTTTTTACCTGTTTTTGGCAAACCGTAGGTTGTCTCAAAGTCTTGTACGCTAACAGCGCGTGGAGGAGGATGCCTCTTCAAAGAAGCCAACTTGTCAAGTTCCTTATCCAAGTCACTTTTCTCTGGCCTCGCTTGTTCAGATCGTGGCGAGGTTGGCGACGCCGGAACTAGGTAATCGTCAATGAAATCTTCGTCCTCGACCTGAAAGAGGCTATCAGGCTTGTTATCCCTGGAGAAACCGTGGCTGCGTACACACCACTCTTCATCGGACGCCATTGTACCCTAAAGCCGCAAATCAAAAAAAAAAACTTTCGTAAGAGAGTACAATATATACTAAAGTAGTACGTAATAAACTTTAACTTGTACAGTGCACAAGTGGTTGTACAGATGAACTTATGGTCTCATTGTAAGTACTTGTGCAATGTTGTACAAGCACTTGCGCGTTGTTGTAAGCACTTGCGCGATGTTGTAAGAACTTCTGTACAGAAAGATAAACGCCTATCTGAAAACGTACCGAATGTATCTGCACAGATACTGAATGTGCTTGAAATCGTTTGCTTGTCTAGTGATTGTACGAGTGAATGTGAATTTATACAGCAACTGTTTATCGTGGAAGAACTAAAGAACAATGCGGAAGAAATATTGAAGGAGCACGCCCTCTAACGCAAAGTTCAAAATTGTTGTTTACAAGAAAACAAGTGAGAAAACAACGTCGACAAACGCTTGCGCTTGCGCGGTTCCAACACTGGCCACCGAGATCCAGCACCTACTCCGTCGACGAAGACATTGCAGACATCATGAACATTTTTTTTTTAATTTGGAGGAGGAGGGAATGTTGCTGAAAAAGCTCCCCGAAGCGCCGAAATTTGCAGGTGAAGCCCGATTTAGAAAAGGCGTGGCGGACGATTATTGGTCCATTATATACAAACTGTACAAACTGTACAACCAGGTACGATAAGCAGACCGTGAAGGCTTCTACAAGCTTCAAGTTGGAAAATGGAGCACAAATCTCCGATAGAGAAACTCTAAGCCAATATGAAATTTATATGAAAACTAAATGATGGCCCATGTGAATCACAATGTGTTCTTTTAGGTTTTCAAAAAAATAATTCAAAAAAAATAATTTAAGGTCAAAATTTTGCACTTGTACTAAAATCATACATTTTCTAGGCTATTTTCTTATGTAGATTCTAAAACACTAATTAAGTGCCTAGTCTAAGTACCTAAACATTAGAGCATTGCATTCTTCTCTTTGAATTGTAAAAAAGAAACTTTCAACTAAGCAAAAAAGAGTACAACATGCTAAAGCTGAATTTGTGACAGTACAAACCTTTAATGTTTGTACTCCTTACATTAAATTAATAGATGAAAATCACTTTTTATAATACAATTATCAATATATGCAAGATATAAGACTCCAATCTATTTTTTTTTTTTTTTTTAAGTCAAAAAAATTATAAGAAAATTGACTCCAAACTTTCATCCTGCACATGCAGAAATTCTGCCGTGACAACGATTTTGGACAACCGTAGTGTGCTTTTATCCAACCCTCCCTTTTGAGGCCCGCATTTCGCTGCGACTGCAATTACTTATGGATCTTCCGTTGATACCAGACATAGCTTGGGAGGGGTCCATCCCTCCTACGCCTTACGTGCCCCGCACTAGGGATGTTTTGATAACCCTTGACGTGAACAACGTTGCTGAAACGTCGTTCTGAACGGGCCGAATGCCCTCGACCTACACTGGCATTCGAGGTGCGTGGATCATGGCGGTGGAGACAATACCGAGCACGGAGGCAGGGGATTTTGTCCATATTGGCGTGTGGGCATCTCGTGGATTCCGCGCGCTGTCTGTCTACATGAAAGCAGAAGGTGGTTCCTGGATAGCTTGTGATACTGTTTTCCCAAGAATTGCGTCGCTATTGGCACCGCCTGGACTTGGCAACGGCCACACCACAGTGCCGTCGGCGGAGAATGTCTTTATTGTGGTTTCTACAAACAACTTCCCTATCAGACCGCCCATGTTGCAGGCCCGTTGGTGGTGCTGTCGCTACAATTCTCTATCTGTGCCAAACAGTTGGATTCTAGGTGTCGTGGACAGCCCTGGCTCTTCTGGCGTCGCAAGGACCTTGTCGTGCTGGGTTTGCCCAAGGAGTGAAGGCTGGACGATGGACGGAAACATGCAGACTTGTATCTTGACCGATCAGCGGAGTCATTTGGATAACCATGTGGAGTTTGAAATATTGTCAGGTGCAGTAGTAGACGGGGACGGTAGTTCCAACCCTGCTGTGTTGGGCACCCTGATGCCAACGACGAGCACGCCTCCTTACTCTTTGACGGAGCGTGAAATTCCGCCTGATTTCACGTGCCTTTCCCTTTACAACGGATTAGACTGAATTATGCTGTTAGCGTGTCGGTGATTGTTTTCCAAACTTCTAGCTAGGTGCACCGTAGACGTACTGAGGTGTAGTTTCACTTCTCCCTACCAATGCAATTTACGATGCAGTTCGTCATTTGAAACTGCCATTTGTATTGTATTAACCTGGAGACGAATTTCTTTTTGGCTGTTTTGTCTTGTTTATCTATGAGGATACTATCAAATTAAGTTGGAATTTGGTCCATTTCCACCGCTTATTGCCTCGTTTTACTACAGCCTTCTGGTATTTAAGTTGCTGTTGGTACGTCTTTTGTGGATGTCATTTGATTGTTTCCTGCAATCGTATGCTGTGATGGATTTGACCATGCTGTTGTTCTCTTACTTGCGTTGAGTCAAATTGCTTTTTCCAATTATTTGTCTAGCGGATTACATTATTTAATTTGACCCATATAGGACCACAGTGTTTTCAACCTGGAAGTCGCTTCAGAATACTCATTCCCAACGTATGGTTACATTTTAATATTTTCTAAGGATAAAAGCATATGATATGTCAGTTGAATCGTTGCAGGATGTCCTCCCAAGAAATTTATAGGAAGAACCCTTATAAATTAGAATACAATGATTGAATAGTTTCCAAGTAGATATTGATCTGTTGAATAATATTCTAATCCTTAATTCAGAATTATATAATATTCTCAACTGCCTGCTTTGACATCAGCATAAGAAACTAACTTATAACTTCTACACTTAGATATAGCACCCTTAAAGCAATTTTTTCCATACATTTTCTTTGAATATCTTTGATTTTCTTCAAACATTTTTATTTTGTTTTAGTATTTTCTTTGAACATCTTTATTTTTATTTGAAAATTTATTTTAACTCTTTGAACATTTATTTTTAACATTTTCAATATACTGACATTATTCTAATGTCTTATACACCTACAAAGGTCTAGGGATCATTTCCTTCTAAAAGGATGGTGTTCTAACATGCTCTAGAATGTTATGTCCTTATAGAATACGTGGTAATTGAATGGCATAGCCATTCCAAACTAGATTTCACTAGTAGAGGCTTGTATAAATTTGCAAGTAGACATGGATGGTGTTCATGGAAAGCTCGTGAAACATGTAGGTCAATTTTCTACAAGATATAGTAAAAAAATCTATTGGGCATGCTTGCAGGCTACCCAAATAGTGAACGACAAGTTCTTGGTCTCAAGGAATTTCAGAGGTTAAAGCCATTGTTGATGTTACTCTCGATAAATACACACTGTGAATAAAACTCACCCATTCTTCTAAAATGACCAAATTTCACTACCCCGTGTAGTAAATGC
Organism: Antitrichia curtipendula; assembly: GCA_951230915.1. Lineage (NCBI taxonomy): Eukaryota > Viridiplantae > Streptophyta > Bryopsida > Hypnales > Leucodontaceae > Antitrichia > Antitrichia curtipendula. Next base: position 2,310,071 of record OX579635.1, on the reverse strand, counting down.
TAGACTTGTAATTGCAATAACTCACTTAATTTTTAGAATTTCTCAAAAATTAAAGATGGATTAGAATGCGCAATGTACTAACTACTATAGAATTCATGTAGATCTATAAATAAATAAAAGAGTGGAGCCGCAGTATGATGTCGACTGGTTGACTCCTTGCTCCCTTCCGTACTGAAATCGGCAAGACACCCTAAACCAATCCTAGTACTTGTGAAGCCCCCCTCAAGTATATATTCAGCGGAGGCAGTTGCTCTAAGATGACTGTTTGGTTGTCGCTTGCTTTACTAGTTGAATTCGGTGACTTCCCGTGACGAGGTGCTCCGCGTGTTTAGGACTGCGTATATCGATTTTTGAGCGACGCCGTCTGCAATGGCGGATCAGCGAAGGGCCCAATTAGGAAATCCAGGATGGACTTTCGAAGCGCTAGGCACTCCAGGGACGCCGGGGACGCCGTTGTCAACATTGGTCGCTTTGAATGCTTTACTCTCTCATAGCGTTCGCCGGGGTGGAGCTGCTGCATGTCGTTAGAGGTCGCAATTGATGCTATCAGCATTGTCCAGCACCTCCGGATACCACACAAAGTCCTTCAATATTCCAGATGAGCTTGCTCGCTATGAGAGCCCTGTAGGTGATTGCGAAATAGTTGGCGTTAAGAGCATCCGCGCTGCCATTATAACGCTAAAGATCAACCCTTCAATACCATGGGGAGATCACTATGGTATAACCTCGTTTGCAGAGGGGACTGCGCAACGTCTGGTGGCAGAGGAGGCTGCATTGCTGTATGGGAACCCGTCGCTGAGCACCGTAGGAGGATTCTTCTACACCTTGTACCGTGAAACAGAACGGGTAATGACACCTGAATTCCAAATTCTACTTCATTGCTATTACATGGAACCCTTGCTGTGTTAGCTAGAAAGAATGCTTAGAAGTTGACAAATTTGCATGGAATGCCCAGTGGAAGTTGGAACTAGACCATCTGGACTCTTGAAGGTCCTCACTGAACTCCCAAAAGTTACGCTAACTTGCGTAACCAAACACTCCACTTTCAAACAAACAATGTTGGTGATGTTGAATCTAATTCACTTTCACCGTCTCTGAAAAGCAGCCTGACTCAGTGTAGAGTTCAAACCTAGAAGCCAATAGGCTAGAATAGGAGTCCGGTGAGCTCCTATGCACTCAAAGGGGAAGAGAACACACAATCATCATAGCAGTCTGTGCGGTAACTTCCAAGCACCCAAATGTCAAGACAGGCTGAATTCTCAGTACAAGCTTTTCTTTGATGCAAACTGGTTTTTGCAAACGGGCCTGGTGATCTGCTCATTTTGCTTTGATCATCAGTTGACATCTTTTCATGGATCTCTGATCTGCAACTTCCATAGGGGATGCCAAATTGGATTGTTCGCCGCTCGGGAGCCCTTGTGCGGTTGTACCTCCATGATTGGGGTCACTCTTCTAGACGTGTGCATTACGAGATAGGGAAAGTCGTCGAGGAGGGTCCGTAGTTTCATCTGACAACGGTCCCGAGAAATTTCGTAATTTACAATTTTGCTTGGATGTGGACGCATGCCAAAGGGAAGGGTGTTGCGAACATGTGCAAACCGTTCATACTACCGCGAGGGTCACCATGGAGGGCAGTTCCAAAACACAGCGCATACTACTGCCCTGCAGTATACATCGTTGACCCAGTCCGCATGCTCACCCCCGCACAGGTGGCCATGTACACCGAGCAAGCTAATGACCATTTGACAATTGCGCTTCCGCTATGTCCAACGGGTGCTGCAGAATCGGACGACGATTTTGTGGAATCTCCGGCAAACTCAACACGGTAGCTATTCAATGACATTCCGGTATCAGTTTCTCTAGAGCAGCACTCGAGGCAGACGCCGGTGTCTGAGTTTCCAGCACATTGGTCGCCCATGCGCCATACACTGCCAGCGGGCACAGAGAGGGGCGGCAAGCAGCCCATCCAACTAGAATTGTAGGTGCACTTTGGCGGTGAAGTTGATTCACACATCCCAGCCGGTCTCTCCAGAGGCCGTATAGATAGTAACAATGACGACAACGCCTGCCAAGTGCGGCCTGCCCGACTTGCCCAAGCGGTGTCTATCGGCATCCAGGGAGGTGGAACAAGCGATGGCTCGCGGTCCTCGTCGCATGCCGTAAATGACAGCGATGACGACTTTCAGGCTGATCTTCCAATTTGGCGTGTACGTGCAGCAACTGATGGGCAAGCACCTTTTCGCGGAAGCACCTCGGGCGTTACTGGGGGTGTGCCACTGCAATTGCCCTCTGTAGTTGTTGAGTGCAGTGATGATGACTTTGAGGATGTAATCGACAACCGCTTCCACTCACGCATCCGTTCAGAGGAAGAGCGTGAGATGATACGCCTGGATGAGGAATGGATGCAGGTTAGTCTTAATTATGCCACACTACGTAGCACCGGAGATGTAAGTGGCGTGGATGAGAGTAAGCTGCGTGAAGAGGCACATGGACATGCGGGTAAGAATTGTACAGCTCGGTTCTGGGAAATGCTGAGATCGGTAAGGGTGACCATTGTGGGCAACGACGAGTGGGACACACTCCTTAGGAGGAGGAAACAACAAAGGGGGCTGCCTGAGAGCGTGGTGAATGACGACTTGGCCACAGTGATGCTACACCCGGACATGGAAATGTGGACCTTGTCGCAAGTGGAATCGTTCTTCCTAGAACAAGCTCACCTTGATTGGGAAAAATGGGATATGATTGGAGATGCGCTTGCGACAGAGTCAGAACAGTCAACTGCAGCCGAAATCCAAAAGGGGCTCGCTGGCACACCCTTGGAAGAGACGTTTTCACTCGATTCCATAACCGGAATGCTTCACCACCTTGCTGACTGGCGCACTGAGGATGCACGTGCTTCAAACAAAATGTGGGAGGCGGCATTGGTGAGGAGTTATTGGCGCAAGGAGGAAGTCTGGAGAGCATACCAAATTTGCAATTTCCGGACGCGCATCATTGCTGACTACCGAGGTGCACTATCACAATTCACTCCAGAGCGAATTCGGGCACGTGATTTGCAGCAAGTATTTGTGAATGCATTAACTGGAGTGATCCTATTGTGCATGTACTGTAGAAATAATGTAATTTGATAAATTCCTTTGTGAATGTACAACTGGACATGTGTGCATGTCTTACCAGGTGAAGCTCGGGACAGAGCTTTAGGAGCTTCGGTCCATGTTACAGCGTTCGAGAACGTCAAGGACACCATTCCCGCCCATGAAAATCACTTATGCATTCGATGTAGGTGACAGCTTGCTTGCGGAGCTAGACACATAAGACTGCGGTGGACCAACGCGTTGTTTTCTTGGACAATGCCGGACACAGTTTTGGAACAACTCTGGAGTACACACTAATCACCTTACACGTTGATGTGACGTCAATGAGTTCATGCTAGCGCTAGGCAACATGGGTCAAATTTTGTGTTCCATACTGTTTGCTTGTAGATTCCACCGCAGTTGTAGGGTGATCTTGTTGAATCCGCAGTCCTAACACCGCCATTGACCTTTAATCGTTTCGTTGCTTGCAGGTGTATGGTTCAATTTTTGAAATCACCGATGGAGGACATACGCGGTCTGTGAAGACGCTGTGTAAGCCGCAGCTGAACAAGCTCCGTACTGACAACTTGGAATTATTCGGGCTATTATGCTTTCTCCTCACCATGTATGGGCCGCAAGTGGATCGACCGATGACACAGTCGACTATTGCCCTAGCATGCGGTTGGCGCCCGGATGAAGAAAGCGTGACCTCCATAGATAAGTATGAAGGTGACTACCAGGCTGTCAAGCCCCATTTGTTCACGGTGCTAAACGCACTTATACGTGCCAAAACAATCGAAGAGCAAGCCGCTGCAAAGTCAGCGATCCTAGGCGACTGCGACTATGCTGAAATCTTCTGCGCAGTGTCAAAACTTGTAGTAGACGCTCCTGAGTTGGGCATTGACGGGACCTTTCATACTCGAGCATGGGAGATCTTACGGCAACAGATCATGAAGGCCATCTTCGACAGTCCTTGTCTCGCTGGCGAATATATGCATGCAGGCTTCAAGTACGCAATGACATCTTGCGTTGCATCACAGCTTACACCAAAATCCGCCGTTCACTCGATTAAGTCGACTTTGGTTACACTAACACCAGAAGTGATTGCTCCGATTTTCGATGCTGAGACAGGCGTGGACGCTCAGGATTTCCTAAGTTCATGCCACCTGGGGTCTTTGCCAACAATTCTACAAGAGCGTTTTCGGCAAGTAGTGAGAAGCATGAGCCAGCCAGCCCGATACAAGTTAAACAAATTTATAACGGATTCGGAGTACTTTTCATTCGAGCGAATTACAGTGAACATGAACTCAGAGTGGGAGAAAAATCAACTCCCAGAGGCGTCTACGTGCTTCCGTAGCATGGTAATACCAACTTACGAGTCGGACGAGGTCATGGCAACAAAGCTCGCATATGCCTCGTGCCACACAGAGTACGGGAATGCTTGAAGGTTTGTCCCAGATATAAGTGAAGAAATCGGTGCAAGCAATATGAAATGCATTTGCAGATCTTCGTGACTACACATCTTTGTATTTTCTTAGCTTTTTGGACAAGAAATTTTGAAACACAAAGTAAGGCATTTATTTTTATATAGATTGTCATTTTGAATACACCTGATAGGTTACTGGACACCTGCAATTCCATTTTCGAGTTTCCAATCGCTATACTGTCGTCTGTGAAGTGCCCTTTGTTGCTAATTTTCTAGCATGCATTCTCATGACTTCTGACTTGCCCAGTCATATACTTTCCATTTTGCAACAGTATAATCTCTGACTGTAAGGAAGAATCTTCAACAAAATTAGACTGCAGTCGGACTCGTTCATGAAGTTGGTGAAGTTGGTTTACAATCAAAACAAGCATCCTGCTGTGTACCCTTATTTACCACATTCCAAATTATGGCAAAATCAGCATCAGTGTAGAGAACAAGATCAAAAAAATTGCAAACAAAACCAAGCCCTGCCTACTCTAATCTAATAATAGCAGTGCATCTAGTCATAAAAGCGAGGATTGATATGGTATGAGTGTACCAGGGGCATGTGGGTTATATGAATTCTTGACACAAACAGGTATATTTGCATCACGGGCTCATGGACTGAGGATGTGATACCTAAAGTCACAAAGCACACTTTGGTGTAAGCTTTACTCAGCTTCAAAACTTGGATTCTTCATGCAGCAATATGGGGACCCGTAGACAAGATAATTGAAGCATGAGGACAGAGTACAGTTTTCAAATCACATTAAAGATTAAGCCAGAACCTTGAAGGGGTCTTTCCAAAACAAAACATAACATATCTTCGAAGTTGACATCAATTTTACATGAAGAAACATAATACTTGAGCATCGAAATAAGCCACGTCAGATGCATCATCGACATCGACATCTTTCCATACCTGCTCACAAGCACACTCCCTTGGATTAAAAAGTAGCTATTGATTCATCCACAAACCTCATGAAGCCGTGACCACATCGGAGAAGAAACAATCAACGCTTTCTCCAGAACGATAACGAGTAGAAGTTTGATGAAATCTCTTTCTGATGTACAATACTGACCTGAATTTCTCGAGGACCTACCGCTTTACCGAGAGCTGTAGCAGTCAAATCACTTCCACCTCGCCCTAGGGTTGTCACGCACCCAGTTTCAACACCCTGCAGAATTGAATACATAATACGTCAATACCACTATTTATCAATCAAAAATATGTGAGGCCTGCCGTTAGCGCGAAAAAATGAGAGCGTAATAAAAGATGTCCAAGAGAAGTTTACAGCTTACCTTACCAAGGAAACCTGTAACAACAGAAATAGGTATCCCCTTATCTGCCTCTCTTTCAAGATCTTTAAGGAGCCTCTCTCTCAAGGTAGGGTGTGTGGCCTCCAGGATTTCAACATTTGTGAAGTCATCGGTTGTGATGATCCCAAGATCGAAAGCATCATACTGCATAAACCATCCAGAAAAACATATTAAAATTTTAGTGGTAGACAATATGCATCCCTAGAACAGCTGAAATAAAAAGTCCAACAAAAATTTGTCAAGGCTTGCATACAAATCACAAACTTGTTGTGCGTAAGTGTCGATCCTGTTCAAATAGGCTGCAAAAAGGCGGGTTGAGAGACGTTCCCCAAAGGAGACCAGATAATCCTTTGTCCGTAAAGTCAGCTCGTTCATAAGAGCAATGCCCATCACTAACTGTTCCAACTCGTCCAAAAGCTCTGCATCAGATGAAGGCGAACACGTTAATACCACTGAAAAATCAAACTTCAAAAGAACTACGAAGTCAAGATACAAACCCGTGATGAGGGATTCGTCCACCTTAAGTTCACGTGCTGTCCTGCCAATTCTTACCGACTAGACAGAGCCTTATAAGTACCATTCAAAACTCAGTAATCATGACATAATCGCTCAAGTCCCTAGTCAGGATGATGATGTTGAGCCATTCAAGCAACCAAAACGATCAAAACTACCCATCAATTTCCGTCAACATCTCCAGAAAACCTCAAAAATTATTCCAACCATCTCAAGCTTTTTGACTCCACTTTTGTTAAGATATTTTCGATTACAAACTCCAAATCAATCCCATTGTAACTTGGCAACAAACATTATTCCATATATTGAAGTGTCGGGCTGATTTGTACGTCTTATGTAGATCTCTGACAACTTGGAGCTCCTCAATTTTCCCAGACTCCTTCACGCCACACGTCACGGCCTTCTCTCTCGCCTATCAATGAAGCAGGAATCATTTTTCCGAGTTACTTCCAAACAGTGAGCATGCTCGTTCTTAGACTCCGCTACTACTATAGAAAGCCGTCATTTGAAGACCTCACAATCCTAGTGCTCTCACAACTACTGCCCGAAAATAGAAGCAATGCAGAGTCTAAAATTGCGTTCGAAGCTAGAATGCTCACAATACAAGTTCACCATAAGACAATTCCATCAGACCTGCATCAATTCTCCGCAACTTCAGTAATTAACACGGCGCAAAGCTGCAAACTCTCAATCATCTCTCCCTCGCCATTCCACAAGCAACACACACACACCTTCACCAGATTGTTCGTCGTCTTGCCCATGGCAAACAGCACAATAACCGGCCTCTCTTCCGGAAAAATGATCAAGATCAACTGCGCCGCCACCTCCCGCATCCGATGAGCTGACGCAACAGACGATCCCCCAAACTTCATCATCGTGGTGAAATCCTGCATCAAGCGCCGCCTCTCACCCTCTCCTACTAGCTCCTTCACAACCGCAACACCTGCAACGACCACGCCGCACCCCTCCTTCTCCGCGAATTTTCAACGAATTCCCACCCCTGGAGCTCTCTCCCGCCCGTAGGCACAAAATGCAGCGACGTTGAATCCCTTGGCGAGGCGAGGTGCCGTGGTGGAATCAAACCCCTTGGCAAGGTGAACAAAGGTATCGCCCACGGAGACGTGAACCATGGCCATGGGAACAAACCCCTTTGGATATGTATTTGTGGCAAGAAGTCCGTCCGGCATGGCTGCATTTCCAGACCTGAAACCAGTCCTAGTCATCAAGGACTGCCCTATTTTTACATTACTACCCGACCTTAGAGTGCCAAGGAGAGGAATCGCCTGGGACGGCGTCCAAAAAATCGGGGAAGGGGCTGCCACGGCTTTACGGGCTTGGACAATGCCAACAGTATGCCGGTCCCAGGCTTCTAGGGTAGGTGACGCCTTGGTTTTGAAGCCCGTAGACGCCGATGCCACGGGTGTTTCCGTCGTCATCAGCCTTTTTTTTTTTGGCACCATGGGGCCATAAAGCACCACTTCAAAAATCTGTGCGAAAAACCATAAAGGAAAAAATAAAAAAACGGAAGTAAAAGCGCCAGTATGCAGCCTAGGGTTTGGGTGGCGCTACCAGAAAGCTGTAACCCTAGCTGGCTTGATCGCCACTCCTGTGGATTGTGTGGCGTCCTCAGTTTCAAAAGGGGCGCCAAATTGCACCTCTCCTACCACTTGCCTCGCCTCCAGCGCACCAGTGTGATCTTCATTCATCACCGAGGGAGCGCGACGAGAAATCTTCTTCATCGCCAGAGTGAAGGACGGTAAGCATTTAAACTTCCATCGCCACATCTCAGACCGGTCATTCCACTACGTCGCCCGCCTTCATCACTAGTCTTCTGTAGTGGTCTAGTGTGTCCTTGTTGCGCTCCTTTGTACTGCAATTCCACTCCTTGCTCGTTAATCGATTGTGTTAACTGAATCGGATTGGCTAATTGGATTGCAGATTTCGCAGGTCCTCCCACTCCGCATGGTCATTTCAACGTAGCGCCGTCTCGTTGCGATGGAGGCTGTCACCGATTGTGTCTACTTCGTGGTCAATTTAATGCAACCAAGAGGTTTAGGGACTATATCAAGGTATGTTGGTAGTAATTTAGATAACCTTCTGCTTTCTTCAGTGATGAGTTCGAAATTGCAATACTTCTGTTTGGTGTTGTGTGAGTTGTGCTTCTGGTTCTGGGTATTCTGCACGACACCGTGGTTTCATAGGGAATCGCCAACGGTTGTGGTGAATGTTGCAATTGTTGTTGCCTAGCCACGCCATGGTTTGAAAAGCAATCGCCAAAGGCCTCTGGTTCATGTGACGCTCACTGTATTCTATACTTACTTTAGACTCTCAGCTTTCCCAGGTGGCGATGGCGATGGACGAGGGACCACCGACTGTCCAGATGGAGAATTCTGATGACAAACCCAGTGCTACGGTGGAGGAGATGGCCATGAGGTTTGCTAGTGCTCAGCTCAACAAAGAATTGTCTACCAAAAATGCTGCAAGAGCTGATCGTGTAGCTGCAAGGAAAGTAGAGAAGGAGGCTACTAATCGACGTAGAGAGATCAAGGGGAAGGCTGTTTGCAAGGAAGACTCAAAGGCCCGTCGAAGTGCACGAGAAGCTGTATCGATTACCAAGTTTTTCACTAGCTCCCGAAATGCAAGCAACCAGCAGCCTCTTTTTGTAATTTGTACTCCATCGGATCCAACATTTGATAGTTCACAGTCTGCTACAATGGAAGCATGCTCCAAGGCCGTGTCTATGGACACGGTGATGTTGGAGTCCACACCTCCACCTCAATCGCACGGAGGGAGTAGCAGTCGTGGTGCATCAAAGTCTGCAGAGGCAGTCCTCCAAACATGCCGCCAGTTACTTTCGGATTTGGTGGAGATTTCAGATGGCGAAGAGGACGTTCAAACCGATGATGACTTCCAAGAAGTTCGAGCTCCAAAGAAACAGAAAGTGAATTATGATTGTAGGCGACGCTTCCAAAACGAATGGGCTGCAAAGCTTGTGTGGGCAGAACCGATTCGGGGTAATGATGGTCAAGTGCACCTTGTGAAGTGCAAGGTTTGCTCTACTTTTCAGAAGACCCCCAAGATTTTGGGGCTGAAGTGGGATACATTGACGAAGCACGAAGGCAGAAGAAAAGCAGCATTTGACATGCCGCAGTACAATGTCAAAGCTGGGGAGTGGTACATTTCAAGAACTAGTAGGCACCAAATCAACTTACGACTTTTTGCTGCCAGGCAACTAGGATCTGTCTTGCAACAAGTGAACGTGAGCAATGCATCAGCGAAGTCGAAGAAAATTGTGCAACTAAGCACCATTTATCAAATCCTAGCCTTTGGCTGGCCTATGCTAGAATACGAGGAGAGACAAGGCCTATATGCCTTCCTTAACATTCCAAACCTTCCTCGAATGCATTGGACTGATTCGTCTGGGTGGCAGATGGCCGAGTTTCTGTATGAGCAGGTGAAATAGGCCATAAAGAATACAATATCTCTTGCCCACTTCGTCGCGATCACTTGCAATGAAGTCACTTCAGTAGACAATGGCAGTTGGCTATGTATTCATGCGTACATTGTGGAATCATATGTTAGAATTCCACTTATGATTTCTTTACAGCGCCTAGTGGATGGAGCTGCTGCAGACACCCTTACTCTGGTAATCATGAAGGCCTTAGAGGTTGGAGGAGAGTTGACGTCCGACCAAGTTTCTCGAAGGCTGTTGTGTTTTGGAGCAAACGGAGTGAGTACTTTCCAAGGAGCTCGCAGTGGGGTCGCAACCCAGATCCAGACAAAATTTGCACCTTTTTGTTTGGGAGTCCACTACATGGCCCATCGCTGCAATCTGGCTGCAAAGTCTTTGTCAGCCCTGCCAATTTTTGCCGTGCTGGAACAAGTAATTCAAAAAACTCACGCTTACTTCAGCAAGTCACCGAAGCGACTTTGCGAGTACCAAAAGCTTGCAGAGGTCATGGAAACCAAAAGCCTGAAGCCATTGCTTCAAGTTACTACACGTTGGGTTTCCTTGTTAGAGCCTTTGCAAAGATTGTTGGCCGATTATTGTACCCTGTTGGCGAAGATGAAGGCAGACGCTTCAAAAAACGATGCAGCAGAGGAACGCACTTCCTTTGCCTTTTCTGTGTTGCTGTGCGAGTTGTGTTTGCTGTGCAAGTTGGTAGAACTAGTTTAGCAAATTCTCCAGGAGGTATTGCCGCGTCATGATCGTCAAAGTGCATGATTGCCCTGGAACTATTGGGAAATAGCAAGCCCCAGGTTATGAAAGGGGTATCGATTTAGAGTTGCTTTCATCTTGAGTAACAGTCTTTCAGTTTAATCCTTTTATCGTCCTTTGTTTCATGCGTGCTTCGCATTGCTGCAAGCCTGCAACTCGTGGTTCTAAGAAGTTATCGAAGTTAGATTTCTTTTATGTAATTTTGCACGCAAACGAGCAAGCAAGCCTCGTTGACCTCACGTGCATCTCAATTGTGAGTGAGTGTGATGTAAATTACATCTTTAATTATGTATCTTAAGAGATGCAAGCAATTAGTTTCAACTCTAATTTTCTTAACTTCTACTCTTGTTGACATCGATACAATGCGTACTAACAAGAAACAAGATTCTTTTGTTTTGGACAGCCCTTATTCAGCTTAATCTAATTCAAACAGGTTCTAAGAAAACTCAATACCCAGTTTAGTGCCGTGTTTGAAGGATTTAATCTAGACTTTTATGGACAGTTCAGTCATGGTAGGATGAATTTGGTTCAACTTTGCTGGACTTTGATGAATTTTGTTCAGACATGTTTAGTCTACTGCTTTCTGTGACATTCTGCTTGTATTTCGCAGTGGAAAACTAACTGAATATAGTGTGTCTTTTGCAGAAATGTTTGGATCTGATGTTAAATCCATATGCTTTGCTTGGCATGACGGCTTTGATGCCTCTCCTAGAGACCATCGATTTGCTTGTGACTTGCATCCAGAAGCGAGATGTATACATTTGCGACTTCGTGGCTGCTCTCAAGATTGCGGAAGGCCAACTTTTTACTCTCTATGTGGATAAGGCTACTACATACGATGCAAATGAATTTTGGGCGTTTAAAACTATTTTAGACTATTCACATTCCCAGATCCACATGAAGTGGGTATCAGATTTGAACAATGAATCAGTCCAACTCGTCTTTGTCGCTAATGGTGAAAAAATTTGGGCTGTGCATGAGAACGGAGCTGTGGACCGTGATCTGTTTGCCACCTTAGTCACTTCTGTCAAATCAGAATGCACAGGTAATTCCTAATAAGTTAGGATGAGATTCTTTTATGAGTTTGCATTTGTATGTTGCGTCATTTTGGATGTAACAGGCTATTTGCCACCTTAGTCACTTCTGGACAATTTAGGTTGTTGATGGCTTATTATCTGTGGTGTTTGGCAGGTGCAGCTCGACAGCTCTTGAGGGAACTTCAAAACCGCTTCCCCTCTCACCACATTATGGACGCCCTCGGTGTAGTATATCCGCAATATTGGTTGCAAAGCGAGGCAGAGGAAAGCTTCCCCAAGCATCTCACTGTTCTGATGGATTTTTACTGTGAGCCGAAGCTTGTCGAAATTGAGAAGGTAAAGCGTTTAGTTCCTCCCGTTTTGGACCGCCATAGCTTGCAAATTCAACAAGGCTTGTTTAAGCTAGCTATGTTGACTAATTCTCTAAAAGTCATGGAGCCTCCGTTTGACTTGAATCCGCTAACTCAGCTTTGGCAACATTTGGATACATGCACTGTCTTGAGAGTGAAGGCTTTTCCCGAGTTCTACAAGCTCGCAAAAGTTGCTGTTGTCCAAGTTCTAGGCTCAGTAGAAGACGAAAGATGCTTTAGTTCTTTAGCTTTTTTGAAAAATAAGCTCCGGAATTCATTGAATATCCACTTGGAGTGTGTGGTGGGGATGTACTCCCAGAAACTATTCACCTTGGAGACCTTCCCCTACGATGGTGCATATGAATAGTGGTTAGCTGCAGCAGATTCTAGATATGGGCTTTGAGTTGTATTACAATTAGTGGTTCTAGATCCAAGCTTGCTCTAGATCACTTTGTCTTCAGTGGATAGGACCTTGCTTGTCCTGTTGTGTCCACGAAGAATTTCTATTTATGAATTTTTATTATTTGACTTTATGTTCTTGTGTTCATGAATTTCGGTTTTACATTGCCAATTCATTGTAAATGATCTCTAGTGTGCCAGATTGCATCAATTAGACTAGCACTTTCGCCTTACAAGCATCAACCCCAATTTTCTTACTGCCAGAAAATTTCAGCACTTCTCCAAAATTTCGCCAGTTTGGCACGATACATAATAGAACGTAGTGCAAGAGAAAACCACCAATTCCGATCAACTAAAGCCAGAATAACCCTCTAAGAAAATGGCTTTCGCCAGTGTCATTCACTATCACAGATGGAGGCCTCGCCATGTGGACTCCACGTGGAAGTGCAAGTGTAGCCACTCTGGCTTTTAGCAAAAAATGAAAAAAAAAGGGCTGGTCGTCATCAACCATCGCCCTGACCCTAACGTCTGTACCCGACGCAGTCCAAATAGTATTCCATACCCGACTCTTCGCAGTTCGTTTCCACAAAGCGCAATATGAACGAATGAAAGTTCTCATCTGTTTTCATCCATTCAAGCCCCCACCCTGCCTCCGTGATCAGCAAGCCTCCTCTTCCCTTGTTCGCTGCCGCAGGGGAACTCCGCCTAGCAGATCCATGGCGTTGTTTCTCTGAAAATTTCAGGAATTCCGCGCGCATGGCGGAAGCCATTGCGCATGGGAGCTTGATGCGTTCGCTCCCTGGCACTCCCTCTGCAATTGGAACATTTTCGGACAATTCTGCCGCCAGAGTTTGCTTCTGTCCACTGCGTGGGAGCGGACATCCCCTGTCGAGGTCCGTGAAGCAGCAACGAGAATGGGGCACGAAGAGAGACTTCCGGTGCAGGGGAATTGTGTCATTGTGCGCTAGGATCGAGGATTCCCTCCCCACGCAGGCGGACATCATCGCCTCGGCGAGGGAGAAGGGGCTGCTGCTGGCGATCAAACCTACGGGGCCTTTGTTCGTGGTGACGGCTATCGACGTGTCCACCGGGGATAATCTCGGCACGGCGGATGGTTTCATCAAGCCGTGGATCGATGCCAACATTTTGCACTTGGACAACATTCGGTTGACGAAAGCCAGCGCTACGCGCAGTGGACGCACCATTTTTGGAGCGGCGGTGTACATGGGCGCCTTGATGGTCCGCCACGGGATTGACTGCGCTTGCAACAAAGGCGAGCTTCTGGCTATCAACGACTCCGACGAGTATCACAAGAAGCTGGTGCGATATTATTCCAGGTTAGGGTGGAAGGCCGTGCACGAAGTGACGGGCGACTCGTGGCAAGATTTCTTGCACATGCTCGTCTGGGGCGGTGTGGGCACGCGCATGGACGCGGATCTCCGTGAATTGTTAGGGAAGTGGACTGCGACGATGAAGCCGGCCTCCAAAGCGAAAGCCATGGTGGAGTCATCTTAACTAGTGTTCCAGTACCTTTCCTTGTAAGTTCAAGAGACTTCTTCCATATTAGGGTTACTCGTGTCTGCTGCAATGGCGTGGAAATGTTATGGCAAATTCTTGGTCTGTTTTATATTTTTTTGACGATTAATGTTACCACACTGAAAAATCGCGACACGTGAATTGCTGAGTATGGTTCCTATCATTATTAGACTGGGCTAATACGTTTTTATTCTTGGTCGCAATTGCAAAAGTATGGATTTCACAGCACCAGAGTATGCCTGACTTGAATACTCTATGCAAAAGTTCTAAGGGTACAAATTTTTATTGGTAGATGACTCAAATTCTGATGTTAAGGTGATTTACGTTCTCAAATCAATATGTATTGTTCGAACAAGATTTTAGGGTGTCGCATTTAGCTATGTGTTGCAACTAGGTATCTGTACCTTATGTTTTTTGGCTCAGCTATGCTAGACTCGTAACACTTCCACTGAACATATATACTGCAGTAGTACAGTCTGTCTAAGAACTCGCGAATGTCGTTTCTATTACTTTGAGTATTTTCTTTTCTGAATTGGATTTCATGCGTATGGTGGGCGGAATATTTCTATCTGAGGATTCTGATTGATTATTGCGAGGCGCGAAGGTTTTTGTATTGGTCGAGGCATAAGGTAGGAGATCCATAAACCGCTCATCTAAGAGCTGAAGCTGACTTTTGGGGAGGTAGAACTTGTTAAAATATTTTTCAGTAAATTTTTCTTGAAAGGCAAGAGAAATTGGCATCTAACCCAAGTTGTTTCATATTTTTTGAAGCTTTGTAGAATTAGTTATGAATTTCTGAAGTTGCAGAAAAGTGCATTTTTGTGGGCTCTAAAACCGACCACCTCCTCAAATGCACAGCACTTGTACATTGGAAAGTGCAAAATGTACCTCTAGAGCCTGATTGGTTTTAGAACCTGCTCCATTTCAGGACCTCCTACCTTATCTCCAATACAGACCTGGTTGACTCACAAGTGTTTCTGCATACCATTGGTATGTTGAGTATTGCTAAGCTTCTTGTGCATTTATAACATTAGTGGTCCTGCTCCTAGGTCTCTTGGTTACCTTAATCTTATGGCTTTGCTACCTTATAGTCTATAGACTATTATTTATTCCGATAATCAAATTGTTAGAATTAAGTTTAATCTTTGAAGGACGGACTGGTGGCTGTGGAAATCATGCATTTTAATACTGTGTGACATCATCTACTTTGAATAAGCCAAATATACTCACTAGAAGTCAAAGTATTGTAGAAGATCTTTTCTTTTCACCCCTAATACCGAGGATGAATAGTTGTACTTCTATCTTACAAGGAAAGATTCTTTGTCATTCATCAGATGCGAAACGTCCTTATCAACGTTTAAGGGTTAATATCTCTCATGATTTTCAAATTAACCTTGGCCAACCTTATGGGAGCTTGCAAATTTTGGGGGTGGTTTGTACGTGCCACCCATGTACTAGGTCTTTGCTGAGTAATTGCAACAACCCCCAACAGGAAGATAGCATGAACAAACGCAGGAGGAAATGCCCAGGAATGTCTTGAGATAGATGTTGCAGTAAGGTAAACCTGCCTATGACAGGCAAAATGACTGATTTGTTGTATTGCCATTAGCAAAAATAATCAAATTTTTTTCCACACAAAGATACATGTGAGAAATGAAGAAAGCAACTGGAATTTTATTTTTTGGATAAAATATGAATTTTTTGTGAATTTTTGAAGTGTATTGTCCAGTAAGCCCAAAAGAGTATGTAGACTACCCCAAATCAGCAGAAAATTGTTTCCATGATGGTCATCTTCCCACCTAAAACAGTCATAACATTTTCTAAAATGGCTACAAGACTTTCTAACATGGACATGACATGAAGAAATTAAAAAAACTACTTTTTACTACCAGTTTTAGACTAGATTGGTGTAAGTGTTCATAACAGTTACTAATAACTTCATAACCATATCCCAAGGCTTTGATAACAACTACAAATCAACCTTATGCAGTCTTCATCCCATTTTTAAGAAAAAGTTTCTCATAGATTGATAAAAGACTGTAATGGGGGGGTTCAGTAGGTGCCTGTCATAGGCAGGTTTACCTTAATTGCTTGCCTTGGCAACATCATTTCATCTGTATAATAAGAGCACAGACATTCATGGATGCATGTGACTATTTTCTGTGGATTACCTTTTGAAAGCTTCAGAAATTTTGTTCAGCAACACTGCACAGGCCTCCCTGAAAGTAGGACTGTATCGCCATCTGTCAGCCTATGTGTGCCCTGGCTTGCCGGCGTGCTCGAATTTTAATTCAATCCCTATCTCAAGTATCTTGAGGAGGATACTGTTAGAAAAGCTGATGTGGAGCTGTTTTTTCAGGAGGGACTCTGCACGTAGTTTTTGGAATATTACGAAGTGGAAGTGGAATCAAGGACATTGAAGAATGATGTATAGTGAACTGGTCTGGAAGCTTATGACGTATAACGTAATGACGTATGACGTATGACAGATTGGAGGCATGCTTGGCAAGGTCTGCCAAACCTTGAAACCATTTGTGACTCCCCATGTCTAGCAGATTGTGCACTGTTGATTAAGCATTTCTCTTTAGAGCAATATGTGAACTCATCGTAAGGCAAATTTGATTTTTACGAGTACTGTACGGGTTTACGTCTCCGTTTCAGACCCGTCTCCAGTACAGGGCCGGGGTGAACTGATCCCCTCCCTCGTCCCCCTGGGAAAACCCTGCAATTTTTTATTTTCCATGCATGAATATTTTTGCAAATTCTGAATTCATGTAGGACCCAAATTAGCTAGAGGGGGAAAGTAGATTTTACACGGCACAAAATAGTTTTTTTTTTTTTATATGCACCCCTTGTCAATTTGGCAGGACAAGCGAGGGGCCCAGTACTGTACAGTACAGTAATTACCTAGGAAGCAGTTGTATCTGATCCGAAAGGTAGTTCGGTATCAGTGCAATACATGTCATGCGTACGTATATCAAACATTCGCAGATAATTTACTGATCAACAGAAATGCATGAAATCGGATTTCCCTGGAAATGCACTACTCTAGTTAGTTCACACCAAGTCCAATAAACCTGTCATATAAATAGAAATAGAAATTTACAGAGTCATCTGTTCACCAAACAGGGATGAAAAATTGAAGTCCCGACTGAATCAGCGTAGCATTGCAAGGATCCTTTGCAAGATCTCATTGAATATTGCTTTCATGATTTATTGCTACAAATCAGCAAAAACTAAATTTCTACAAAAATTCAAAAAACTCAAGAATAGACACCAAAACTGACTAGATCTTTTGCAACAATTGGTTGCACCTCAAAGCTCGAATTTGTTTGAATCTACTCAACTCTTATCACAGTATCACGCCCAAATCCGGGCATATTCTACTTACCGAGCTTACACCACTTGTACCTCCATAATATCACAGGTGCAACCCCAAAACCTTT
This sequence comes from Antitrichia curtipendula, assembly GCA_951230915.1. Taxonomy (NCBI): domain Eukaryota; kingdom Viridiplantae; phylum Streptophyta; class Bryopsida; order Hypnales; family Leucodontaceae; genus Antitrichia; species Antitrichia curtipendula. The sequence goes on along the minus strand of OX579635.1, from coordinate 2,292,712 downwards.
TCACATGTGCTCAACACATGACACGAGGAAGATTTACAGTCGGACATGGTACACCATGGTACGTATTCTCAGGGTAAGTTATACCTAGAATGTGACATTAGACATTCTAAGCACATCCCAGAATATGATAATAAGGAGGTCCGGGTCACGTCTAAATCCGGGCAAATTCGAATCTTCGAATCTCCGTAACGTTCTTGAACTTCAATGCACGGCCCGTAGACTCCTTTCCCTGTAGAACATCTTGGATGTAAGCTTGCCCATCTTGAAGGCCTCTGTAACACAAATATATTCTTGGAACACAAGTATATTCTTGTTACAGTGGTACTGTTGAACTGTAGAAGACCCACCTTGCATACCCATTCAAGACTGTTTTGCCAGCTAGGGGATACTTCAATGCTCCCAGAATTTCCACCGAGACTTCTTCGACGCATTGTCCGACGCCGATGACGTTCGCGGCTCCATCTTGACGTCGTACTTGCCATTCAACTCCCGCACGATGATGGTTTTGTTGTCGACGCATTCGTCGGAGTTCACAATGACGGATTTCGAATTCCCCCCTGCGCCGTCGTCCACGCCCAGGGAGTATTCCATGTACGTGTCGTCGTAGTTGATGTGCACCGTGTAGCTCTTGTTCCTGTCCACGGTGATCAGCTTCGTGAAGTAGCGGTAATTGCCAACTTTCATGTCGAGCGGTCTCGACGTCTGGTTGATGATCTGCGTAGAACCCATGATGGGCGATGGCGAAACTCGGAAGCCCTAATTTTCTTGAGCTGCATTTGCAACCGAGAACAGGTGGGTTAGAACAACTTGTATAGCCCAATGAGTATTTCTGGATGAGAAGAAAGATGCAATTTGATACTCAGAATTAACTCGGGACCCGAAAGAATTTGGACTTGGCCGTCATAGCAAGCACGTTCCATATACAACTGTTGTGAAATTCATTAATTTTGTCTGCTTACGTCTAAATAACCAACACAATACCGGAATTCAAATTCGCTTAACTTATGAGGTTTTAGAGCGCCAAATTGGTATCACAGAAGTGCACAAAGCTCTAGAAAATAAGACTGGTATAAATCTGAGGTCCCAGACAGGTGCCTAAAAAGGTGTCAGATTCCGCCAATTGTAACAAACATGGCGAAACAAGACATGAACAAAAGATCGAGCAGACCCGAGTCTGAATCGGACTCGATCATTCTACCTTACCAGTCACTCGGAACAGTCACTCGGAAGGCATGGGCAACTTACAGTAAATCACACAGCTGCAAACTCTTGGATAGAAATCGATCTTGCTGATTTGAGAAGCTTGTCTATGGTGAACACACTTTTGTCTAACCCCTTCTAGTTCTGAACGCAAACTTGCGATTTTCGAATTACGCTTTCAAACTCTCGAGGTCTTTTAAGCTTTTGAACTTTCACTGTAGGAGTAAATATCTTACACTTGTCAATGTAGTACTCGAGGAACAAAATGCGTGCATTGACATAAAAATTTGAATCTTACCAACCGTCCTTCTTCGAGTCACTGAGCGCGGGACACGTGGCGATGACCAGGTAGGTACTTTCTGCAGTTTCTGAAGGATAACGTAGTCAGTGGGACAATGAGCCTAGTCACCACTTACCTGTACTGTAGCTGTTCCTCGGGAACTTACTCAATGCTACACAGGTCCTTTGGACACGTAATTTCGAACATTATTAGATATAATCAATACAGTATTTGCTGATATTTTGGTGCTGAGTGTGGTCGGATGATGCCTGTTAATTTCCTGACCTCTTGGAGATATTGCCAAATTAAAAAGAACTTCCTTGTTTCAGTGTCGGAGCCAATAAGGGTAGTGACACCTTCTTCACTTAGCACTTGGAGAATGGAGAACGGAGATGTGGCGGCTTAAGATTAGCTTCATGTTGTCCCTCCATGTTGTCCCTCCATGGTAGAATATTTTTAACTAGTTATATCTTTTGCATTTCTAGTCTTCACCTCTAGAGATGAATAATAGTGGTAGTCACAACAGTGGTAGTCACAGCTTGTTCACCGTGATGGTGAACAATGAACAATGGAAAGTGCTTTGAGGGGCCAATGAGAAGTGACAAATATTGAACAAGCTGTGACCACCCTTTTTGTTCAAATGTTGAGAATGAACAATGGAGGATGGATAATGGCGAGATGGACGGATGTAATTGAAAGTTAAGAGAACAAAGGAATAATCTTAGCGGAACATTGATTGTTCACCATCACGGTGAACAAGCTGTGACTACCACTGTTCAAGGTGCATGTGAACAATGGAGATTCAATAGCGGAGCATGTTTGTAGTAGCCAATGAGAAGCCACGTTTTTAGAAGAAGCTATAACCACCCTCTTTGAGGTAGAATGTGGAGAATGGATAATGGAGTTATCTTAGAGTCCTTTTTGGAGCCAAAAAGGTGAAATGAAGACGAAATTAGAAGTCCAAAGGTCAAAGTGGGAGTTCAAAAGGGAAAGTTAAGAAAACAAAGGAATATTCTTAGCGTGATATTGATTGTTCACCTTCAACATCCACCTCCGGAGGTGGATGTTGAAGGTGAACAATCAATATCACGCTAAGAATATTCCGGTAAAAAGAAGGTGTGACTACCGCTAATGTGTCAAGCAATCCCAAACTCCTAGTTTAAGAATTGCTCCAATTTCAAGGCGCATAACTTGAGATTAAGCTAAAGTTATTATCTTAAAACATTATATCAACAAATGATTTACAATCGGTGGCAGGTAGCCATTTAGTAGTTGTAATAAGTATAAGCCATAAGCACTTCTTTTCACTAGTTACTAAGGTATTCCGACATCCAGTTTTCTAAGATTTTTCTAGCTTCACCATTGGACCATCCACAATCACAACGTGCCCATTGAGTTATAGTAACTCAAATATGTAGTTTGGTCATGAAAAAATTGAATCCTTTGCTACGTGTACACCCCCTCGAACACAAGATTGGGAGTCGGTGGAGAAGTAAATTATGTTATCCAGCATATGCAAACTTGGAGATATACTTCTCGTATAATAGACATTTTGTTAAGTGGCTTGACATGAGATGTTACCGTATTTAAGATTTGCTCTCAAAGGCTAACACTTTGGTGTGTAGATGCCAATCCACGGCATCTGTGTACAAAATTTACTAACTGTTATTTGTACAATTCATGAACATTTAGTAACCAACGTAATGAATGAAAACAATAATAAATGGTTCTTGGAAACTCTCCTTGGAATAAAGCTAATCTGAGAAACCATTCCTAGCTTTTTCATACTTTCACTTGCTCTGCATATGCTTAATCTTGTGTAATTGGACCTTAGAGCATCCCCACCCAACTGCCAAACTGGATGACTTCTTTGTTGTGGCTAGCAAAACTGCCCCACCCGCTTGACAAATTGGATGGCTAGCCAAGTGGGAGAGACTCCCAATTGCCTCCGGCTTGCAAATGAGGGTCGTTTTGTCAGCCACAACTTGGCCTAGAAAACAAGAAGTGACAAGGTTTTAGGAAACATGGCAGTTGTTTTGCGCCAATCGCTTTCACTTCCTTGCATTAGCCTCCTTTCACCGCCTCACAATCACTTTCACCTCCTCGTTTTCGCCTCCAAACAGTGGGTCTCCTCCCTCCAATTCGGCTTGCAAAGTGGATGACTAGGCATTATACCAACCAAATCCCACTTGCATTTTGCAAGCTGAGTAGGGATACTCTTAGCATGTACAAAGTACCAATTTCACCAATTCAATTTTAAAACGTGTCCTTATTCTTCTCCCGACCGTTTGGAGAAGACTACTTAGAAATGTTGTCGACTACAAAGCTCATCTACCGTCATTCTGATTGTCTGAACCTTATCCACTCATGCTAATATGTCGGCCTTGACACTCCACACACATTGCCTGTAATTGTTACAAACTGTACCGATCTTGGAAACAACCCACACCAAGTTATCGAGCTGATGGGGCAAAGTCTCCATCACTACAAGATAAAGAGGTGTTTCAAGTGAATTTTAGGTATAGTCTTAGACACAAGATTATATGTAATGACCTTTAAGGAGGTTTTCAGTAAAAATTTACTAGAAATACATGTCTTTCTAATAAAATTTTACTGAAAATCTCTTAGGTGGTCATTACTTATAATCTTATTTCTAGGACTATACCTAAAAACTCATTTAACCCCTAAAAGCCCAAAGGATTCTAACAAAATACAAATGTATTATAAAATATAAGTCCTATAACTTTTTTGAAGTTTGCATCAAAGAAGATAATGTGTAGCATGAAAAGTAGAAAGTATCCATACAGTCAAAATCATAAAATTATTTTTAGATTCTCTACAAATGAATTTTGAAGATATAACTTCAAAAATTCATCAGAAATACAATTTCTACCTTTAGGATTTGAATTTTTTTTTATTGGTCAAAATTGTGGTTTTATTGATTTGTGAAAAAATGCATAAGATCTAGAAATGAGAACACCAACACTTTTTGAAAATAGTAAGTTTTTCAACACTAGCTAATCCTAAACATTTTGTGCAATTTATCTTATAATTTTTGTTTGACTGTAGCAATCATAGTTTTGAATATAAATATTGAAAGACAATGCAATCTTTTTTTTTGTGGGGGTGGGTGGGGAGGGGGAATTAATTTTTTAATTTTTTTTCCGGAAAATTCTTCCAAAGTCGGGCATTGACCAAAAAATGGTTGTTTGAGCACTTAGGGGTTAAAACACCCTTTTATCTTATAGTGCATTCACCATACAAATGAACTTTGAACCTTTCTCTACACCAATCTTGAAACTTGCATCATCTTACATTTTACACATTTGTTTTTTATTAAACTAAAAATCAATTGCAAAAAACCTGAAGGTTAGTAGATTAAATAGTTTTCACACTTATCACAAATGACAACCCACATGTTGGTCAATGGAGCTTCTAATGTATTGTATGGTTAATGGAGCCTCTACCTTACATCATCATTTATTTTAATTAAGGTGGATGCATTGTGGAGCATTTAGTGCCAAATATTGCTATTGATTAATGTCGGTAAGGATTCTGTAAATCCATCTTAACTTAGATGGATCCATTTGCTCATTGTATGTTATTCACTTCACTCCGTCATATTTCTTTAGGGTTAGATTAATTCTAAAAAAATAAGGTCTATTACCAAGATTCCTTGCTACAAATGATTCAATTTTTGAACCAATAGATGCAATTTTCATTTCTATAGTAATCTTGAAAGTCATCCATCAAACACTCTTTGGTCTCAATGTTCTTCTAGAATTAAAGAAATCAATAGTATACATGACAAAATAGTCTTTTTATAATGTTTACCTTAAACGAATGGTTTTAGATAGTATGGAATTTTAGTAACCACAAATACATTACCAAATTGGAAAGTGGTGGCAAGACTTGGTCACTAGAAGAAAAAAAGAAAAAGAAGAAGAAAGGTAACTCTAATATGAAAGACCAATCTAAATGAAGATACTATTGAAAATGGCTCAACTATCTAAGCCTTATAGAATTAGATGGCAAATTCCATCCTTATGCCTTTATTAGGAGGTAGACCCTATAATGAATGGACATATTCCTTCACCCATAAAATTCTCAAGTCCCTTCATGACGATGAGGTCAATTTACCCCTCACCATAGTGGATGAACTATGGTGGTAAGCACCTCACCAACTCTCAGATTTGACAATTGGTTACTAAGTTGATAGTAACTTAGTGAAAACAAGTTTTCCTCTAGTGGCATCAAAATAGAGTTACACATTTCCAACCAATATCCCATCGACAATCTATAGCAACATTTTTTTAGTTGGCGAAAAATAGCCAGAAAACGAAAAAAAACCCAGCCTAGTGTGAAAAAATGGCAATTTGGGTAAAAACGGGCTTGATAAATCGCCAAAAATTGACTGGCCATAAAAGATGATTTGCCAGGGTTTGATGGTCATGGCCAACCATGTCGCCATCATCAGGCGGCAGTAATTGCGGATGTTCACAGGCTTTATCGTCACATCCCCATTTTGCCACCCTACGATCGCCAACAAATTATCTTATGCCTTCACCTTGTTCTCTCCCACCACTGCCAGTTGTTGTTGTTGTCCTTCACCATAATCTATTTACGGATCGCCAGTTGCAATTTGTTAAGCAAAGTTTGTTCTTCTTATATCATGGACAATGGTGGTGGAAATTTAGCGGTGCAGATTGTTGCATGGACATTGGAGGGTCTATATGAAATTTGGCGTTGTAAGCCAACGCTCTTTCTTGCGCGCTTAGCTGCTTGTTCAAGAATCACTAGAGATCTGGTTCTTTTCCTCACCATTCAACTTTCAAGTTTCGGAATTTGCAATTGCTCACTGGCGCAGCACTCAACATTTGCGGTTTAGCTGCTTTCAATTTGTGTCGTTGTTTGTCATCTAGTGTTGGTCAATGTAGCAGAGGTCCGTCGATTGGAGGTCAGTGTGCTCGCGGTCCAGCTTTATCATCTATAGAGAGCCGTGGCATGTCCTTGTGCAATAATCCATGTAAAAAAAAGGTCAAAATTGATGCTCGTCGGCGCCGATCTAACCCTATGGTTCCACTCATCAAAAAAGGCATATCCCCACCTGTTCCATCTAACCCCGCTAACAGTGACAATGTGGTTGAAATTGTGACGTTGTGTACAGACGGATCGACATCCGCTCCAGTAGTGTTCACTTTAGCGAAGGAAAAGGGGAAGTTTATTGTAGATTTAGAGGAATGGGACAATGACAATGAGGCGGCTGTCGGCTCACAATCACCGGCATAGAAACCTCGAAAGTTATACGAGGTGTCCCAAAAATTCCAAGACAGTTGGGCAGAAAAGCTGCCGTGGGTTGAAATGCTTCGGAACCTTGACGGGCTCATACACATTGTGAGGTGCATTAGCTGCTTAGAGATTAAGAAGAGTGATATCACCCTCATGCCAAAATGGGATACATTATTAAAGCACATTGAAAAACGCAAGGCAGATAGAAACATGGGAAAAAACATTAAGAAGGGTGACTAGTACATGGCAAAAAATTGCAAGCACAACCGATATGAGATAATGGTTGCCGAAAAATGTCACGTGACAGTCGCTCAACAGCCTGTGGTGGTGAAAGGCGAGCAGGCTCGAAAGTGCATGCAATTTGCAATAGTCTTGCACTTGTTGTATGAAGGTAAGACACCACTTCCGTTACTCTTTCAATACTTTGGTTTGGTGACTGCTTGGTTCATGTAATTCGTCGTTGCATTTTTGCTACAGTACCACACACTCATGCTATAGTGCCATCTGATTTGGGGTTTGTGTTTTTATAGGGCGACCAATGTTGGAGTATACGGCATTGAAGTCGTTGTTCACCTTCCTTGACGTGCCCAAGTTACCCAGACGGCACTAGAGTGACGGAGCTGGGTGGGATCTTGCCGAATGCTTGTTCAAGCAGGTGCAGGTGAAGACAAAGCAAGTTATGAAGTGTGCACGTTTCTTTTCTATCACCTGCGGCAAAGTTACTACCCTAGACCAAGAGCAATGGATCAACATTCACGACTATGTCTACAACAACTGGTAAAGGAGGTCCACGCTTCTATCTTTGGAGCAATTTGTGAGCGGTACAAAGGCTGTGAACCTGACCAAGGTTATTGTCAACACCGTCAAGACATATGGTGGCATTGAAGAAGTAGAACTCATGTTCAAGCTAGCATCTTTTGGCGCTGGTAAGTTGTCTACTTACTGTACTTTACTGGCTCTTGGACGTATCCTATTTCTAAGCAGACTGTGTATGTTGCATTCTACCACTAAATTATAATCCTTGACCTTCTATATTATGATGTGGTGTAGATGGAGTTAGTACCTTCCAGGGGAAATGAACAATAGTAGTGAAGAACCTGCGAGAGACTTATGCACCCTGCCTTGCTAGGATACACTGCATGGTAAGTGACATCGTGGTTGATTGCATGTATTGCTTGTAGTTATTCAGTTCTATTTTTTGAAGTGAATTCTAATGGTCTACTTTGTGCAGGCACACAGGACAAATTTGGACAAATTTGGCAGTGGAGGCTCTCAGTGATCTGGACGTGGTCTCCCGAATTAAAGAAACGCTTACAAAACTACATCAGTTCTTGTTCATTCTCCCAAGCGACACCTAGAGTTCCAGAAGCTGGCCCAGGTGATGTAGTCAAAGGACCTTAAGATCCTCAAAAACATCAAGACTAGGTGGATCAGCATGTTGATTCGGGCTGTGAAAGTGATAAATGAATACAAGGTTCCAGTTGTAAAGATGCATTCTGATGCAGCCTCACAGCTGATTGATGGTGGTAAAGTGGACAAAGTCACGAAGTGCCAAACGCTTGCTGCAACCACTTTGGCTTATCTCCAAGATGTGCAGATCTTGTTGGGCGTGAGTGGGTTCCTTCCAATGTTGCAGTCAGTGCATGGCTTAATGGAATTTGCTTAGGGCCGAGACTTGCTCGTGTGCAACTATGTGGATGCCATCCACATGTGCATTGCCGAGGTCAATGCATACTACGTTGATGAAGCAATTGCATTCACCCAAGACATATTCTAGGATTTCAAGGCCCTTGTGGAAGTAAGGCATGATCACATTCCCATGTCCTGGGTGGCTAGTGCTGATCTGGACCTGAATGAGGAGGGTCAAGAGTCTCTACACTTTATCCCCAAAGGGTACAACATTCAAGCATTTCACGGCTCTGCATTGGCTCAAAAGCCAGTTGTTGTCACTTAGGTTGTTTATACTAAAATTTGTGACGACATGAAACTTTTGTGCAAAGGTAAAAGCATGGGGTCACACGTGGTGGTTGTTCAACAATAGTTTTCTAGCAACAGTTTCTCATAATGTTTTTATATTTTACAAGAGTTGCAGTAATTACCACAAAGAATTATCTATTTTACTAAATTTGATCATGATCACTCCAGCATTTGGACCTCTATTGACAGAATTTTGAACTTTTTGAAGATATTTGTTAATAGAAAAGATGTGTGTATGGATGTCTCCTACATATCCATGTAATCAAATCTCAAAAATTCATCACCAATATGTTTTAATCAACTTTCTTGTAAAACTATGATTTTGACACAAAACAACTTACAAAAATAGGATTTTAGTTTTTAGTAACCAAAATTTGGTATGGTCAATTGAGAATGCATGAGAATCAAATACCAAAAATATGGGATTGAAATGACCTTCATACTCTTTGTTATACAAACTTGTTTGGAATGCCAAAACTGGGATTACGTAACATTCCTTCCGGGTACTGTAGACGTGACTGCAGAACCCTAAACCCTAGAATCTCTGCGTGAGTGCATTGGTCGCATTGGTCGCATTGGGTTCCGACTCGCAGTGAACCATCACAAGGGATGTGAGATTGTGAGTACTGGTATTGGAGAGAATCAGCTCAAGTGAGCGCAACCGCGCGTGGAGCTTGTAAGTTCCTGTGTTGGGAAAATATCTCTTCGCAACACAGCAGCAACAATCCATCTGGATGGTGCTCAGGTGAGTGAGTTTGGTTCTTAGGGTTTAGGGTTTAGGGGGGCTTCGCTAACAATCACGAGCAAGAGAGTTTACATCCTTATGCTTGTGAAAGGAGAGTCGTCTTGAGCAGCACTTAGTGTTTAGTTCTATCTCTGAGTGCAATTTCTCTTTTCAGTTTTTAATTTTGTAGCCAAGGATTTAAGTGAGTAGCTGAGTGCGCAACCAAATCGTTACAGGTCCTCTTCGATCTGGTCTTGCCCTTTCATTTTCTCGCAATCTTAGAAAGGATCTAATCATGCGATTGTCGACCACTTCCACTTCTGTTGGTGGCTAGTGAAGTAGAGCCGTCGTGAGCGGCACTTTGTTTGATCCTCTCTTGTTCGTGATTTGTAGTGAAGTTTTGGTTGATAAGCTGTGTGTTCAACCAAATTGCTGCTGGTCATCTACTGGGCTTGCTCTTTCATGCTTTTGCAATCTTAGGAACGATGTAGTCCTGCTACTTCTGCCTCTGCTGGAGACTTTCATGATCTGTCCATCTCTCTCATGGAGTTACTCAGTGTAACCCTAAATTTGCACCTAACATACGTGGGCTTACTACAGCCTACACCGAACTTTGAATTTTGTGAGAGAAAGAGCATAGCCAGAAGCAGTTAGTGGAGTTAATGGAGACCATGGAATTCTACTGACAGCTCTTGGAGTTTTTGATTGTCGTAATGATATTTTGAGATTCTTAGGTTTTACAATTGACATTTTTCCGATCATAGTACACTATATGAATTCTCCTGACTAAGAGTAGAGAACCTCTACACAGTTTATCACTCACAGGCAACATTGCAAGTTTAAACGCTACACATTTTCTTTTGAGAAGATGTGAATGGACGGTACGAAATAAATGGATACCAGGTTCAAACTTCCACTCTGTTCGGATGAAAAAATGGGTACCAGGTGTAAAGGTGTTGTTGATTCCTTAGCATTGAAGAGCTCAAGGGAAGTTCATCGATATCTCATGTGCCTGGCGAGGAGTGTTCATACTGCGACCCACCTTGACGCAGTACAATTTGTGTGACCAAAGTTACACTGACTTTTCTTAATCGTGCTTCTGAGAATGTTTAGACTGGAATCTACTGCCTGCAGTCATGGATAATCAAGCTCTTGGACTGTGGTAATCTCGTAAATGTCCTCGAGGCCAATGTTCTTCAGCCATGGACGATTATGACGTGCTCCTGAACCACCGTGGGCCTGATTTGAAAGCTGGCTTCTTGGTCCACTTGAATGAAACCCTCAGGTCCTCTGTTTTTTTTGGGTTTTTTTTGTGACCCTTCCAGTTTCTTTTAAGCAACTGACTGCCCTGGAGTTACTAAGAATAATCAATTGCGGCAGTCCAGAAGGTTTGGGTGTGTTGAGCGTGTTGCAAGACCTTCGCATTTGGGGATACTCGTCCATCCCAGTGCTTTCAGGAACACGTCTCCTCGTGTCAGACAGTAATACTTGGGATCCTGCTTGGCTGTGGGATTTGGAAGAATGGATAGTCCCTCGCCGCCGAGATTTGAAGGAAAGGCGAATGATGGAAGCAACTGATTGCGTATCGTACGCTTTGTTGACTCCATGTAGACGGTTAATTGTGCAGTGTGTCTACAACTTCCCTTGTTTCAAGTGGACAAACCGTGTCCATCTAACCATACACCTTGCTACTGTACGGCAAACCTTTGGTGTTGGACAAGTAAATACTCTCACGAATGCAAAGGACTGCACTGACGAATTCACCTCTATGATCGATCGGTCAATTACACTTGGAAAGCTGAACCAACTTTCCAGCCTTTGGTTTCACGCATGCTCGTCTTTGACCAAGCTCCTGACGAATCTGCACTACCTCCATTTATTTGAGTGTGCGAAAGTGAAAGAGCTTCCATCCTCTATTGGAGAACTCCAAATGCTCCGAGGACTAACTTATCCATACAAAAATGCAACAGGCTGATGGGAGCGAAGGTGAGAGGGTGAGTACAGTGACGAAGCAAGGGAATTAAGGGTTCGTTCGAGAAGGGGTGTGGAACCAGAGGTATGGAGGTGCTCTGAACTCGATGTCATAGAAGATACTGTTCTCAAGTGGAAAGCTTGCCACGACGTCATAGAAGGTACAAAGGCGTTTGCACTCGTTGTGTCTCATGTAGTGGTGGGGTTTTCAAAGTCAGCAATATCAAGGAGTCTTCTGAGCTTCTCCGATTTGAATTCTAGGTTGTATAGCCTGTTCTCAAAAATTCTGTCGACCTTTACACGGCTTGCTTCTGTTCGTGTGTGCACAGTCACGTTGTTTTGCGCGCGGAGCTCTCACAAACAAAAACATTTGAATTGAACCTTGTCTATGAATTTTGAGAGACCCGATAATGTAAAGCACAAAATTCAGTGCCCTCTGTCAATTCACTGTGTTCTGCAAGTCGGATCCCAATTCGTCCATGCGATTTCAAATTGCAGAGTAAAAAAATTGTGTATGCTCGCTGTCCTCTCGGTCTTAATACTACTGCAAAGCTGCACTTCAGCCTGTCCAACTTCCTCTGTTATATAATATATACATCAACATGTAATATTTAATATTATATATAATATGCTATATTTAGTATAATATATTTAGTATATTTTTAAAGTTAAATAACATATTTAACTTTGTCTATCCGTAGCTGTGACGTTGTAGAGGCTGTGCTCGCTTGCTTGAGTATGGCTTACCCTCATGATCTTGCCTTCAAGGTTCTCTCTACGTCCTATCCTTGTTTATTCCTAGCTTTCTTCTATTTTGTGCTTATTGTTCTTATTGTGGAGTCCATGAATCCTGCCATTGTTTGAGCTCTTCCATTTCCACTCGACTTTTTGTGTCAACGCCCTTCTATGGAGAGTATGTTTAGGGTTGAGAGGTAGACCTGATTGGAGCAATCAAAGAAAAGCGGGAGAGAGAGGAAGGCAAGTAGGAGTTTGTCAATCTTTATTCTTTGCCGTTGTTTCTATTACCGCTTGCTTTTGTTTTTCCTCTCAGCACATCTCATGTTCTTGCCTCCCTTCTCCCCTTACCGCCTTGCATTCTCGGGTGCACGTTGGCATCTCCGCGTGTTTTGAGCAAAGGCGGAAGCAGAGAAGGAGCAGTGGCCGGAACAAAAGAGAACATCATATTCAAAAATATGGGAGATTAGGGTCCTCCTAAAATAATATTACACACTTTGAGGTGCAAAAATTGATATAGAGATGAATTGAATTTAAGTGTACAAATTGAACAATATCTTCTAATTGCATTGTATAATCTCTATTGAAATGACACTTTAAAGCAATTGTAGTGTATCTTTGGAGTTACTTCCAAATATTAGAATAAAATTTCTTTGTTTGAATGCAGATTCTTTGCGCTGTTGAACACCAAGTTATGTGCACAAGGGCTGGTTGTAATAAGCTATGTATTTATCAAGCGGTCTGGGTTTGATTCTCAATGAATTCATTTGACCAATTGATAGAAACACATGACTTGGTACTGCTAAGTGAACTTGTGAGGCAAGAAAATTGTAACAATCAATCGGCCCCCTATCTCATACGTGTGACAAGAGCCTTCTCCCCTTTAGTGTCCACATTGCCATTTGATCCGAGTTTGTTCTTTTGACAGTTAAAGAGGGCAGTAGATTAGGGCTAGGAGTCTCCTCTTGTTCCAAATTCTTTTGAATTTCACCTGATTAGGTCCACCTGCATCATGTGTTGTTCATGAATTGGCAGCCAAGTATGAGATTTCTTAAGGCCAAGAAGGTAAAGCGCCTTCCCTTGCTTTCCATTTTAGTCTGTTTTTTGCAATCATGAAACTACATGAGGTGCTCAGTGGAATTGTTGTTCACAAATTGTTTGGAGTGAAGGTCTATCGTGGGCACATGTTTCAATGAAATCAGTCTTCATAGGGTCTATCATTGAACGTGAACTTCTTAAAGAATACTTTTGTGTCAGGTACCATGAACTCCTCTTCTGACAAAGAAGTTGAGCCCACAACAACCTCGAGGCGATACAAGCAACCAAAGAAGGTATCTGCTTTGTTGGTGCCTGATATTGGTGGTAATAGTCAAGCAAAGGCCTCCCATATCCCTCCTCTAGGTTATTGCGGGCATTCCCATTGAGTACACAATCCGCAGATGCACCCCCCTCCAATGGAGTTACGGCTCTAGCATCCAATGGGAGGTCTTTCTCAAGTCCCTTTTCCTGATTTGGAGCATGCACCGGTGCTTGCAGATCCAAATCACTCTTCTCGGAGTGTAGAGAGAGTTGCCCGACGTCAAAAGTGGCAGCAAAGCAATCTCAAAGCAGCCACTCACAAATTGGGAGGAAAGAAACTACATCAATTGGTACGGAAGTTCGGTGGAGAAGTTGATCCTACATGCGATGGTAAGAATGGTTGGGACAGTGCAATGCAAGTTAGTACTCCACGGATCCTGGATATGAGTATTGTGGATTGAGAGTCTCAAAAGCCAGCCGTTGTGGCACTTCTCCGAGAAACCTTAGATGCGGACTTTGAGTATGTTGGACACTCTTTTAGTGCGGTGGGGTTCAAAAATGCCATTAAGAAGTAGATGAAGGCAAAGAGAAGGGCGACTGAAGGCAAAGTTTGTGTCTGGGAAGATGGACTGTCCTTCACACATTGACCCTAACTAGTGGAAGAAATTGCAAGCGTATTGGAATACAGATTCATAGGTGGCCAAAACCAGCAAGATGCAACACGCATGGGCACACGTCAAAGATTCAATACGATGGGCAGAAGAAGAAGGGCAGAAGGAGTCGGCCGTGGTGAGGTCCATAGTTCCTGTGTATTATGACTTTGCACTATATTTTTTTGCATTGCCAAAGTTTTCATGGTGTCATGATGCGGCGGCGTCGGTGGAGGACTTCGTGGTTGATTCCATCCAGCCATCCAGTTCACGACAATTGGTGGAAGTGCTTGATTTAGAAGACGACAAGTTGTCCAATCGTGAGTTCGGATTCAATCATGATGAGACTAGCTTGGATAATCTAATCTCCTCAATTGGCGAGGAACTTCAGTTAATGAAGCCTGAAGTGCAGCCTAGAAGAATAGAAGAGGCAATTCTCGCTGATTCTGTTGTCATCAATCTGGCCGAGCAACCACTCATTGAAACAATCGTTTGAACCGTGTGCACTTCTTTTGCAGCTGCTAAGCCGAAGACCCTACAATCTCTCAATTTCTCAAAGGACCTTGCTCTTGGAAGACCGCTCATTCCTAATTTAAGTGTCGTCCAACCGGTACCTCAGAATCAACTCACTGTGGTTCCTTTTGGTACTGCCGTCGCACAGGGTGCCCCTAAATCGAAGAAGCCGACGATAACCATCAGAACTTCTAATTTGAAGCGGCAAAAATCTCCAATGGCAAAGGTGAAGGGTTTGGCCTCAAAGCAAGGTGGTAGAAACAGTTCTTCTTCAAGACCGGAAACGCTAGTGACCCTTGATGGCAAAGATCTCTCCAAAGAGCCCTTGTTTCCTCACAATGATTGCACAGGCATTTCTTCCGGAGGTTAGTTTGTCGTTTAGCGCACCATAGCTTCAAAATTTAGTCACTTAGCATGCAATTAACAATCTGAAATATTTATAAACTTATCTTGATTTAGTAATCAAGTGTATTACTTATTGGACGTTTGATTTTATAAAATACTCTCTGAGCTTGTCCTAACTTTCGAATCGATTGGTCGGCTGGCAGCCAACTAATGATCTAATGATCTAGCCCCTTAGTTCATTCGAAGCCCGTTGACAGTTGGAAGACCGTGCTGGTCGCCATCTCGGGAACCCTCGACTACTTCTAGGTCAATCGGAGTAGGAGCAGTTTGTTTGGTCCTTCTCAAGCAGGAAGCCTCCAAGGACATTTCCAAGTAGACGTTAGTTTTATTTGTTGGTTGCCAGCTGACGCTAAAATTGATCCCATTTCTTTTTCGTGACTTTTTTCATGACTATGGAATTTTGTTTTTGAGTACACTCAGTGATTAGATCTTTGTGTGAATGTTTTCTTATGATAAAAAATGTGGTAATAATCTCAACTTCTTTTGCACTTGTTGCTCTCGTAATTCATGCAGCGTCATCCATTCATTTCTCCAGGTTAACCCTTGCAATTGACGGAACAAGTGTGTGGTCTTTTTGGCTTTAAGCCAGACTAACTAAGAAGGTCAATAAGTACTTCCTTGTCCTATTTGAGAATGGTCTATTGATGGCGCAAGGTGTTGGAACCAATAAGAAATGGCATACCTTCTATCCTCCGATGTTGGGAGAGTGTTTCAAATTCCGTGTTCCGAACTTCACTGTGGCAGTTTAGAGTGACAAATCCAGGTCCTATCTGAAATTGCAAATGAAAGCCCTTGAAGGACAGTGCAACATTGTTAGTCATATTAGACATCGTTCCACAACAGTTTCTGCGACAAAGCAACGACATTAATAAATGGACGGACACTTTTCATCCACAGGCTTTCTACCCTTTTTTTGCATCTGTCCGCCTTGTTATACACTGGATCAAATAGCTCGAACACTCTTCTACTTGACGATTGTCGTTTTGGTAATGTCCGAAATAGTCCCCCCAATGTAATGCATCTACTAACATTCAATTTGACTTTGAAAGAGACGGTGAAGAATATTGTTCTTCCTGGTGTTGTTAAGTTCCTTTTTGGTTTGCTTTCATCCGGCTTGCTTGTTCTCGAGTATGTTCGTCAGAACATCAATTTGACAGGTTATCCTTGTTTCTAGCCCAAGGACCTAAAGTAGGATGAATACGTTGAAGCTTACACCAGCTCAAGGCATTGAAGCATTTCTTCCTCATAGGAGAGCTGCGTTGGCGGGCAGCCAATGCCCTCAAATGTTCATTTTGTCAAACTTTTATTGACTTGCTGTATATACAAATTTCTTGGTAATAAAGCTCTTTCATTTGACAAACAATCTTTTGCGAGTGGCGCCTCACTGAAACCATGCATGTCTGCTCTATTGACTTCAAATGCAAAATTCTATCCTTGGGATCTGAGTTCCTAGGGGGATCTTGCACCAACTTGTCGTCGAAACTGATCCCGCAGACATTGATCTGGCAGATATCTCCCTGCGCTTCAGCAGCTTTCAGTCCTTATTGGGTGATTACAAGAGACTGGAGCATCAAGGCGTCCCTAGAGCCTCTTATAGTTGTGGATTACTGTCAGAACCTATTTTTTTTGGTTACAAGTGTTTAAAGGCATAAGGTAGTTATAGAAAAATAGTTAGTTAATTTTTTTGAATCAAGCTTAATAGTTTTAAGGATTAGTCAACTTGGTAAAACCTTAAAACTTTAAAAGTGTCAACGGGGAGTTAAAGAAGGTAAAGAAAGAGAGTGTATCTCTACACTCTAATTAGGGTTTTGGGTACCCGAGCCCGGTTACGATACTGGATCCAACGGATATACTCGGAACCGCCAACTAACCACAACCACCCGAGAGCTATGAAAAGGCATCCATGGCCGGCCCTAATTTCACTTTTAGGGTTTGAGTTAATTTTAGAAGTTCCGCAGTAGTTATGCAACTGTTCAAGGGTTACTAGAGAAGATTTTCATGAGGGTTGGTGGAACAGGATTCTCACGAGGGTGCGGTAGACAAGATTCTCACAAGGGTGCGGTTCAGAATTGCCATTAGGATTAGGGTTTGCTTAATAGTAATAGGATTGTATAAGACAGTAGAGATGGGGAAGGCAACAGGAAGCCGCGCATCGAAAGAGGTCGTGGTAAACTTACGGAATGTAGTGTCAGGGGTACCGGAAGACAAGGCGGAGAGGAAGGCGTGGGACGCGGACCTCAAGCAGATAGGATGCTTTGGAATCTGGGAGCAGCTGTGGAGATTGCGCGATGAAGTGATGGTGCGCGAGATCATCATTGGGCGCTCCAACAAATGGAACAACACCCTTTGAGCGGATCCGGACTTGTGGACAACAGCACATTGGAACGAAGTTTACGAGTTCTCCTAGAAGGGTGAAGGTATGTGCTCTTGTTGTGAGTCTTTTATTTTATTGAGGGGCAGTTTGCAAGGAAGGCGGACCCGAAAGATGGATTTACAGTAGCGGACTGTAAGGATGCGAGGGCTAGGAGGGTGCTTGAGTTTTTAGTTCCCATATTGTATCCAAAAAGGCCCTCCAAATCAACCACAATGTTAGCTAATACAATTTGGGGGTCCTATTCCGGAAAGAGAGCAGTAGCGTGGAGAGAGTTAGTTTGTGAGATGGTCTTAAAGTTAGCAGCTAGTGTAGGGAAGACTAGGCCTATTCCAAATTCCCCCTATCTCTACCACTTGTATCACTGCAACGAATTGTTGCGCAACAACGGAAACCACTTACGAGACGGCAAAGGTTATGGCGAATTACAGCTAGACGGAAGAAGCGGAACCAGACGCGGAAGTCACTCCGGATTCAGACCATGAGTCAGTGCCACCGGGGTCAATACCGGAACCGGATACAGCAGCAAAGAGCGGGAAGAAGAAGAGGAAGCAGACCAAACGATTACCAACCATGCGGAAGAAGAGCAGTGAGAGTACAGAACGGGAGAGGGTGGATGCATTTGCAGCAGCCAGTGACGGAATGGAGAGAGCAAAGGAAGCCTACGAGTGGATGCAAAAAATCCTTCTCTGGGCGTGCAAGCTCGTGGGTGATGTTGAACCGGAAGACTTGTGCGATCAGTTGGAGATGAGTCTTCAGCCCCGGAATGTTTAAGAACTGGAGGAGAGGTTGATAACCCTCGAGACCCGGAATGTCCGGTATAAGAAGGCGGCAAAGGATAAAGACAAGGAAGCTGCTGCCGCAAGGAGAAGAGCGAACAAATCCGCTCAAGTCCTGGTGAGGGTGATGGAGTTCGCACTACACACGAGGGAGGTAGTAGTGAAAGCTAAACTCCATGATGAAGGAATAGGAAAGCTATTGGAGTTTTCTGGTACTTCCGTTAGGAAGTTTATTGGGGTGATGGTAGAGTACCAAAACTGGATGGAGAAGGTACTCGAAGATTGCAGGATAGTGAGCAACAAGATTTTTAGGGTTGTAGGAAAGGGCAAGGAGAAGCTAAACCCCGAGGACGACCCGGTTGACAAGCTTCCGAAATCAAACGAGGAAGCGGAACCGATATAGAAACAGGATTGAGACTTCTAGACACCCGAAAAGGTGCGGACCAGGAAGTTAGGGAGGAATCAGTGGGGACGAAAGAAAATAACAACAAAGAATGCGGAATCATCATCGAGGTTGGTGACACCCCGGATTCCAAGACCTCGGGCCTCCAATCAGCCGGAAAAGAATCAAACTCCCTGCAAAAGGTGTGATTGTCTTCAAAGACTGCAGTATCGGATGCTGACAAGAAGACCCCGACAGCAAGATCAAGACCACTCAAGAAGCATCACCGGCAGGTTCACCAATAAGGGTCGAAATCACAAGCTCAGCATCTCGTGAATAGGGATCAGTAGAAGGGTTAGTAAGGAAGGATCCGGTTAGTAGGAATTTTGTTAGGAATCGGAATTGGAACCGGCTCGGGAATTTTGGATCTGATTCGGAATTTTTGGATATGGTCTGATAATTTTTGTAGAAATGCTAACAGTAACTTTTTGGCATGTTTAGTGTGCTGAGGGCTGTTTTTGATATTTTGAGGGCCAAGTGGACTTTGTGTGATACTCGGATCTTAGATCTAGATCTAGTGATATTTTGTGTATATAGGGAGTGGCTGCAAGGTCATTTCCATCCTTTGATCTTCAAACTTTTCACTTGCGTATTTTGTTGTTATCCCAAGTTAGTTGGTGAGGTCTGGGTGTGTGTGGTGGAAGTAGGGGTTTTTGGGTCCGGTTTTCTATGTGATTTCGTGAATGGGGTGGGATTGTAGACTTGTATATTCTCTTTTTGCTTAGATCTAACTGACTACCGCAAGTTTGTGTAAGTGTCGGATGTGAGGAGCTACATGTAGGAATTGTCCAGTAATATACTCTCTTCTTGTTTAGGTCGACCCGATTACCACAAGCCCGTAGTGACTGCCGGATGTGAGAAGCTATGTGTGAGTACAGGAACCGTAACCAGATCCAGATCTTTAAACAAGAAGCTATCGTTGTAGTAGGAAATGTTGGTAGATGTTTCGTGCGTGACCTGCTGTCCAGCTAGAGTGCCTACCAGTTGTGAGGAAGTGTTTACTGCCCTGGTTTGTTTTTCTTTGTTTTTTTCTTTGTTTTTCTTTGGGTTTTGTTTTGAGCCTAAGTGGATTCTTTCGCCACAGTAATATACGAAAGGAGAGTTCTGATTATTGTCCCTCTCTTAATCAAGGACGCCCCCCTCCGCTAGCACAAGGTTAAACTAAGCCCTTTTGGTTACTTGTTACTTTGGGTTCCGGATGCAAAAACGGATACAAAACCGGATACGGAAATAGGATCTTCCGACCAACTAGAATTATTAGTTGACCACGTATATCGGGAAGAATAGTTATAGAAAATACAGAAAGAGGAAACCTCCTGTTAACCGGAATTGTGAGTGTTGACCCAATAGACAAGGAGAGATAAGAAAGATGTAGAAAAATCATAAAGAGGAAGTGTAATCGGATCAATCCTAGCCAGCCACTTCATAAAATCCCTCGAACGATAACTTGAGTCGCTTCTTGGGTGTTTTTGTTGTTAAAAATGCTTAAGCGGATGCATTTGCAACTTCCGTGTTCCGACAATTACATGTTGATTCTGGCCTATGCTCGCTTCTGGGTGGCGGAGAGCCTGCAATTGTCATCGCAATGTTGACTAGAGCCCAACATTAAAGCACGGGAGCAACATTTCAAAATGCTTTTTCAGGCCCAACCAACGAACAATATTTTCAAGAGTGCAAAAAGCAGAAGATAGCATGCGCGGTTCCACAAAGCAAAGGAGCCCATTGACGCAAAGGACAACACACTGGAGGTTCTTGTCTTTTTTAGAAAAACAATCTCTATCATATAAAACAAAAGTTGTGAATGTTTAGAAAAGACTTATGATTTCTTAGGATTTAGGTCTTCAAGATGTGGCTATGCAATACTAATGATGAGTGTTTGAGTTATTTTCTTGCAAGATTGGCGCACCTCCACAATGGCGTTTACAAGCTCATTACGGTGGTGTAGAAGATAGGTAAATGCTGGTTGGGATAAGGATTTGCAACCTGCTTCTTGTTAATTACAGCTTCTCTGGTATTGGGGTTTTGGAGTTTGTCTATACAAGTGTTGTAACCCAGGATGCTAACATGTATGCTTCAGGAGTAGTGGTGCTGGAGTTGAGTACCAACCATTGTCCTGTGGTCTTTGTGGAGGTGATGCAGACATAGCGAAGCTTAGTCTATGAGCTACTATGGATCATACTCCATTCATCTTTGGGTTGTTGGAATAAGGATCAATATCATTGGTTGCGTATTGAATTCTTGCTTCAAAAGAGTGTAGGGTTAATTTTGGATTTAATGTCTTTTGGTCACAATTCAAGATTTAGAAAATGGTTTGATTTAGGGTCATGGAATGGTTTTCAAAACTAGGGAGACCAAGTTGGATTAGTGCTGTTACAGATGCATGTTTGTTGTGCTGCTAATGTTTAGAACACGTTTAAAGGTTAGGGTGGCTTGTTTATTAGAATACTTGTTTTCAAGCCTTGAGGTTGTGTCATTCATATGAGGGGGTTTGTTAAGGGTGTATGAGTTGGGTTTAGGATATAGGAGGGCAAGGGTTGTGTCTTCTTGGCATGTGATGTGAATGTTGCAATGATTGCAAACCTAAATGTTTATTACGTGATTGTCTTGGGCTTGTGAAATCTATTGTAATTTTTAGGGGTAAAGAGCACTCACCTTATTGCATGAAAAAACAGCTTAAGATAAAGAGATTGGATTCTCCCTGGCAAAGTCATTGGGAGGGAACGTGGAGCGCTAGCTTGGATTTAGAGTTGGTTTTAGGGCTAAAGTGTCAATAACATTTGCCGTGATTTTGTAGCATGAAGTGCACCCACATTGAGGCTTGGTGCATGACAATGCAAAGTTTGGGAATTCAGTTCTTCCTAGCAGAGACACTTCAAAGGGACGTGAAGCACTTGCTTGGATTTGTTGGGCGGTTTTATAGTTCATGCATATAATGGGCTTTAGTTTTTAGAATTTAGGGTGGTTGTTATTCCAAAAAATTCCCGGATTGTCTCATGCTTGTAAGAACGGCCACATTTGTTGAGCTTGGTGTGCCCTTATCTGGATGCACAATAATGCAAAGGTTTTGAGATTGAATTCTCTTTTGTAAACCTTATATAGCAATGGATGTGGAATGCTCGCTTTGATTGGTGGTTGTTTATCTATTTGAAGGATTGGGCGACGTTTGATTACATACATTTCATATCATCACTATTTGGTTTTGTCATTTGTTTGTTTATTTCTGCAATGATGGGACTGTATTTTCATTTGTCAAAACTTTTGATTGTGATGCGTCCATATGAGTACACTCTCGGGTTTAGACAATATATAATAACATTCAAGTCCAAAAGAAATATCCTTTTGTTCTTATTTCATATACACATTTGAACTTAGTTACTATTCAACATAATCATTTGTTGCCTCGTTGATCTTTGTGTTGAGTACTTTTTAGTTGAGTGGTTTTTAATTGCAACTTCCATGGATTCTATTATAGTTCATGCTAATTTAATAACTGCAGGAGAGTAAGTAATTGATGAACTCCACACAAACTTCATGACAAAATCATACAATATACTCAATACAATGAAAACTCCATTATGGTGTTTTGGCAAGGACAATCCTTGAGGTTATATGAAAAAACATAGTAAAAAAGAAGCCACTATGGTGAACTCCTAAAAGTACTTTCCGCTATGTCATGCAATGCTAGTGTTTTTTTATACTAAACAAAAAAAAATTCTCAACTAAAGAAAGAGCTTTTCATAAATAAAAAGTTTGGAAAGAGACATTGGCTTAGGGTTTAGTGGATTTAGAGAAAGCATCTTTTTAGGGGTTTAGGTTCAATCACTTCCGGGATCAACCAAAAAGGGTTTAGGATCACAAACATTGGTATGAATCAAAGTTTGGAACTCCATCTACATTGACACAATATTCCATAAAAATAGATTAGTATTCAATTTTAGGAATTTGGTAACAACCAAGATTCAGAGAAAACATATGGAGTATACAACTATGTAGATTCCAAGGTCTCTTCTAGGTTTTCATTAAGAATATTTGAAATTTTAGGTTACAAACTGCTTTGATTCAAATATAGAAACAAGAGCACCAATAATTATAAAAGATGAAATTAAGATTACAAGGACCAAATTTTACATTGAAATCTTCCAATTTTGTCATCTATTATGCAAAGGTAGAAGGGTCGTTGCAAGAAACACCTATCAATTTTGTCTCAAACAAACTTAAACAGCCTTAGTACTGGTAGTATTGTGAGCTTTAGAAATAATTTGTTAACAAATGGGTTTAATTATGGATAATTTGTAAAGCACTTAAAATAGCATACTTGTAAAAAACTCAAACTTAGAAAAAGAATATTCTAATAGTTATGTACAAAAATAGAGAGACCAAAAACACCAAGAAAAATGACACCTTGCTTTTTGATTTTTAGAAAAGAGTAAAGAATTTTAAAACGATGAACTAAACTTTGGCCATTTTTCCTAATCAAATGTGCTCTTTTTCCATCTAATTCATTTTTGGAAAAAATAAATTGTATTCTATGCACTTGCACAAAAGTAGTGCACTTTGAGCACACATAGAAGGTGGATATTTTACTATATTTGAATAATCTTTTGTAGGGTGAATGCAAGAAAGACCGTCCACTTTGCGTAGCGTTTTCCACAGTACTGCTGATTTTTTGGGGAGTATTGTTTAATTAGAAAAAAAAATTTTAAAAAATCTGAAAAATATGTTCAATGTATACACCTTTAAGAAGAAGTTACCCTAGGAAGGAAAAGCATAGAAAAATTCTCTAAGTAGGAGAACTGAAAAAGTGCAAAATCTCATGAAAATAGGTATTTTCACATTTTAATTTGTAAAAAATAGAAAAAACAATTTTTAAGGAAACTAAAAATTGGACATTTGGGAAGACTTTATAGGAAAGACATTTCACCAAAAAAATGATCTTGAAACAATTTTGAATGTTCAGAACTGCGCGCGCAAGGGAGCCCTGTTTGCACGTATGTGGAGGGCATAAAATAAAATATTTTTAAATTTCCTTTGGTAGATACATGAGTTCCTACTATAGGAATAGACCATAGAAATTTCAAATCTAGATCATTAAGTTTGGATACTCCCCAGTACTAAAAACCCCTAAACTGCAAAGTGTGACAAATTAGCCAAATTGAAATTTAAATATAAAATGATTTTTAAATATTTTTGAAAAATAAGGAATCTAAACAAGATCAGGTTAGCCATCTTCAAAAAAAATTTCAAGTTAATTGGATTCATTCTTCAAAAGTTATAGCCGATAACAAGTCCGACATGTCAAGTGTGACAAAAAATAGTACTAGTCTTTCTTGCATTCACCCTGTACAATTGCGTAATTTTAGTACAAAAACATTGTTTATGAATTTTGGCCTTTAAATTTGCATATTAGGGTTTAGGAGGAGTACTCAAAGCCCCCAAAATGGCCAGAGCAGACACCCAATTGAGGGCCATTTAAAATTAGCAAATTAATTTTATAAATATTGAAAAAAGTATTGAACATTTGTGACTCTTACATGTACATGCATTTCAAATTTCAGTAAAAAAAAGTCTATGACACAAAAGTTATAGCCAAAAAACCACCTGCCAAAGACCAAGGGGACAAAAAATAGTACAAGTGTTTCTTGCAATCATCCAGAAACAAAATTCTCTCCTGCCACAATGTTACAACTGTGCTACAAAACAAAATCCAAATTGTTTTTGAAACCAACTTCATAGACATCAAAAAAAAAGAATTGGCCATGTTACCTTTGAATTGCATTGGAAAATACAATTATAGGATTTATGGGTTTATCATTGTTTCTTTTTTTCCTGGCTTCAAGAACATTTGAGGGTACCAAGAGAAGACCATGGATTTATTACAAACAATTAAGGATGAAAAATATTAGAAGTGGTATCATAATGTATACAAAGTTCACGAATGGTTTTGTTGTGCAATGACTACAAGATTGTGAACAATGCCAAAAGCGTTTAGAATTTAGAGTAGAATGTTTTGTCAATTTAAGGGTTTAGGATTTAGGGTCTAACATGCCAATAGCATGAAAAAAAAACTTGCTTGTTTAGTCTCTAAGCAATGTATATTGATTTGCTGCTTGAGCAAGTGAGCAAATAAATGCTTTATTCTGTTGTTTATAAGAAGGGTATAGGGTCCATGCTCCTACCTCTTGAAAAAAACAATGTGGTTATGATTGACAAATACGCAAGAAAATAAAATGTAGTGGTGTATTTTAGGGAACTATTGTCATAACATTCTTTCATAATATGAACAAAAATGTAGCTTTTGATCATTTTTGTGACATTATTTGAAATTACAAAATTGATTGCCAAATGTACAATGCTTTCTACTTTGCACATTTTTTGGAAGAAATAAAGATTCCCATTTGTTATTTGGTTATTTGATATACAGGGTTGATGGAAAGCATAACTACAATCTCAAGAAATTTATGTGTGAAGCATAGTTAGAGAACATACAAGTGGGTTATTTTTAACTTGTTTTTTCATGGGTATGTTAATTCATGTAGATTGCACAACATGTTTCACAAACTCTTCTATACAACTAGAAGGGTTTAGTCCATAAGAGAATGCACTAATATGATTGTACAAGTTTACAATGATTGTTTATTTAGGCATATATAGCGAGCTTTGGGCCGCTTTAGCAAAACAAAAAAACAAAATTTGTACTCTTTTTCATTCAAGCGCGTAAATCTTTAAGTTGGTTTGGGTGGTTTGCTTTCTAGAATATGCGTAGGACTTAGAAGCCTTTGAGGTGCAAGGTCTTGGAGTTACAGGTTTTTGACAATGTGCAGTAACACTCTCGTATGGTTGCAATTTTAGAAACTTCCTCCAATTATTCTTATTTAAGAATATGGAATTTGACTGCGGATTTAAAGGTACAGGAATGAAGTGCATTCACGTGTTACATGGTCACACCTTTTTGCTAAGGGGATTACATTTATTAACCCCTCCTTTTTGAATGCACGTAATTTCTAACAACTTACAAAGGAATGCACGCTTTGACAATTCACCCTGACATTCCTTGTACTCTCACCGTCTTTGCCATCTTCCTTTCTGACATTGGTAGTTAACCTTCTCTGCATTTTTCACCTTTCCTAGGCTTTTTCACCTTTCCTAGGCTTTTTCACCTCTCTCCATTTTTTATGATGTGAGTGATATTGTTTCTCTTTAATTCTCATTGTTAATAGCATTTTTAGTTTCTCATTTTTATGAATATTCTAGTTGTATAATAGTTCACTAGCGTAGCTATTTAGACTAAGTTTTCCACATATGCTCAAGGGGACTTTGAGCTTTTTGGATGAATTTTGTACCATTCATTTTAGAATTTATTGGAACTTTTTGGGGGTGTTGTGATGTTAAGACGTTGCAATTGTTACATTAATGGGTTTAGACCTTTCACAAGACTTCTTGGCGTTTGTTTAGGGCTTGATTTAGGGTGCCATTTTGCAAACAACTTAGTCATTTTCATATGAATTTGTCTAAGACTTCTAGGTTTAGGGTATTAGGATGGAGAAAAAAGGGATATTGATAGGAGTGTAGGGTTTAGGGAAAATTATTGCTTTAGGGTTTGGGATTTAGTAGTCGATTAGCTAGCATTGCTTCAAATTTTTGGGTTTAGGAAATGAGGTGTTTTGGAAGAAATTGGGGTTGGGTTTAGGATTTTTGATAAATGAAATTGCACCTTAGGGTTTAAAAGAAGACATGTTTTCATGCCTCCATGGTTTGATTGTAATCAGTATCAAATGCGTGATTATTTTATACTTGGCAATAAGCAATATTGTATGGATTACTATTTTTTGTTCTTCTAGTATACACTTATACTCACAAAAAAGGCAAATTCTTTTGAAAATGGTTTCTTCATTAAGTTTTGTTTTATCATGTTTAACAAGTTTTAGATGTAAGGAGATATTTGAATATTGATTACCAATACTTTGTTCCAAGTTGGACACTAATTTTGTTTAAAAAAAACTTGCTATTTGAATTTTGATAACCCAATCTATTGCATTTAAATTTCACATAATTTTTAAAGTTTTCAAAACTACAATACTGAAAAGAGATTTTTCTTCTTAATTTAAGGTAAGAATGAAAAATCTAATGATAATTCTTTTAGAGTGTGGGAGTTTGATTTTAATTTGGTTAAATATTCCCACTTATTCAGAAAATTTACTAAATGCAGAGCGTGAATAGGTCTTAACACCTAAAGGCATGGGGCCTTTGTTTTGTCAAAAGACACTCAAAACTGCCATTTTTATGGCAAAGAGTAAAAAAGTTTGAAAATTGGCCTTTTTGCATATCTAACCACAAGATCTTGTACTAGATTAGTATAAGAATGTGGAATAAAATATTTAAAAATTTTTGACTACACAAACTGCAAGATATTTGCATTGAAAGTGTAAAAAACAAACTTTTTCCAACCTTGCATGACTAGATTATTTGACTTTGAACTTTTTTAACTTAAAACTTTTGCACCACAAATATTTTAGTTTTAATTTTTTATGGTGGAAAATTGAGTTGAGAGTCTTTAGAAAAAATCAAACAAAAAATACTTAATTTTCATTCTTAAAAAAAACATTAGATAGAAGAAGGTATGAAATTGAACAAGAACTTAAATTGTTAGTAACCAAGCAACAGAATTGAAACACAATACTTCTAATCGTGAGATTGTTCTAGAGAGCAAACTTCACCCTTTCCAACAATTTTATTTGAAAAAAATGTCAAACTTGCATTCAAAAATGAAGTTTATAAGTTATTTTTTCAGAATTGCCCAAAAAACAAGATTGTCCATAACTTTCTCATAACTAGTCCAAATGGAATGAGTCAAAGCTTCAAATGTACACAAAAGTATAACCTATGAGGAATTATTATTTGTTTTAAATTCAAGTTTTTGTAAAAAAAAAATGCTGCCTGATCTCTCCAAATTTGTGCTTATCTAGGCATAACTTTTGCTCTTGAGCATAGATTGGAATAAAAATTATATTCCCCAAAGGATATTGTATTTTTTTATCTTCAAAAAAGTTTCAAAAAATGAGGACAAAAATTGACGCTGTAAGTACCTCCCAAAATCCCATTTGTCCCCCGAGGAGACAACAAGCCTTTATAGGTTAAACAATAAAACCAACCTTCAATGAGTAACGATAATAGCTCAAATAATATCAAATATAAATTTGAAAATGTGATTTGTAAAGCGGAGATTCATATAATTTGTAAAGATGCAATTTATACATGCAATATAATTTAACATGTATTACAACTCATAGAGATTTTTTATGCCTAAATTGATTGTAGAATTAGTATACATCTTCTAAATAAAGGTGCACAATGGTGTGTTTCTTTTAATTTTTGAGGCAAACAGGATTTGGGTAGAATATTGAGATTTGAAAATGAAACAAAACATGTGCTTCCATCCAGTTGTTTTGGTGTTTTGTTTGTTACGTTGAAAAGAAAAATGCATTCATCCTTTAAATCTCATGTTTAACTACTTTTGAACTGTTTGTATAATTTTGGACTTCTTTTTGCAAAACATAGGGAATCAAAGGAGACTTTGGATGTGGATATGAGTTTATTGATATTTTGTTTAGAATTTTAAATGTTTTGAGTAGATTTCCTAATGCTTTGCATACATCTCTGAATGCCTCAATAGATCTTCAGAATTTTTGCGTATACTATGTGCAAAACATTGAAAAATCTCCCAACATTTTGCATATAGATAATTGATTCTAAACTTTATGCATTCCAAAGCTAGTTAATGATATTGTCTAAATGAATTTAAAAGAAAATGGGGTTCCTAGAATTTTTAAAGTAAATTTTTGCAAGAAATTTGGTTATGTAAGAAGTAAATCTTAAATGTATATGTTTGATATTAATAGCTTTTGAACGCACTATTTTGTTTCCAACCATACCAAGTGGTTTCTAATTGTGGTAGAATAAGATATTTATCTTTCAATATGGGCATTTTATCAACTTACATTATACATATTTTATTGGATATTTTCATTCATTCTAGCTACGACATCATTTTTACTAAAATGGCATGCTAAAAATCTTGCATAGCGAACATATTGATTAAAGAGCTCTGAATAAGGAAAAGTACCTTCAAAAAGTTGAACGGCTGGAATTTGCTCAGACTTTCACAAAGCCCCACATAGATTACATTGCATCATAAAATTACATCGCACCTAAAGGGTGAAACCAAATTTGATTTGTTCCATGAATAAGAGATCAAGTGCCATATTGAGCTAAATCCGGATGATATAAAGTTCATGAATAGTGATTACTATTGCCAAGCTTGTTGCAATACAACGGCCACACAAATATGATGAAAATGATGATTATATTTAAGCAAAACTTGATGCATACAAATGATAACCATCTGATCAACACAAATCATTTGATCAATACAAATCATAACTTCTTATCTAGTTCTACTATCACAATGAGAATCAATTCTATTGTCACAGTGAATATGTGATTGGATGAAAACTATCAAATGAAAATCAATGGATGAAATAATTGGATGAAAGCATGACTGATTATGTGACACATGATCATGACATAGGATCGTGACAATTTGCACTTAATATAATAGATTAAAGAAAGAAAAAACGTGGAATGTCTAAACATTGACAAAGTTCTTATAATTTTGTCTATAATAATAAAAACATGATATTATGCCTTAACACACAAAGATTTCACAATGTCTTATCAAAAAGAATTTACACTTTTGGAGTTGTTCCAATGATTTGCATAGTCCATAGCTATCCCAAAAATCCATAATTACATGAATAACCCATATTTAGTTACAAACTTTAGGAGTTTTTTACTTCATTTGCAATTTGAAAGAAATGATGAACAAGATTTTCCAATAGAAAAGTGAAAGAGACTCACTTTTGTAAATGTGCAAAAAAGACCATTCTTAAATTTTTAGTTTATTTAATTTGAAAGAGATTGAAATTGCCCTTCTTATCCCCAAAAACTGTACAAGATGTGTGAAACTTGATGACTTCAAATTCCATCTTGATTCATTGAAGTTCTCACAAGCCGTCGCTTTAATCTGTAAGTTCTGCTAAAAGTTAAGGTGTCCAGTTCATAAAAACTAAACACAATTTCTTCTCTTTTGCATTTAAAGGTTTATAACTTACAACTGGTACGTGCATTTTTTTGCTATTTTTTGCTATTGTGAAATTTCAACTTCAGCAACATATAAAATCATCAAAGAATCTATTGGCTATGAACATTTAGCTTTGTAATTTTTACACTACTAGAACAAAGTCCGTTGCAATGCAACGGCAACACAAATATCCATGTCAAGCCTCTACACACAAAATACCTCTAAGATGAAGTTAAAAATTCTTTGAATAAGGCTTTTCTATAATTGAATGTTAAATTTTTTTGCTCTAATTTAGCAATAGTTGGTGAAAAAGAGTGAAAAAATCTAAAATGTGCACACATGACATTTTTGCCATGTTAGTGCTAGTCTCCTACCAAGCTGCAAGAATTTGTATGCTAGTCTCCAAGCTCAAAAACCTCTTTTTATCCTTCAGTGCTCACTACCAGTTGCCCAAAATTTCACAAATTACTCTTAGTGCAACAATCCAATGAACAACCTCCACACAAAAGCAAACAATTAGTCAGCAAGAACATTTAAGAACATAACAAAATTAAAATGTGGTTAAGGATCCACTTCCTGAACTACTCCAACTAAAATTTAAAATTGAAACGCTACACAATATTCACCACACAATACCACAAAACCTCTTGACCACACAATCTTTGAAATTGAATAGTGGCCAATTGCTTGCTTAAGCCAATGCGTTGTATGCAAAAGTGCACTAGGAATCCCTTCAAATTGAAAGAAAAGGAAAACTTTAGATTCCAATTGAACCGGTTGAATCTTTAGCAACCAATTTTCTAATTTATATCTACATTGTACTAAAGACCAATTGCCACACTTTATTCTAACTAAACAATCCAATAAGTACTCAATGTGCGTCAAGCAACCAAATAGCAATGCCTTAATTGATTCTAACTAATCACTTCCTCAAGTAGAAAAAGAGCTTCAAGCAACCTCAGGCAGTTTCATGGAAGTTTGCATGCATTGTTTGGGTAGTGTGATTAGGGTTGCAATTGCAGTCACGTGAAGTAAAGACTTGGAAGCTATGAGAATAATTGGATGAAAACCATTGGATGAATAATTGGATTAAAATGTGACCAATTTTGTGACACAGGATTATGATAGAGGGTCATGACACTTTGCACTTAATATACTCCCTCCGTCCCAAAATGATCTTCCTATTGGCCTTTATTTAGTGTCCCAAAATGATCTTCTTGTTAAAGGAGGAAGGGAGCTAGTGACACTTGCACATAGTCCAAAAGCATGGGCATGCTAACCAATCCCATGCCATCAAGTGAATGGCCACCGGTGCTCTTCAAAAATGCCTCAAAATTTCAATTTTCAAGCACTTTGAAACCACACTTTAAAAACTAATTTGAAACCCAAAATTTCAAATCAATAGGGGGACATCAAACTCTATTCATAGGTCAAAAAAAGTTTGAAAATGTTTTTTTTCAAGCTTAAACTATAACATATTGTGTAATAGGAAGATAATTTTGGGACAAAGGGAGTAATAGATAACATTTTTGCATGAACTTGAGACTGTAAATCATCATGGACCATGCATTCAAATTTTGAGCTATGAATGTATGTATGTTAGTAACCCTCATTTGCACAAAACTTGATTTTTCCATCCATCCATATGTGATTGGTTGTTTGTCCTTTATTTTTAGGGCCCTTTATTCTAGAGTTGTTTAAAGTGAAAATATCAAAAATATCCCTCAATTCTTTCACCAAATATACCCCTTTATTGTTTGAAATATCAAATTTACCCTTGGCTTTGTGTAGTACGCAATATCAATTGTACCCCTAGTTATCTTTGAGAATATCATTGACACCCTTAGATTTTTGTGTCTCATTATTATATATTAATTATAAATATCAAAATGACAACAAAAATTACTATGTAATCATTGCAATACAATAGCTTTGACCACAATAGACAAACATGCAAACACCCTATTTAGAGCTTAAAGAGCTTGCTTCCAAGATTTGGCTTGCTTTCAACTTACATCTAATTTCTTACTATCCATTCTCATCCAAGTATTTACAAAAAATTGCAAAAAGATGCACAAGAAAGTTAGGAATATATTATAATTCAAATAATACAAGGATATATTTGATGTTTCATAATAATTGAGGGTCCCAAAAAACTAGGGGTATAATTGATATTTCTACACAAAGCCATGGGTATTTTTGATATTTCATATACTATACGGATATATTTGATATTTTGGAAGAATTGAGGAGTATTTTTGATATTTTTCCTTGTTTAAAACCTTGTTTACACACTATTCCAGTTCAAGAATTAAGTATATTTTCCCTAGGAGCCAATTCTTTCATATAAAAGGAATCCCTCTCTAAATGACTTCAGAACATTAATATGTTAATTTTTTATTTATAAATAGCGACAATGACAATTTGATATCACAAATTTTATACAAACTTTTTTTGCAAAACATCTATGTTATACTTAAATGTTTAATGAATTTGGATTTTAGACCACCTACTATCAAACCTCATTGATAAATATTGGAGGGTGTAACATTAAATTAAAATATGTACACATTTTTTATGGATCATTTGCTTCAAAGTCATCAATTGACTATTCTTCTAATTTTCATTTTATTATACATTCTCACATTTTTTGGAAATCCAAAGTTCTTCTTGTCCTTAAGGAGTTGGAGGCATGAAGACAATCACCTTAACCTTTTAGTGACCGTCAACCATTACGGGAGGGAAGCATAAATTTTCATTACATGGTCTACAAAACACATTCAACGACAAAATCTATTGTTCTAAAAATGAATTGGACTAGACATATCAAACCAATAAACTTTGGTGTTCTATAAAAAAAATCAATCCATTGGAACAATTACACGTGAGGACTGTGAGAAGCTTGATAACCAAAAAAATTTGTTATGCAAAAGCATAAGACACTTTAACTAGTCAATGTCAATCATGCGATTCAAGTCTTTGATAGTGGTGGGATTTGCAAAGGCCAATGTCTACCTCATGGCTACTCTGTTTCTAAAAAGGAATTACAAAATTTGAGTCAACATGTGCATTTCACAACGTGATTTGTGAAATTGAACACTGGAAGAATACAAACGTGGCCACACATATATATTTGAATTCAACACCTTTCACAAAATCCAATTGGTCAACATCATCTAAGTAGGGTGTCATCTGAGGGACAAGGTCCCACATTTGGCATACCAAGCCTTTGGAACCTAAGATTTCATGGAATACGCAACGTTGTAGCTGAAATACGGCCACAAGTAAAAGTTCTAGATACACCATGCATATTTTGCACAATTGCTAGAAAACTGACACTAGAATCTTTGGGCAAAATGTGAGGGCTTTGGGGCCACGTTACAGTTGCATTGAATTAGTATTTCATTTGTTATACCCATGTGAGAGTCCCAGCTTCATATGTCTAAACACACATAGCTATCGCATTCCTTCTTGCCTTGGTTTGAAATTTCTTCTAGTGGGAGCACAAGATGATGCTCTATCTCCGTTACATTATGTATTATTGCATATTAAATAGAACAAAAATAGCAAAGTACCAAAATCAACCAAAACTTGGTTGATTGGTCACAAAGGGTTAAAAACCTTGTGTGACACATGCAAATATAAAAACTTGTGTTATATATAAGTAGCTAGTGTAAACTTATATATAAATTTGATTTGCTATAATTATCTATGTAGCCCAAATTTAGAATAAAGTTGCAGATTTTTCATTTTTGTTTCAAGCTATGTTACTTTGAGATTTTGAAAAGTTTTAACTTAGCAAGCACAAATTATTCTATGTATGTACAAAAAATGTCACACGAATGTGGCTTCTGTAACTAGGCAATATTTCACCATTATATTACTAAAATCACAATAACCTTTGTTATATTACATTTGAACCTTTATAATATCTCACATTGGGGAGTTTTGGATTTTTGTGATTTCACTTTTGTATTGTTAATACCAAATGATTTGAAACATTTGTTACATTGAAGTGATTTTGAATTTCACAACAATTCAAATGTTCAAGGAGTTATGCCATATTTAACTACTTCTGGACTTTCAATAGTCCAGAATTAAAGAGATGGTGAAATTCCCCGATCTACCTCAATTTCTGCACTCATAAGTCTTTTGGAGAGTGCTTCTTCGTGTGCTTGGAAATGCTAGAAAATTTGTAAATTACTGTTCTGTAGTTGACTGTGTCAGAGTTCACGTGTCTAGATTGGGAGATCTGTGGACCAGGTTTCTATAATTTCAACATCCTGTTTACAGCTCACGTCCCCGAACCTATCGAGAGATCCCACGATGACAACTAGTTCAAGCAAATACGGCTCCGAGCCCTATATTAATACCTCACTCACCGTTCTGTTTGAAACGAATGCATTGTGAGATCCCCTGACAAGGTTGTCGAATATGCGGCAGCTTCAGTGACAATCTTTGTGTCGAAGCGCTACAGTTTGATTCATGTGCTGTAGACAGTGCAATTCATAGATACATTAATGGAAGAAAACTTGAAATTCACTGGAAGTCCCAAACATCACTTCAGAATTATCAAACAAGCACTTCCTCTCGGGAAGAAGGATACCATTTTTATCTAAGCAGGAGATCCCCCGATGGAGTGCTAACACAAGAAACATTGTCATTTCACACTACATCCAGTGGAATGACAGGACTGTTGACAAGTGAGTCACAAGTGCTCAGACATTCAGCATACATCTGTAGACTGATGAATATTGGCTACTGTACTATTCCATCTGAGGTATTTCAGTTTGTGTGGAGAAAATCAGGGTTCTATCACTACTGAAATACATCTAATCTCTGATGTCCACGTAATTCTGAACATGCAGAGCCCAGTCGACTGGAATTCCAACACGGACTGAAAGGGTAAAAAAAAAAATGCGTATTCAGACTAATCTTTGTGCATGTATAATCCGAACACTGTATTTGTCATTGATAAAAACATGAACCACTTCCATTTCAGCAGAGGAAAGAAAAACAGCCCGCACTTCACATATCAGGTGATTGCCCGTGTTTCGCACGCATAATGAACACTATAAACGAATTCATATATTCATTAAGATTTATGATGCTAATACATGTCACATAAAAACAACACTGAGAGGTTCATCGTCTAACAGTCGAACTCAAACAGGGTAGTGTACATAGAAAACTTAACTTTCGACTAAGCTACCTCAACGTGGAAAGCCTCGTGGGATCTCACGATTTCCGCAGCGACCTGAACAATGCATCGTGAGATATCATGATAGGCGCGCTACTCCACCGTATGTCGGGAGATCTCACGATGGATTACTGTTCTCGGACAAGGCGCTTGATCACGGGTCCAACACGTTTGCTCGATTCAAATTTGCCAAGGCAGCCTCCCTACTCTTCTTAGGAATGGTCCTCGATTTCGGATCCACTATTTTCGACCAATTCGCATACGCCACAGCAGCTGCGTCAACCCAGGTAGGGGCTGAATCTTCAACAACCCATTTACCGTACCAACAATTCCGGTACCTCAACTCCAGCGTACTTTCGGAGTTATCGGGTCGCCAATACTGAATCAAAAACTTCCTGTAATTTGCATCTCCTTCCAGTCTGCATACAGTAGACAATGCTCTTCCTTGCCAAACAGCACATGTTTCCGGGACTTCCGGCCTAAGAAGTACCCATGAGCCCGGTTGTATGTCCAGCCACGGATTGAATCTTTCCATTGGCGCTTCATTTGCGGGGCCGCAATAAGGTTCGGGTTCCTCTTCTTCCTCCGGAATCACATCCATGGGATTTCCTTAGCGAGGGATGTCGTACGCGTAATCTAGAGGTAAGCACCTTTAACACACAATTGTGGTTAGATGACACGGAAAATCGTCCTAGGGACTCTACTATGTTGCTATGAATTTGGATTTAATTGGATTATCTCTAAAACACCCCAAGGGAACCTAAAAACTTCTCTTTCCCTCTTCCGGAACTTTACTTCTTTCCGGTTTCTAATCCGGATCCGTCCTTTTCCGTAATCCGGATATAGTAACTCTTCGGTTTGTAATGCCCCTGTTTTACCTTCAAGGGGTCCACTTTTACACTTTAAAGGGGCAGGGACTCCACCACTTATCAATCACATATTCTAACACCTACAAAACAACCCAAGACACTCAATAGAACTAAATGTTGCTACGAAGTAGGTTCCCGTCTCCTCACGGCTTTCCGGATGGCCTATCCGGGAAGCAGGTCACACAGAATCCGGATTCTCCTCTCCACTACAACGATAGATACACAACTTATTTGGATTTAACATAAGAGAAATTCTAAGAGAAAATAGGGGACACTGTAGTTGGCAGATCTTCCGGTAAGTCGGGATTTTCCCTTTGGCGGCTGCTTAACTCCGCATGGAACCACTTCTAGTTCCGGAACCTCACCCTCAACACTCCAATCGGATTACCATTCCAGTATTTTAAAGATTCTAAATGCACAAGTCCCACAGATCCGTCCTAACTTCGCCACAGATTCTCCCTTACTGTCTCACTCCAAACAATTATGGGATCCGGATTCCTCCTTCCCAGTCCCTCACAACTCTCCAAGAAAACACACACACACACCACCCAAGTTTTCCAAAAATACTTAAACACATGGAAAGTATACTCGGTGTCTCAGATTTGAAATGAGGAAATTGAAATGAAACTTCAAATTGCATAAGGAGGGAATGAATGGGCAACAGACCTGCCCACCATTTAAACCCAAAACCAAAAAGGGAAAAAGGGAACCGAAAATCAAGCTAACCAACTACAAAAGAAGTCGAGATACCCGGCAGCGAAAACTATCCCTAAAAATACGGAAACGGGCCCACACTTACGGAAAAATTCCGTTCCGGAAACTAAAAGCTAAAAATCCTAACTATCCATCCTATCTACTTTCCGCGGTGCGTCTTCTTTGAACTACTTCCGCCTTGATTCGTAACTTCCTTCGGGTTGGCCTTGACAGGAGTCAACCGGAGAGCCGCGCGAGTCTGAATCTTCCTTGGAGGGGGCGGAAGATCTTCATCTGTTTCCGTCATGGATCCGGATTCGTAGTCGTCCTTGTCCTAATCCACGATCTCGTTGACATCCTCCATCTCGTCCAGGTCGATGGGAGCTTCTTTCCCCTTTGGTGCTTCTCCTTCTGGTGCATCCGTCTCGCGCATATGCATAAAATCCTGGGGACTTGTCCGGGCCGGATTGGCCACCAACCCCATCCTCCTGATGAGGTTGTTATCCACCATCAACTGTGTCTGTTTTACGGAATCGGAAGTTCCGCCATGTATTGGTGCGGGGGTTACCGCTTCCACTGGTGTTTCCGCCTGAGTCGGAGTACCTTGGGCCGGAATCTTCGCGGCGATCTGACTCCGCTGCGCCAACCATCCCTGTGGAATTTCGTGTGGCCGAAGAAGTGACCCAAGTCCTTCCGATTTCGAGCGGATGGAGCTCTCGCCCACATGTTTCACCGGAGTCTGAAGGTACGGATTGGTTGACAGATCCGGAAACGATGAGAAATTCATCGCCTGTTCCGGATCCACCCGAGCCACCAACGCCTGCATTTCCTTCAAGACTCTCTCCATCCTTGTCTGGAAGTCCATCAGGATCATCACCACCTTCGATCCGGTGATGTGTCCATCCGTCACCAGTTGCACGTCATAAAGGGCCGCCTTGTTAACCAAATCCACCGGTTGGGTGACTAGCGACTGCAAACTCCGAACCATGCCGAGGGCGTCCTTCTCATTCCGTCTTGCCAAGGAACACTCCCCTTCCGCCCAACTGGTCCGGGCTTGGAATTCATCCCGGGTCTTCTCTAGATTCCAGATCTCCTCGTCCTTCAGGCGGATCGTATCCGAATCCGGCCTTCGTCGGATCTCATTGATAATCTCCTCGGGCGGAACCTTCAGCTCGTCCGCGACCTCCTGGATGAACGCGGTCGTCCTCACATGTAGGAGTCGCGCCTATACCATCCACTGGTCCCCGACGTCGAAGAATTCCTTTCCGGAATTTCTTCTCTCCTCCGGAACTTGGTCCGGCTCCACCGGGTTCATCTCGGGCTGCTTCCCCCTTGAACCTGGATCCGTGGATTTCCGCTTGGTTCCCCTCCGCCTGATCCGGTCCTCCTCAAGTTCCTCCTCTTCCTCTTCCGAAACTGGGACATCCTCTTGGACTTCATCTATCAATCCGTACTTGAGGATTTCGCATCCGGTTTCGTAGATGAGGGTCTCATCCAGCGTCAGTACATCTCCGTGATGGTACAAATGGAAAAGGTAGGGGCAGATTGGGCTGTACTTGGCCTTGCTGACGTGGTCCGCCAGTTTGGTGACCACTGTCGCGATAACTCTTCCCCAGTGCACCGCCCTCTCCTCCAGGCTTCCGAAAATAGTGTTGGCCACTGTTACGGTGACCCGGCTTGGCTTTTACGGATAGAGTATCGGAATCATAAATTCCAATACTCTCCGGTGACGCTCGTTGATGCAGTCCGCGATTGCATAGCCTTCCTTGGCGTTGGGCGGATTCCGGAACTTCCCTGTTGCGAACTTATCCGCCCTGGAAGCCAAGTTGTTCCCGAACTTCCGGAACTGATACACCTTCGCCCAGACGTCTTCCGTCCATCCCTTCCTCTGTCCTCTCACAGTCAGCTCGTACTGATTCGCCGTCCCATCAATGAGTTCCTGAATCAACTCATCTTTCTTCAAATTCCAGGGTCTCTCTATCAGCCCTACGCATCCCATCCGTCGGAGATCCTCCTCCAACTCCTTCTGGACCTCCGGATCATTTGGTATCGCCGGACAAACCATCCGGGCGATGACCGACACTCTCGCGGATCTCGGATTACTACTTTCCGCCATTCGGAACCCGGAAACTACTGGCCTCACCTCTCGCTATCCGTAAACGCACTCTCACCAGACTTTCTCTCAACTAGCTAAGCGCGAACGAGCTTGGAAACTCAAAAGATGAAGAGAGAAAGGCGGGTGGTGGTCCTTAAATAGCCAGGACAGCGCCTTCAGTTCTCGGATTGGAACCGAATTAGGGTTCTGTTCCCGAGGCGTGTCCCCTAGCCTCGTAGGTCGGATCCCTAGTCCGTAGGTGGCGGCGTTCCGGTTCATTTCCGGAAACCCTAACCTGGCCGGATCGGAAACTGGTTTCCGGATGAAGGCTTATTCCAAACGTAAGCTCTTCCGGAAAACAACTACCATTTCTTAACCCAAAGAAGTTTGAAAATTTCTACCTATTCCATCTATTCTACTCTATCTATACGGAACTTAGGTTTCCGTGTTGTGACAAGGGACTCCATTCTGCGCTACCCTCCAATCATATTGTGGCCAGAAGCCTTCCACCAACTCCGGAGGACACTCAGGTAGTGGCTCCTTCAGCTCATCTAGTACGCACTTCCAGTATTCCACGTAAGGGCCGAATGCAGCTGCAAATCCCTCGCATTTTGACATTCCTTGTTGCCAGTACTGAATGTACTTCTCGAGTTCCACCAAAATGAAACCCTTGTTCACGGTAGCTTTCCGCGCCATTTCCCTTGCCTTCTCTTGATTTCCACCCGCGACGGGAACCTCGTTGCCCCACATGGGCTTAAATGGAACAGGCTTCGGACAACCGTGAGGGAGCATGGGGCGACCATTTTCATCTCTCCTCCAAATGCGTTGGGAAGGTTTATTAGACGGAAGCCACTTTGAATCAACCGCTGACTCTTTGTAATTCATGATGGGGACCCCATCAGTGTCCACGTAGAACTTGAACAGGTGCATCTCCCCCAATCCAATTAATCTTTCGGAGCCACCACTCTGGTAACCCTCCACGAACGCCTTGAAATCCCCCACCTCCTGTATAAACTCCGGCAGAAATGACAATTCTTGGGACTGCATGAAGGCTTTCATGAGGTCAGCGACGACGAAAGTGTTCTTGGTCTTGAGCGCCTTTGAAAGGTGGCTGAAATAGGCATCGATATCCTCGTGAGTATGTCCGACTAGTAGAAACCCGACCTGAATTTCCTTGAAGACACCTCGTGCAGTGAGCAATGACAAGAACGCCATTAGGTATTTGTTCTTGTTATCCTTAGCAAAGTTGTCGAGTTGAAGATATAACTTTTCAGGAAGGGGGGTCCTACCGACCTGAGCTCCTGGTTCAGTGAGAGTCAGGCTGTCATATATCTCAACTTTTCTCTGAGCAGTGCCTCAAACATTGGATTCGCCGGAGGGTATGGAAAGAGGTTGCCTGCCTCTCGAATCGGTGGACCCTCCAGTCGACGCAACAACCTCGCCAAAGACGAAATGGTGAAGTTGGAGTCTGCCGGCCAACACGATGGAGCATAATGGGCGTACGCACCGTCACCATGACCATGAGCTACCATTCCTGTGACGCTCATGGGAAGCTACCCCAAACCCGCCGTGGCCTTTGTCATCACCCGCATTCTAGGGAGAGCCGTCTTCGCCGTATCCATCTTGTCGTGAATTATACATAAAATTCTCCGTGGATCTCGTTTGGATTCCTCACGCCAAGAGGCATACAGACGACGGCAAGACGCTTGGTGATTCAGATGATGAGCCCTTTGATTCATGAACTCCACGTATTGGGGGCTTCCCTTCGGGGACTTCAGGATGTACTGCTGTAGATCGTCGCACAGGGTACATTTTGCGAACGAACTCCCAACAGGCTTGATGTGGACGTTGTTGAAGTGGTCCTTCTTAATTCTACTAATGGTCGACTGGCTAACGGGCGGCAGACCGTAGTCGGCATTCAATTGGAAAAATAGAACGACTAAGCTTCAGAAACAGTACGAGCAAAAAGAGCCAGCGAATGAAAATGACAAACACTATTCCAGAGAAACGATCGTGACATCCTACGATCGTTGATCCAATCGAGGGATCTCACGATCACTAACTGCATTACTCAGAATCAATGGGTTTACCTCGTTAGCATCCGCTTGGACTCGTTTCCAGTTTCTGCCTGCAAGCAGATATTTAAGAGTGTCCACTCGGCCATTACCGATACTGCGCATTTGGTGGGGCATTTGATCAGCGTTCTCGTCAATAATGGCTTTCATAGTCCCTGTAACATGAACAGTCCGAGTCCTCGGTCGCTTAATCCCTTTGTTTCCGTGCGTCCCCGAATTCACGCCGTCGTTGTACATCTCGATGTAAGTGTGGTAGGTCGACTTTGGGATTCCGTGAATTATGTACCACGCCGTACCACAAACTTCCACTCCCTGTAGTGTGATGAATTTTCGCTTCCGATCCCTATTCATTTCGTGGAGCTGCCCTCCCATTGCAATCCCATATTCGCGGCGGTCCTCGAGCGACTTCAAGTAGTATTTCTGCCTAAGCAACAGCGTCAACTCGTGGTTAAAATGCTGACAACACAGATGTTTGCAGCACTTTTGCGAGCTCACTTTGCGGATCTCATTGTCTGCCGTTTTTCGGTCTAACTGTGATTCCTTCAGCTTTATACTGGGTTTACGGACTACAAAGCGATATGGTGCTTTCATTCTACCTCCGAGATAAGCGAGAGGGTCGTCTGTATCTGGATTGGCGGCGAAATGATCCACGGTCTCCTTCAACAACCGACTGCTTGGAAACCAGTACTCCGACAATGGCCACCTCTCGTGCGACATTATGGCTTCCTCGTTACCCTCAAAAACATCGAGGACTAATACACCCACGAAGCCCTCACCAAGTGTTTCATCCTAGAAATGATCCTCTGCCCTCCAGCAAATGATACGGCCCGACGAAACGTGGAGTCCCCATTCGTCTTTCCGATGAACATCAAGTGCAAACCAGGCCCCTTGGCGAATATATGGACAGGGATCCATTGGGGGATCCCTCGACGCTCTTACAACGTCGGCGATTCTCCACAGCACGACACATCCCTGAACATCATACAATGTTCTATAACTCCTGTGTTGGAGGTTAAATCTTAAGTTCTGGAACTCTAACTTTATGGAATGAGGCTGCACCAAAATATAAATCCAGGGCTCTACAGGTAGAGGCAGACCCAGCCATTGGCCCTGAGGACGAACCTCCTTAACAATCCCGGATCCGACTTCACCGTATCCAGAAACAAACAGCTTAACCCAATCACCGATCAAGAACGATGGAGATTCATCGCTGGACTCCTGTGATCCACTTCCCACATACTCACCGCGTACATATGGAACAATTGCATCAGCAGCGGATTCACTAAATGAATCCATTCTCGGTGATTTACGGCGAAGAGATCTCAAAGATTTGTTGAACCTACAAAAATCATGAACTATACCAGGAGTTAGTTTAGTTAAGAGATCGGCGTTCCCTTCGTAGCCAAGGAACCTGACGACAATGTCTTCAGTTCCGGCTGACTACTAAGGAAACACTTGCAGTACAATATACAAGATACCTAGTCAATCATCAACAATAGTGTCAGGGAATCTAAGGATAGCAGGTCTTGGCAAATGAATAGAGTACCCTGACAAGGTACGCAAGAACATCTGATGTCCACAAGCGATCATGAGATCACACGATGCCCATGAAGGGAGCACTAAGCCAGTACGTACATTGAAGAGTAGGCCACTGGAACCAGACAGAAAGGTCCACACACCAAGGATCAATGCGTCGTTGGAACCCACGACACACAGGTCGTTGGGTCACCCTTTTCAGAGATCGTGGCATCCCACGATCCTCCTACCGAATTACGCCTGGAAGGAGTGAAATGCTAATAAACAAGTAAACGAACATAATTATGCAGGCAGATCCCAATCTCATATCTAATCGGTCGTGTGATCCCACGACCAAAACATTCTAGGATCCACAAAACAGAGATCCCGAGATCTGCTCATTAGAAAGAGAGACAGCTGGATCCCTTGGTCGTCGGGAACCGAAGAAGACATAGTCCCGAGTTAACGAGACCCAAAACCAAATTTGGAGTAGTGAATCGTTGCATCCCACGAAACCAAGATCGTGAGATCCCACGATACTACGATCCTATGATCCTCCGATTTCTGGGTCGCTGATTTCCTCCATTCAGAGATCAGTAGGAGTCACTAAACTTCAGAATCATCGATCGTGGGATATCACAATCCTGTCTGATACGTACGCGTACTATTCTATCGTATATCATCGTATCTAGACTTTGTCCTCAACATACGACGGCACTGTGGCTGTATTTACAGGCACATTAAGCTCTGTCTTCTGCTGTCTCCAAGTGAACCTCCATGTCACCAGAGCGTGGTGATCGCTTCACTAGGTGAGTTTATCCTAAGTAAATCTATTGCTCGGAGCAACCACCCGCAGTCGGACTCTTCTGCACTCTGAATCTACACGCGCTTGAAGCGTTTCATGAAATTGCAGTGGCATGCATTCGACTGATGAAACCCTCAGGCTCGAAATTCCACTGTAGTTGATAGGAATGCATTGCATACCTCGTGAATAACGGCCCGGTCAAAGCATCGTTCGCCTCCACTCCAATCTCGTCGCCTACACCGGTAGACACCGACTCCACTCCCCCGCAGCGTGCTCCACTTGTTCACGTGTGCAAGCGAAAAGGAGAAGCTGAAGGTTCGTTTCGGGTTATGAAACACCTGCACTGGAATTCAAGAGCTGTGGATTCCCGCCGTGAGTTTTCAAATTTTCAAGCGTTCCTTTTTTTCAAATGTTGGTTGGATGCGTTCTAGATTGTCGAGCCGCAATCAAGACGTGGAGTACGTGCGGTTTTACACTTTGGAAGTGGAATGAACTCTCAAATTCCGCGCTGCTCTGACTACAAGGAGGGAGGGCGTGGGGCTCTTGACTTTGTGAATGGAAATTTGTAGCTCCAGTGTTCCTTGCATTCCGGATCTTCACTAACATTCTGAAATTCGCCGCATTCAAGGATGGTATCCCTGCACGGTTTCAGAGGAGTCAATGATGCTTCGAGCAAAGAGGATTCGGTCTTCCAGACTTTCATTTCCCGGATTTCACATGCGTCCAGGTCAATACTTGGACGAGTAACTCTGTGTCCCTCCACCTCAAGGCGATCTAATGACCTGAATACCAACATAACGGTTCCAGAATTGCTGTGCCCTGGTCTGTTCCGTGCCTAATGTGCTCTGTAGGTAGGGGACTTTTTTGGTTCAATCTGTCAGTTGGTTTAGGCGAGGAGCGGGGGTTTGTTTTCCTTAGCCCCAAACTGCCTACGGTTTTAGGGTGTGTACCAGTGATCCCAGAACTGCTTTACTGAATTTAGTGAAACATGTTACCTAGGTTATTAGGATTTAGTGCAATATGCTACCTCCTCAAGACAAATGGGACTCAATTTTGGCTACCTTGAGGGTGAGTAGTATTAGAAAAAATAAAGAAGATAGAATTTTGCAAGTTTTAAAGAATCATTGGGAGTACTATAATACAAAACAACCAAAATAGCTGCTAATTTCAATATAGAGGAAGTTGCACATTGCCTACCAAATTCTATTGTTTGTTGCAATCTTGACTAAAATCTAATTTTTTCAAGGATTTTTTTGAATACACTTTTAGCTCCTGAAGTTTTTCAGTAGCAATGGAGCAAAATTTAGCCACTTCTATAATCATTAGTCTGTACTGGAACCCCTAAATGGCCAAGGCACCAGTTAGGTTTAGGTGGTTTCCGAAGAAGTGTTGAGGTGGCAACTTACAAGAAAATGCTCTAGCCAAATATTTTAGTATTCAG
Organism: Antitrichia curtipendula; assembly: GCA_951230915.1. Taxonomy (NCBI): domain Eukaryota; kingdom Viridiplantae; phylum Streptophyta; class Bryopsida; order Hypnales; family Leucodontaceae; genus Antitrichia; species Antitrichia curtipendula. The sequence goes on along the minus strand of OX579635.1, from coordinate 2,248,247 downwards.
CTAAATTTTATATGGAGTTATGTTTTCATCCACATTTTTCGATGAGTGTCCTTTATACATGACATTTTCATTCAAAATTTTAAAAAAATTAGAGCAATTTGGCATTGTCATCTAAATTTTCTTCAAATTTCTTCATATACTAGTAGGCTTGATGCAACCCATTTATTTTTGAGGGATGGAGCTACACAAGGCCAAAAAATAGGGTTTACGGATTAGGATTTTTAGGATTTTAGGGTTTAGGGTTTTAAGGGTTTAGGATTTAGAATGTAGGGTGCAAGGCCCCCGTAGGTGGTGTCTAAGAAACTTTTTTTGGAACCCTTTCTTAAGATGCAAATGAATTTCACTAAAAGTCAAACCGTACCAAATCCCTATTTTTAGTAGAAAATATTATTGGAAGATTCTTTTTTAAGTCTAACCGTAAACCCAAAAACCAATTTTGGGGCATGAATGATTATGATTTTTCCTATTCAAAATTTGTGCAAAGGGTTCCATTGCAATCTTGACTTCTTGTATTGTTCAAGGGTCTTGGAAATTTGCCTCAAATACTCTAGATTTTAATGAAAAAATCATTGACACTAGGAATTCTTTATAAAAATTGGTAGTGTAGATTTTGAGATGTCATAAAATGATTGGGCTTATATATTTGATTAGGCCCTTCAACCTCATATTTTGGGGGTCTTGAATGTTTTAGATTTGACATGCAGAAGGAGAATGAAAGGTTTTCATAGTTTTAACACACTGATGATCAAACATTACAATCTTTCAATTGATACAAATTATGATGTTGTTGTGTTACTTTCCTTTTCCTATGTGATATTTAACATGTGTAGTTTGAATTTGTATGGTTACAATACCCCAAAATTTGATTCAACTTATCAAAAGGTTGGCCTCTAGTTCAATATAGAGTAAATTCAAAGAGGCAAAAAACAGGCCTTCGGTTTTTAGAGGTTAACGTTTCCAATGAAATTCTAGAGCATTGGAATCCAAAACAAAAACAAATTCTCCAAAAAAAGAGGTAACTATTGAACCCCTCATTTTTTATTAAATGAAGGATTAATTTTCACCTGAATCCCCTCATTTGCAAAAAGAATTCACAATAATTTCAGGTTCACAGGTGTTCATACTTGATATTTTATATTTGAATGACTGAAGTCTTAAGGTCTGGGTTCCACGGTTATAAGGGCGATTGTCCGCGGTTTAAGGACGCAAAGTACACACTTGTACGGTTGAAGTTTAACATGTGAAGAGTCATGATTTTTGGGTTTAAGATTTAGCATTCAGGAGGGCATTGTTCATGACTAATAATGCTCAGGCTTAGGATTAATTCATTTCAGGGTCATGGTTATTGGTATGCCATATTTAACTATTTTTGGACTTTTAAGGGAATTTTGGACTTTGTCGATCGTGAGATCCCCCGATGTCATAGATATCTAAAATCTAAACCTATTGTACATTTTTCAAACCACCTAGTCCAAAATCTATATCATTTCTAGATTCTTAAAATCTATAGAAGTTAAAATCTACAATTGTCGTAGATGTCCCTTTACCAATTTTGGACTTTGCAAAGTCCAAAAGTAGTTAAATATGGCATTGGTTTAAAGTTTAGGTGTATACTTCATGGTTTAGGGTGGTCAATTCTAGAGTCTTTGATTTTAGATAGATGATTTTTGGATTACCGGTTCCAGAACTTTTTGTTCAAGTTTTCTAAATTCATGCTTAATGGATTTTGAGATTTGTTACAAATGATTTAGAAATTATCACTAAGTAAACTTGTATTTGGACTACATCGTTCTTCTAGGTTACGTGGTCCATTTGGGGGAAAAGTTGCATGGATTGTTTCCGCTCATGAATCTTAACTTCATGAGCGGAGTATTTACAACTTCTACATTTTTTTTTTCATCCCAATGTGTACTATTTTGAATAGGACTTATGGAATGAGGTTTCTTTGAACCGCAGGACGGGAGTCCCATTTCTTAGTTACGTGACTGGTCCATTTTGGGGAAAAGTTGCATGGATTGTTTCCGCTCATGAATCTTAACTTCATGAGCGGAGTATTTACAACTTCTACATTTTTTTTTTCATCCCAACGTGTACTATTTTGAATAGGACTTATGGAATGAGGTTTCTTTGAACTGCAGGACGGAAGTCCCATTTCTTAGTTACGTGGTCCATTTTGGGGAAAAGTTGCATGGATTGTTTCCGCTCATGAATCTTAACTTCATGAGCGGAGTATTTACAACTTCTACATTTTTTTTTCATCCCAACGTGTACTATTTTGAATAGGACTTATGGAATGAGGTTTCTTTGAACTGCAGGACGGAAGTCCCATTTCTTAGTTACGTGGTCCATTTTGGGAAAAAGTTGCATGGATTGTTTCCGCTCATGAATCTTAACTTCATGAGCGGAGTATTTACAACTTCTACATTTTTTTTTTCATCCCAACGTGTACTATTTTGAATAGGACTTATGGAATGAGGTTTCTTTGAATTGCAAGACGCCGGGAGTAACATTATATTCATTAGTTTGGGAGATTGAAGACCTCCCAAAATAATCATGTTGATCTCAACTTAAATCAACAACTCGCATTTAAAATGAGAGGTTTGATGTAAATTGACATAAAACCTTTCAATATTAGGTCAAATCTGAAAAGGTTTTCTATCAATTTAACTCGAATCGACTTAAATTGACATAAGACCTTTCAATATTAGGTCAAATCTGAAAGGTTTTCTATCAATTTAACTCGAATCGACTTAAATTGACAAGAAAACCTTTCAATTTTAGCTGAATTGATATAATACTTTTCGTTGAGTTTTTTTTAAATAACCTTTCATTTCAATGGAAAACTCCCATTTGAATGTGTCGTCGTTTTGAGTCCCATTTTTTAGTTACGTGATCCATTTTGGGAAAAGGTGCATGGATTATTTCTGCTCATGAATCTTAGCTTCATGAGCGGAGTATTACAACTTCTACCTTTTACTTAAAAACTTAAGTTAATTATCTATACAATTTGAAGACAGTGTTTTTGTCTAATTTGAGTCAGATTTTTAGAAGTTCAATATTGCCTTCCAATTTGGTGTTTCACTGAAAATCCTCCGCTGTCCCTCTGCCAATCCAATTTGAATGCAGGCGCTTTACTTTGCGAAAGCCTCAGAACTGGAAGCCACCGGAAATTTATCATTGATTTAGGATGCAACTGAAGTTAGGCCACAATATACCCAGAAAATGCAAGACCTAAATCCGGTAGCGAGAAAAATGAATTTGATCATGAAATTGGGGTCTTCACGCTTTGCTATTCATATTTCTAATTAATAGCAATAAATATATTGAGGGAGGTGACTGTCTCAAATTCTTTTGTCTTCCAATATAATGAAAGCATCTTGCAGTTTCAGTTATCTAATAATTTGCACTCCGTTCTCATAGTCGCTCGCGGAGTTATAGTATTAAAACATGGTCAACTTGCGGTGCTTAAAAACAAAAATTTCAATTTTGGGGCATAAAAAATGTTTGTTTGAAAGGTTCTATGATGGGAATAAGGACTTTGGACTTCATATTTTCCTGGATCTAACATCGCTAAACCCTCTTATACTCTTATATTTTTAGTATCATCCTATGATTGAAGGTTTTATATATGATTTGAATCATTATATGAATTTTATTAGAATCGATTTCTATAAAAAAACACTTTATTTTTTCATTTGAGAGTTTGTTTAATTTTTGGGGCATTTAGACTTTCATATTTGAAGCCTATAACTTACTAATAGAGGAGTTCAAGACATGCAAGTAACTATGACTATGAGTATAAATGGAAAAGAGAGTAACTTAATTCTCATTTATGGTAAGTTCATAGTAACTTCATTTTCACTTATGGTATCCCATTTTCAATGATGATAACTTCATTTTCACTTATGGTAAGTTAATATTCACTTATGACTTCATTTAGGGTCATGAGTGACCCGAAACCGTAGATTTCTCAGTAATGATGAGGAGGGCTGATAGTGATTTCCTCCGCCGTCTCTCCCCTGACAGCGCCACGTCGACAGGGGGAGCTGGGTTTCCCTTCCCTAGTGCACACGATATCGAGTGCTCTCCCCCTTCACCCGATGTCGTGTGCAGCTGGAGAGTTCCCTTTTGTATTCCCTGCAGAGCTTGTGTTCCGCTGCGGAGTGTGCGCGAATTTGACCGATTCATGAGTGTTTGACGCCGCGATTTTGATTGTGCTTGACGGGGCGAGTTTGATTGTGCTTGACGCCGCGAGTTTGATTGTGTTTGACGCCGCGAGTGTCCAAGAGTTGTGGGCGGAGCGTTGAAGGCGGTTGCGCGTAGGGCGTCATCATTTACGGAGGGGAGGGAGGCGATTGAATTCTGTTTCCAGTCTGTGGGTGGGAGCTGTCGCTGGTGGAGACGAGCGCGTGAGATTCTTCGTTTTGGCGACCCAGCATTTGCTGGTGGAGACGGGCGCGCAAGGTGGTGGAAGTTGGCGGCCAAGCATTTGCCGAAGGAAACATTTTGTGAGCTGCGCACCGGATTTGTTGTGGCGAATGTGTGCGCGAACTTGACTCCAGAGGTGAGTTTCCTGCACATTCTTCCGCCGACGTTCATTGTTTGAGTTTTTTATTTCCATTTGCACAGACTGGCTTCATTTCTAGAGGGAGAGAACTACCGATTCAAGTTCGCGGCGTTAGACAGTCTTCATAATTATACTCGAGCTCCTAATTATCCTTTCCACTTTCCAGCTCGCATCCCTTCTCGACTGAAATCCCCCATTTACATTATTATTTTGAATGTTCTCAGTTCTCGAATGATGCATGTAGTAAGACAGTCATGGCATTGCTTGTTTTGAAATCGATACTAGGCATGTTCTGCATTAATTTCCTAGTATCGTGACTTTTCGGTTTCAATTGGCCTGAATGTGTCGTCGTTGAAGGTTGCAATTTCTAGTTTTGTGCTGAATGTGATCAGGCTTGAATTATGGCAGTAAGATAGTCCAATGCATCTGGAAAATATTGTTTTGCTGTCGAAACTAGTCTTCACATTCTGTTGTACTGATTGGATCGTATGACTTTTTTTTGGCATCCGTCGATTTTTGTACAGTTGTATTGCATTCCGGACTCGGGCAAGCTGTTGGTACAATGGCAGGGACTTCAGCTTTGCGTACAGGAGGTCAAGTAGATTGGAACGCCCCGTAAGTTTCTAAATGCAACCCTCATTTCCTTTTCGTGCATGCAATGCGAAGCTTTAGAACAGTGCAATTAAAACTAAGATGAAGGCTGTTGTTGTTGTCCTGTGATTTAGGGTACTCTGCACTCTCTTTACTCTTTGTTACAAACCCTGTTGAGAGTTACGGTAGTGCAAATCAGTAGAACAATGCACGGTAATAAGTATCCCACCTTATTACCGTGCTTTGAACCCCTAAACCCGTGCATCGTGGGATCCCACGATGCGCCATTTCTTAGTCAGTTGGCACTGAAAATCATTGTGAGATATCACGATAGGTTACAATTTCAAGATATTAGAGGACTGTCCATCGTGGGATCCCACGATTAAGGCTCATGGAAGAGCCTAATTATGTCCCGAGGACCGTTCTCGCTGGAGTAGAACACGCCACATCGTGGGATCCCCCGATGAAATGTCATAGAGACTCCAAGGAAATGCAAACCAAACCTCAAGTGCAAATGAGGAAGGAACGAAATCCGACATCGTGGGACATCACGATGCATCATTGTGTGCCGCCTCATCGAACACAGACGAACAGGTGAATAGGCCTCAAAGATTACTCATCGTGGGATCTCACGATCGATGTAGACAATACGCTGTGAAAATCATTAATAGAAGGCGGCCGTGAAATATCCCGAAAGCATGACCAACATACCTCAGAGGTCATCGTGATTTCCTACAATGTCTATGCCATAGTGATATCCTACGATCTAGAAGCTCTCGTGATAGCCTTACACTCCACCGTCCAGTTAGTTAGGCGATATCCCGTTCTATATTGTCCCAAAACAAGGAGTAGGCGTCATAACGACTGCTAACTAGAATGAATCACAGATGTCTTACGTCTCAAGGAAATGTCATAAAATCAACAATCGTGATATCCCACGATCATGCTTGTAATACAAGCATATAGAGAGAATTAGCATTGCAAGACTATTGATTTTCCATCTCCCTCACTAACATCACTGACTACAATGCTGCAGAGAACATCAATTCGATGACGGTCCGGAAGATTGTTCACCGAGGAAGCTTAGTCACTTTGTCGACTCTTGGATCCGCGACTTCAAGTACAAGGGTCCACATAAACATGGAGCTATATTCCGATGCGACCAAAGCGTTACGGAATGGGGCCTGGTCTGGAAGGTTGACAATGACGGATCAACTTTGATTCTTCCCTCTATCCTGAACAACGGCAAAGGACATGGAACAGGCGGTCTCAAGGTCGTGGAAGTGCAAGGACTTGACAACAAAACATCGCTTCTTGTCATAGAAGAGAAGGTACCCCTATCCACTGAGTCCATTACCTACGGCTTCATCCTCGACTACGAGACGATGAGCATGGGACTCTGTGAGACCATGACAGCCAAGGTGCATTTGATGTGCAAGGACCCCGCGAAGCCTTCTTGGAAGCCTCAAGAAATGAAGAACCAATGGGATATCATTCAGGAAGATTTGGCTGAATCGAGTGCTGCCCCCAAGGCAGTCGAAGAGGATGCTCCCAAACCGTCACCGGCCAAGAAGACCAAGAAGAGGAAGTCAGTGGTTGGAGCTCCAGGTGATGACGATGATGTCGGACAGGGTTCAGCCGGAAAGAGGAAGAAAGCTGAGACCCCGCTTTTGCTGCACGAGGCTGTCGCTCTAGGGGAAGCAAAGATCAAGAAGATGCGACCGGAGCAAATGATGGCGATGAAGACATTGTACGAGAAATCCTTCAGTGGCTTCTACAAATGGGGAAGAAAAGCCCTTCGTGACAAAAATGGGGAGCTGATCCGCGTGAACATGAAGTGCCTGCACGAGGCATCAAAAGCACTGCTCGTATACAGGGCCATCGATCCTGAACGGCTAGACAGAGTCACGAGGAAGGCACGTATCACGCTAGAGTATGACTAAGAGAGCAAAGTGATTATAGTCCTCCCACTTAAAGTTGGCCCATATGGCCCAAATGGCGTGGTGACGCACTACGAGAAGACACCACCGAAACCAGAAATCTTTGAAGACCCGAAGACGCAATACTTCATTATTGGGGGATAGCACACTGTCAAGGCCTTCAAGAACCTGATTGATGCTAATGAAATTCCCGAGGCCGACAAAAAGCTCGCGTCTACGTTCTACATCATTCCAGTCTGGACACCCAAGGTCAACCGCGGAGACCTACTGCACTTCTCGCGGGCACTGAACCAGAATCTCGCTGGTGAACAGAAGGAGATGAATTTCACCAAGCAGCTCTTGTATGCAAGAACGAAATGGCGCAGTATGGGAAGTCCGCAGCTCGCCATAATGGGGAGAACTCACACGCAAGAGTATAATGTAAGATTCCAATTCATATTTATGTTGACTCTGCATCTCAATGGAACAATTAGCAGTCATCGTGGGATCCCATGATCGACTTGTACTTACAAACATAAGCAGACGAAATTGTAATGAAATCACTATGGGTTCTACCATTGCTCCGGCAAAGCATTCTCAAATCCTCGGTGGACAGAAATAAGGTCTGTGTGATATGGTTTCTGGCTTCATTTCTAGGAATTGTATTGTGGATTCCTGTTCTTGACTTTTCGGATCAACTATCGGAATATCAATCGTGTGATCCCACGATGTCCATGTTTGTGTTCTACTTCCATTTCCTTCACAATGCCGTCATTGTAATATCCTTTGATGGTTTTCTAGTCTATCCCACACAACTGACGCTATGCCGATTTGTTTTACTGTAACTATCGATGATCGTGGGATCTCACGACTTCATATCCCATTCATGGTGTAAACCTGATCATTGGGTATTCACTTTGACTCTGTTGTGCAGGCATTTCATCCGTGCTTGGTGACAATCTTTGCGGGTGTGAAGACTGTTGATAACTCGGAACTGCGCATACCCCTGCTCTTCCTAGAGGACGACGCCGACGTAAAGAGGTGGATCGACATTGAGGAGAAATTCATGAAAGGATATCTTCCCAATGGAACGGGCTTGGTCGATGTATGCGGGAAGTAGGAGCGAAAACCCCTAACGCAGAACGACTTCAAGACGCTCTATGGACTTTGACCGGAGGACATAAACTACCTTGCGGATCAAGTGGAAGCCAACTTCCTCTGTGTAAAGAGTTCGAGGATGACAGGTCAGAAGAGTGGCCGGCAGAATTTCAAAATCATCCCTCTCAATACTGCTGGTGCAAGATTGAGGCTGGTGAGGGCCATGAAGAACAAGCTCTTGGCACACTATACAAATCAACTGCTGCCCATGAGGAAGATGGAGTATGTACCATATCCGGAATCCACTTGGGAGAACTTCGCGACCGAGAAGGACATCGGAAGCGACGAATTAGATTTGTGGGTGAACAAGGCCATGGAAATCCCTGTTGGGAAGAAGTGGCTGGAAGGCAGGACAAAGGGATTGAACAAGACGTTCGACCCAAAGGACCTCCCCGAATTCGTCATTAATATGTGGGAGTCGTTCTTCAAGTCCGCTGTGGAGGATGAAGTGACACAGGCGCATGTACAGGATTTTTTGAAGCACTATCTGTGCAAAATGATGGACGAGAGAACCTGGGATATTAGCAAAACTTTGTCAGCCCCAGACGTCAAGGCATGGCGGGGAAAGAAGAAGCGTCACCTTTACATCTGGTTCATGTTTGAGGAGGCATCCTATGGATCCCGTACGAAGATGCTGGAGTTTGGAAAACTGAACAGACTCTTCAATGCTCTGGAGTTCTACGACCCTAAGGACAAGACTGTCTCATTGCAGGCTGGCGCCGTCCTCATCACAAATGCCGAGGGATTCCACACTATTGCGAGCTATCTCGAGAAAAGAGATGAGGAGATGAGAGCAAGGTTGTGGGACTGGCACGTTATGACTTACATGGCTGGGCCGGACGACTTCTTCCCTATGTCACCGGCCGGGGAGGGGTTCAACATCTTTCTCGTCTTCATCTTCGAGTACATCCCTCACGGAACCAAGCACGATTCCTTCAAAGCCTACTTCCCTAGACTAACTGATCTGAAGCAGACTTACAGATCGCAAGACATGAAGGATGTCCACCCGTATTGGCGACGACCGCATGTGCCGTACCTGAAGATCAAGCCGGCGGAGGAGATATTTAAAGGACTCGCATACACCGACCTTGTCCTCGTGAATGTCAACGGCGGTCCTGAGTTCACCTACTTGGGACTGGTAAGGTCTTGGGCTCCACAATCTTCCTTTCATTTCGAGCAACGCAATGTTTTGGTCCTGCCAGTTCCAGGCACACTAACAACTGATTGGTTTATTTCAAAATTTAGGAGGTAGTGCATTCCGCTGAAGCTGTGACGGCAAGTGAGGTCTTCGCCAAACAGATTTGGGACGACAAGGAAGCACCCGCGGCAGCTCCTCCAGTTCCAGAAGGCACCGGCGAGGCCGAGGATCAACCGAACATGGAGGCTGATAATGACGAAATCAACCCATCCGATCCTCTAGATTCCCATGACGAGCATGAGGACAATATAGTGAATGAGGTCATCGACGAATCCCAGCAACGTACAGGAACAAGGTCGGTTGATTACAACGAGGTTAGTGTGCGTTAATTGCTGAACCATCGTGAGATCCCCTGATCTTGGGAAGCTCACATTAGTGATTTCTGGTGTTTGATTGGGATTCTAAATGTCCAAGTGATTTGTTTTTGGATTTGACGCAGGAGGAAGATGCACCTTCAAGAACTCCCGCAAGACGGTCGGAGGACGTAAACGTCACTGACCCCAACGTTCAGTCGCCTCCAACGGGTCCAAGCAATATGGTGGAGCAACAGGAGCATCATTCTGAACCGCCAGCACCAAGTCGGCTGGGAGATGTAGCCAAGCAGCCACAGAAAGCTCCTCAGCCGGAAGGAGCTGGACGACAAGTGCATTTCCTGTCCGACAGTTCAACAGGCGATGAGGTTACAGGGTCTCCGCTCGAGAACCCGAGGACATCCAGAAGGAAGACTGGAAGTAATCTGGCCAAGTATCTTGGCTGTGGAAGAAATACTGCTGGGAAGAAGGCTGCGAAGCGACGACGGCAAGGTAGTGCAACCGCAGTGCAGCCGCGGAAGGTGGTCAGTCCCAAAGCGAATCCGAACAAGGACGTCGCCAAGGCGGAACAAGATCCGCAGATGTTAATTGGGATTGTGAATCCCGAAGCATCACACGCGGCAGGCATACTTCTGACATGTGCTTGCCGGCCGTCAACTCTGGAGACTGTCGATTTAGGCGTTCTCGACGAGGAGGTGCCGCAGACAGCTAGTGGCGATGGAGTTATCAGGAATGTGCCCGATGGGACAAAACCTGCCCGAGGGATGAATCAAACGGAGGTCAGAAGAATTCCAGGTCCATCAGGGGATCCCACGATGAACACAAGGACTGTGTTGGACATAGTGAAGGGTCTGGAAAACTCAGATGAAAGCACCGGCCGCCAATCAACTGAAGGGTGCCGAGATCTTACTCTTGGTGGAAACCTCCCGGGGATTGACGCCAGTAGACTCGAGTTGGAGGTTCCCGCGACAGATGCCCCTGCACCAGGCTCTGCAAACCGTGATAAGGGGGCTGGGGCGAGCACACAAGCATCGTGGGATCCCCTGATCGTCCAGGAAACGGAGGTCGTCATGGCGCAGGTTGATCAGGCAGTTGGCGAGGATATTGACGGACATCTGGTAGGGTTAGGAACTTCTACATCGGGGGATATCACGATGGTCGCTTCGCGAGGTCTCCTACTCACGGGAATAACGGTGGACGAACAGGAGGACACCCTCGTTGACTTGGTACCCATGAGTCCGAGATTCAGACCGAAGGTGACTGTGGATATTGCTTCTGTCGCCTCCACTGTTGCACTGGCGGTGTCAAGTGAAGTGGCTCCTGGAAACGGTGAGGGAATTAACGAAGAAGTGCTGGAGGCCTTACCATATGAGGCCACAGACATAATGAAATTGTGCGTCGTGGATGCGGTCAAATCACTTGCTGAATCTCCGAGTAATGATTTAATTGCGTTCGATTTCATCGACCCTAAGGATCCTTTTCGAAAGACGAAACAGCATACGCAAGCCTTAAGGCGAGCGCACCGATTCCTGTACAAACCATTGTTTAACTGGGCATTTCAAAATGGGCCGCGTGCAGGACTGGAAGGAGGGGATCCAGTGGATCAACTATTCAACGAGGAAGGCGATGAGGAAGAGCAAGAGAGCGACGACGACATGGAAGAGGGGAAGGGGCCAATTTTTGGCGACGATAGGAGGAAAGAGGAAAATCGCGGCGACGAGAGGGGGAAAGGGCCAATGGTTCAGGACGAGATAGGAAATCGGCAACGGGACGGTGATGAGGGCAAGAAAGCATTTCAGGGTGTCAACAAAAGCAAAGAAGGGCCTCCCCGAAAATACATCCGACCTCGGATTCCAGGTAAGAATTTAACCAATTTTTATAATGCTTATACTTGAGAACGGATTCTTAACTGGACTCTAACGCGTTGTTTGTCGAATTTTCAGCAGGTTGTCAAGTCACCAAAGTCTCTCGTGAAGAGGTGCAGAAGCCGTTGAATAAGGTAGAACCGCGGCCGTATTTTGTGATCTTTGACCTGAATGGAGTTCTAGTTCACAAGACTTTCGATGATCGTAATAGACGTCGCTATGCTGTGCGACCGAGTTGCCCACACTTCCTGGACTGGGTGCATAGGACTGTTAAGCTCGCATTCTGGAGCAGTATGACAAAACAGAATGCGACATTTGTTTTGAACCAGATGCTGTCCGGGGCGGTTGTGAAGCCGAAGGATGTGCCTGTTCTCACGCAAGAGGACTGCACACTCTCATCTTACAGAGACCGTCGTCGTCCGGACAGGCCTTACTTTCTAAAGGATCTGTCACACTTCGCCCGTAAGCTGAATTTGCCGACACAGGAAAATCTTCTACTCATCGATGACGACCCATTAAAGAACCTCCAGAACGACTGTCATAGCGCCATCTTCCCCACAACTTGGGATGGTGACATGAGAGATGATTACTTAATGGAGAAGTTGTTTCCTTATCTCAACCAACTTTTCAAGTCACAAGAAGCTGTCCCAGCGTATGTTAGAGCCCACCCGCTTCCTCATGGTCAGAATCCGGAGATCCCGTCGACCAGACCGGGGTGTGACATATTGAAGGGTGTAACTTAGATGTCGTCTGTATCTTCTGCGTGGGACTGGATCCGAAGATATCACAATCTCATTCTATCATACTTCATTACTTACTGTTTAATACTCCTGAACTCACTGTGAATTTTGTAAATGCATTTTTTAAATACTTGACTTTCCCATTTCTTAAGAGTCATTTTAAATTTTACTCATTTTGTAAGGCACATTGTAAATATTATTGTATGGTTATATGTGAAATCCATTTGTGAGTTAGAGTTATGATTTCAATTGGATAATTTTGACCTCCATAATTATCATCGTGCATGAATATACTAAGATGTGTTTGTATAGTATGCAAGTTCATTTCCTGTCGTGAGATCTCACGATGGACTGTAGGGGCGATTTTAACTGACATGTGTTGTCGTACTCATTGTGCATAGCGTCAGTCTCTCTTCTTCTTTTTGTTAAATCGCATATCATGTTGCTGGGGATAATGAAATTGTATTTAACTCTGAAGTATTTTATTTCTGTTTCTCCGAAACAACTGATGGATCATTGCATTTAGAATGGTAAGCAAGATTGAAGCCATGACATATGGCATTAAGAAATTAAAGCAAGTAAAGAGATAAATGAAGAGAATGGAGCAAAGAGAAACATGAAGACTAAGTGAAGGAGCAGAGTGGGGGACCTACACTCCAGCAATCCCCATCACGTCTGAAGACGATGGTAAGGTCCCATCATGTCTCGCGAAGATGGGGGAATGCTGGGAAGTGGTATCTTCAGTAGATTTTATTAGTGTGGGCCTCATATAATGTTCAGCTGCTTAGTTCAATCAGGAGATCACACGATCTTCCCTCTTGCCGTCCAAGGAATTTAATGGATCACCATGTACATGTCCGATAGTACAAACAGTTGTGCGTCTTTCGTCCCCGTAATGTCCTCCATTTTGGTTAATGTAATAGGGGATGATAGTTGTAGTTGTGCTTATGCAATTTGTTGGGCGTTTCCTCCTATTGTCAGCAAGACTTCATCCTAAAACCGCTGAAGTCTTGAGTTGAATTTGTTTACGTAATCTTCTCTCTATGGCTTGATCGGGAGATCTCATGGTCGTGTGACTTTGCCTCTAATGGATACTCTGAACTTTGCAATTCTTTCGCTGCAATGTAATGCAGATCCTTCTTTTCTTTTGTATTAATTTTTGGATCTCATATTATTTATGCCTAATTCCACTTTCTGTGTTTAAAAGAATCATTTATCTGCATGCCTCACTAGTCTTGCATTTTTGGACTGCAGTCACATTCTACACGTAATATTAACTTTCCTAAGCTCATCTGCAAATGAGATTTTCACTTGATGTTCTCTTTTCTAATCCGCCAGTTCTATTCGGTACGCGATTCTGTAGTAATGCATATTCATCGTGATATCTCACGATCATTCGACGTCTTCTTCTGTCTGTACATCATTTCTGTGTGCTGAGATGTACTTGGTCTTTGCAGAAGGCGATGCTCCTTGTACTGACTGGGGATCTCTGCGTTAAGGGCGGTGTGGAGGATCTTCCACAGAATATACAAATACGGGCTGGCTTCCACGATCTTTTGCGATATCTTGTTGAAGAAACTCACTGTGGCTTATAGGCGGCAGTGCAACCTTCGACATTAGCTGTTCTCCTTCGACGTATTCTACCGCTGGAGATTCTTTCAAGGTTCCTTTTCTTTTCTGGATCCGACAATCCACGCAAGAACCAATTGTATCCGCGGCGTCATGCACTACTGAGGACTCTTTCAAGTAATCCTCGGACGCGCAGGGTACTCTTGAATGACACTGTCGTAATGCTTGTTCTCGATCCTCTGAATTGGGCACGTCCGCATTTACTTCAACCGGCGTTGCATGTGAGGGATGATGTAGATACTTCAGATTGGCAATGTGCGCACGTTATAGGACCGCGCTTTGATTGGTCGTGGGCCCAGAAATAAGCATAGGTTCACATGGAACTAGTGGCACTTATTTGATTGGCACCCATTCGATTTGAATGGCACGTATTTGTTGCATCCAAATGATTATAAAGTCCTTTTCGCTCGTTATCACTTGGGTTGTGCACAGTCATTGCTTTGGCTATTTTGTATTGTGTTTTCAAGTAGTGGGTTCATCCTATTCGTTTCACCAAAAAGTAAAAGATGATTATGAATTGGTGAATCCACCTTCTGTATTTCACTGTTATTACAACTTATCAAATGTCCGTAACTGCATGAATGTTTTGCCTCATCACATCTTTCTTCTTGGGTAATGCTCTGCGAAATATGTCGTGACATCTCCCGATCTGTAATGTCGCATATTTAAAGCCAACCCTAAATACGAATGCATCAATTTGTTCCTACACTTTAAATCCAAAAGGGATACAATTCCACTGCATCAACAATCTCTCGATGACTCCACATCCTAAGGCAGTTTAAGCTTCCATCGAAAGGCATTGCGGCCTCAGTTTACATAAGATCAGGATATCCTACGATGCCCTAAACCTTCACAAAGTCCAGAATTCCCGCTAAAGTCCAAAAGTAGTAAAATGTGGCATAGTTCTTGAAATTTGTAAATTTTGATATAATGATGAATACATAGTGTAGTAAGTGCCAACTGCTAGTCATACTATTAAAATCACAATGAACTATGTACTATCACATTTGCACCTTTGTAATATCACATCTCCAATATCTGTGTAGAAAATAACTCATAGCCAATAAAATCAAGGTGATATTAGAGAGGGTGCACATAGTGATAGAGAAGAGATCGTAGTTCTATTGTTTTTCTTTAAAGAGAAGAAAAAAGTGTCCTAAACCATTGGTTCACAACAACTACAAAAGTCCTAAGCAACTAAACAACGACTCCATTATAGTCATTTAGGACATTTGCAATTGTTTAGGACTAGTTGTTTATTGCATATTTTCTTTTAGTATTTATTTTACACTTCATTGCTTTTCAAAAAAATTGTGATTTTGTGAAACTTTGGAAATTTGTTGTTGCCAACATGAAGTCAAAATGTGGATTTAAAACCATATCATGTACTCCCTCCGTCCCAAAATGATCTTCCTGTTGGCCTTTATTTAGTGTCCCAAAATGATCTTCTTGTTAGAGGAGGAAGGGAGCTAGTGACACTTGTACACAGTCCAAAAGCATGGACATGCTAGCCAATCCCATGCTATCAAGTGAGTGGCCACCGGTGCTCTTCAAAAATGCCTCAATAATTCAATTTTCAAGCACTTTGAAACCACACTTTGAAAACTAATTTGAAACCCAAAATTTCAGATCAATAGGAGGACATCAAACTCTATTCATAGGTCAAAAAAAGTTTAAAAAAGGGTCCTTATCAAGCTTAAACTATAACATTTTGTGTAACAAGAAGATAATTTTGAGACCAAGGGAGTAGTAAAAATGAAAAATAGTGATTTGATTCTTCTCTTTCTAGGTCCAAAACCTTGAAAATGCCCTAAAAAACTACATTGAAAGGACATGCCCGTCCGTCTACTATAATTCACCCACTTGTCTGTCTGGTCCAATTCACCCACCCGTCCATCATGTTTGACAGTCAAAACTCGCCCAAAGTGACAACATATGGTGTAACCAACTTGTACAAGGTAAGTTTTTTTTACCATTTTTTAAAGTCAATTATGAATTGACTACATTAGAAGGACAAGACCTCAATAACTCAATTGGATGTATGGGACAAACTAGCAGACAAAAAGACAAATTGTCCAATGTGACAAGTGACAACCATGATTCTAGTGAACTATTTGAGATTCCAAATTAAAACT
Source organism: Antitrichia curtipendula (assembly GCA_951230915.1). Taxonomy (NCBI): domain Eukaryota; kingdom Viridiplantae; phylum Streptophyta; class Bryopsida; order Hypnales; family Leucodontaceae; genus Antitrichia; species Antitrichia curtipendula. Next base: position 2,232,134 of record OX579635.1, on the reverse strand, counting down.
TCTTAATAATAGCAGATGCCAATTGTACAACAACGTCATGATTGTCACAATGGATCGCTTGTCCTTCTACTTGTCCATATGTCCAAAGTGCCTAATTGAGCCCATGTCCGTCCAATGAAGTCAACTCATAGTTGACTTCAAAAAATGGTACAAAATGATATAAAAAAACTTACTTTGTCTATGCTAGTGACACTCATTGTTGCCAACATTTAGTCAAAACGTGGATTTGAAGCCATATCACTTATCACATGATAAAAATGAAAAATAATATTTGACTCTTCCATTTTTAGGCCAAAACCCTAAAAATGCCCTAAAAAAACACAAGCGGACGGACATGTGCTGTCTTTTTTGTGCATCATTTGCATGTGTTGTCGGACAGCCAAAACTTGCTCAAAATAACGACCCTAGACAACATATGTACTATCTCCATGGGACATTTATTGGGTAATGCAACAACAAATAGGAAAAGAAATACGCTGCTAAAAGATCAAAATATGTAGTTTTGAATACAAATGTAGAGGAAGGGCAAGTGGGACGCTAGACTTGGTGCTGCATGCAACAACGCTAGTATGCAAGCCTTGAGCGGCAAGCTTGTGAGCCTCAAGCGTGAATTCCATGAGCTTGGAGCCTTAAATTTAAAAAATTTAAAAAATTATAGATTAACTTCATATTTCTTTAAAAATTTAGTAAAATTCAAACAAAAGACGTGTTCCTATACCTATAACCATAAAAATGTGAAATCTTTTGTTAAAAGTCTATTTGGTGATAATATTGTGTAAAGAATTATTTCAGAGTTATGAAGTGAGTTATGAGCTTCATATACAGCCATTCAAAAGATGGATCATTGAATAACTAAAATATCAAAGAATAAGATAATGTAATTTACAAACACATGTAAAAAAGATGGCCTTCCTCTTTAGACTCATTCTGAACAAAACTAGAAGAATCCTTATCAGTGCAGTAAAGTATAGAATGTGATTATTAAGATAATTATTGACATATAACATTTGTACAAAAGCAATCTCATCAAATATGTGTTATAATTTTTCATATGTAATCTACATTGAGGAAGAAAATTGTTTTGAATATCAATATATTGAAGATCTCAACTCATAATAAAGGAAAATTTGTTCTTACAAAAAACAAAATTGTTCATTCAATTATGCCACGCCAAAAAGAGAGTGCGTGTAAAATTACATTCCTTCTTGGTAGACTAGGAGACATTGTGAAAGGTACATAAGGCATGTCAATACTTGAACCACTTGATGGCTGACTAGGTTTCAAAATAGACATTGAATTCAAATTTAGAAGGAGAATATAAACTCTAAAACTATAATATAGATTCCAAAAGTTCATATCTTGTTCTACAGATCTAACAATTGGAACGGATTGTAGCAATTCATCAATTTCAAAGATCTTATCTTCTTCTACATAATTAAAGACTCAACAAAATAAAATTGCATATGAAGAAGGTGGTTAGAAACTTTCATTTTTTCATCAACATTAAGTAAAAAGACCAGCAAAATCTCAAAACCATCTGCTTGAATGGAAGCTATGATAATAGAGTAGAGAGTGTTCTAACCTAGAATTGGAGTAAAACTTCTATGTTGCAATAGTAGGGTACATAAAGTGCAGAAGAACAATAAATGCAAATATGAATAGCGTCATGTGGCTGCTTAGCTTTATGAAATGCTACTTGAAGGCAACAGGTTGGACGCATCTAAAACAAAAACTTTACATTCTATTCAAGAACTATCCATTTAAAGCAATATAACTAGGAATAGAAATTGCCTTTTAGCAAAAGCCAATAAAATATGGATAAAGGTCTACAATAAAACAAAGCAATTAAGGACAAAAATTGGTGATAACATTATAAGCAAAGGGAATTGATAGAGGCACACCGGGGGGTTGATATATGCACACCCTCTTGGAGGCAAATTTTAGATTTCTAACCTCAAAAAGCTGAATTTGAAAATTTTGAATTTAGATTTGGACTCATAGACCTTGATTTAGTCTAAAACCATAAGAAAGTTTGCAATTGAACAACACCCAATGAAACAGCTTATATTCTTTTACAAACAAAAGTAAAAGTAATATTTTTCCCCCTAGCTATGCTTTTTCAGTGGGTGTTGTTTAGTTGCAAACTTTTTTATGATTCTAGACTAAATCAAGGTTTGTGAATCCAAATCTGAATTCAAAATTTTAAATTCAGCTTTTTGATGTTAGAAATCTAAAATTTGCCTCCAAGAGGTGTGCACGGGTATGATTTTTTGTAAATACATAGAAGAGAACAAGCAATGGAATGATAGCAAGGGCATGTGCAGGACTCAAGGGGCACGCTGAAATACAAGGCAGAAGTAGTTGCAAGAGATTCCTGCATCGAATTTGCATCTAGCCAATCGCCCCATCACTAGTGGGGGATGGAGCGATTGCGTGGTTGGCGGCGTTTTGAACAGTCGCCGTGTTGTAGTGAAGATTGCTCCCCACGAGTCGAAACGTGCAGAGGTGAGTTAGAGTTGTGTTGTGGCAATGTTGCTTGCCCATCTAAAAGTTGGACTATGACTTAGTTTAACCCGGGGCTGAACTAGAGTGGTCCTATCAGCGATTGGTTTTGCAGCAGGCTGTCTATGCTAGACGCATTGTGGAGTGTTGTCATGTTGAAATGCAAGTGTAGTTTGCGACACCTTACCGGCTTCTGATGTTGTTCTGTATGTACCATTGTCTGGTCATGCTTGTACAGGCTCTCCTTAACGAGGTGGATGCCTACCTGAAGCTACGGGAGCATTGGGGAGTTTTTGTGCCCCTAGTAGTAGGATATGGAACCACAGCCAATAGCCGGATTGTTCCCATAGCAACAGAGTTGATCAATGGCAGTCCACTTGGATCAGGTAAGTGATGAGTTCTTGAAACCAACAAATGCAATGTGGCTGTCTTTCTCTTCTCTGAAAGGCTGATTGCAGCTTAATGTATGGTGCCATAATAGTATCTTTGGCGCTTTACGATTAATAGGCAGAGTAGGCATTTTGTTTACTTTTCAGTGACCTGTTTTTGGTTCTCAGGAATAGTGATGGAGGAGGTGGCTAGTGCGGCTCTTCAGGCGCTTGGTGCAGTCCATGCTTGTAAGCTGCTTCATGGAGATGTTGAAGCACGGAATATTATGGTTGTACGGGGTGCGCAGCCTTTTGTTTGCCTTGTTGATTTTGGGTTTGCGCGGATCAGGAGGAATAGGGACTCGCAGGAAGCATAGCTTAGGAGTTTGCAGTGCCTCTTGTAGAACATGATGGTAATTGGGGTGGGGAAAGAGGCTTATGGTTTGAGATATCCTCATAGGCAGCTTTGTTTAGTGTAGTATAACCACCTTGTCAAGCAACTCCAATGAGGGAGATTTGTCGTTGTATTCCAGCCGGAATGACAACCTGCATGGTGTATAGAGAGCAAATGATGTTGTGCTTACCAAGTCTATAATTGATTGAATAGATTGTGATGGGCAAATTGATAAAAGTAGAATATTAGTTTGTCAATTGGATCATGGAAAGACTCCCGTCATGTGTTTAACATGCTGCATTCACTTCCACACAACAAAACAAGTATTGGAAGTTCTGTTGATCACATGTACGCTACATGTTGTAGGCAGCTGCTCTAACGCACAGCAAAATTTGCTGCTCCTGGCAAAGGCTGCTACATTGTAGTTTGGTTGGTATAAGGTACTGTGCAAAGTTTGTGGTAGGAAGAAAATGGTCTAACCAAATTCTTGCTTCAAGGCTTTCATTCATCTCAGTTGTGAAATTGCCTATGGAGATTGTATTTTTTACATGTGAGGAGTGGCTACAATAAAAATAGTATTTTCAATATTATTATTACAATTATAAATTTTAGTGCTGTAACCATAGTTATACATCAAGAGTAGTTTATAATTATTTTGGTGGAATTATTTTTTAACGTTACTATTTTGAAGAGTAAAGTCTATACATAATAAAAAATTTCTAATGCTCTATTGCAAATAAGTAGATATTTTGTAAGTAATTTTCAGGAAGAAGTTTTACTTTTAGGAATCAAATTCCTATGAGGTGAAGGCACTTTGGACCTCTTTGGATTGGCTGAAGAGTGACACCTTTGCAAGATTGCAGTTGAAGAAGGTTAAGAGCAGGTGCTTGGCCATGTTTTTGATGTTCAGGTTCTTAAATTATACAAGCCAAAGTGACTTCTTGAAAAACCTGAACAATCACGTGTTTTGATCTCTTGAAGAACTTGACTATGTAATTGTTTTCAATAAACATTTGCAAGGTTCATTGTAACATCATCAGAAAAAGATTGTTGATTTAGATCTTTGTTGACATTTTTGAAACACTACAATGTTAGTCTTCTATACTGAGAAATGACTTGCAACACTTTTATGAGTAACCAATTTTTGACACTTTAGTATTAAGATATTTTAGTGGATTATTGAATTACATGTCAATATTATTACCATTTAGTATAACCTTTGCAAGATAGAATGATCGCTGTTGTCATATTTGTAGAAGCAAAACATTGAAGTTTTTTTATGCAATTTTTTTTTGAAGACATTGATGTATAAAGCATTTATAACATAATGTTTGTGAAAATGTTTTATTTAGAAAATAAATATAGATATAAGTCTACATCTAGAACAATAATCATACTTAACACAATGTAGAAAAGGTACATATCATGGTCATGACCAGATACTATTGAACATCACCTCAATATTGAGGTCTTTGGTGCTTCATCAATCCCTGCCAAACGCCGCACTACTGTCTCTTGAACTCACGCTTAAATTGCAAATGAAAAACAACGTAATACTACTATTTGAAAAAGAAACCAGACAACATATGCAATATCCATTCAATTAGAGATAATGAGGTCTGGTTTTCAACCAAAATCAAATGACTTGGAAGGCCTCGTCAATGAACAGACTCCAAGCAAAAACAACTTTAACATTTTCAACCTTGTATTGTGTATAGCCCTCTATGAAGATTAGGCATCATCTAAAATTGACTTGAGTAAGAGCTGAGAGTATAAATGGCAAGACCTATGCCAACTTCCAAAAAGCAAGGCACAAAAACAAAAACCTCATGATGGTTTAGTGAGGCAAAACAAGTCCTATTAGATTCCACAAGGGGCATGTGCCGATCTTTACAGAAATTTCTTCCTTAGAACTTGTTGCTGAGTACTTCCCTTTATACTCTTTCCCAATCTTGGTCTGTTTTGTCCAAGCGTCTATACATTTTAAATCCTGTATTCAAACATAAACGTAGAACACAGCTATCAAATAGCCCAACAAGGTGCAATATCATCTGCAGACAAGAAGTAAGAATAGCAACTCATAGAGACTAACGTGGTCAAGTAGAATACTCGTAAATTTAAAGAGATTGCACTATCCAACTCTAAATAGAAGCGCCTCTCTAGTATTTGGAAAAGATGCTTAGCAACTTTTTCTAAACACCCAAAAGCAAATTACAAATCAGTCAAGGCAAATGAACTAAATGACAAAACTCACTGCAGAAATCTAAAATGATAATGGATGCATGGATAGACAAAACAAGAAAACGCAAAGACAAAATTGACGAAAAAAACGTCACAATAATTGCTTGATTTTCTATAGGAATAGATCATAGGAGGCACAGAGATATTGCCTCTAAAATACTACTTCAAAAATGGATGGGCGGCTCCTACAAAACAAATCCCTTCAACAATAGAACAACTGAAATGATCATAACTATCAGAATGCAGTGAAAATACTTTGCATTTCTTATCATTGTAAGCTGTTTGTTCATCTACAGCACACAACAACAGAGGCCTCATGAAAAAGTTTAGTGATCAACAACCAAGATATGGGATCTTTACTTTTGTTGCAATTTCCTTGTTCTCCATCCTCAAGACAAACGTTGTAAGATACTTGTCACAAGTTGTCGTACATCTTTAAGGAACCATGTTAATCATGTTCACCAGCAATTGCTTGTAGTTTACGTGTATAATATTGCAAATGTATAACAACAAAACAAAGTTGTGCATAAAACCGCAAGTTCTCCTGAATTTTGATGGTAGTCCATCCTGCACAAAATCCCAGGATTACAGAACAAACTGAACAATAGTGAGATACTAGCATACCACTGAATCCAACTAGTAAGATTCACTACAAACAATAAGTTGCCATAATTGATATTGCGGATAAAAATTGAGCTGTTTAACTCCACAAGCAAGCAGCAAAATACAAACAGAGCATATCTTTATGGTCTTCAAGATATCCTTTAGAAGGGCCAATATTTGGCATCTCTAAAATCACTCCAAAAATCACATTTTCAAACCAAAATATATTTCTAGCACTCAACTTACTAATGTTTGACATTAACCTCCAAAAAGAGAGACAATAGCCAATCTTGCATTGTACGTGACTATAAGCATGGCTAATAATTCATAAAATACTCTTCAAGTAAAAGGCTCAACAAAATTAGAAAAATGTGCGCAGCCAATTTTATCCAATATAGCATACTAATATTTAGTATTGAGGTCCTTGAAGTGCCTTCAACATACAACTGTATATTTGTGATAGCTAGTAAAGAAACAAAACCAAATGAACACGTAAAAACCAGAATTTAAAGAAAGACCAAACGTACTGAAGAATACAAAGCAAACAACAGAGCTATCAAATCAATTGCTAGACTGCTACATCCCGTCAGATCAACCCAAATTGTAATGCTGACTAAAAAGTGGGTCTAATACTCAGCCTGCTGTATGTGACACCTTAGCCTTGCATAGATACCAATTGACACACATAAGAAGCATCATCAAGACATAGCATCTAAACTCTTCAACAAAAGGACTGCATGTTAAATCTACCCAACTCATTTTCACAAATATTTTGAATGCCTTCACAGGAAAATGATTCAAAGCTTGGATCTGCAAAACATAAACAAACAACAGTTACATGCTACGCAATGTATCAAAGTCGTAAATAACAAGGGAATACTGCTTACTTCTTGAGGTTTGTTGATAACCAACAAAGATATGCACAACCTAGCAAACTTATCGATGAGAATATCAAATGTGTAGAAGATCATACAAGCTTAAGGGCGAAAAGTCAAAAATTTAGTTGCTAGATAAGACATTGATTGACATAAGCAAGACAAAATACGCAATTGAATCACTACCATCCAATGTTAATAATATCTCAAAATTGCAAAAAACCTCTAAAACAGTCTACAATGTCCAAAACTAGGCCAAATGATCGTTTCAATTCTCTAGAACCACAAAGTGAGGCTAACCAAGAATGAAGTATTTACAAAGATTTCCGCAAATTAATTGTAGATCACAGAGGAAGGCGCAAACAATTAATTGACCTAAATAAGTTGAATTGTGACCATCACAGGACCTTGATTAAAGGCACTCCTTTAACCGCAGACTCTTTTTGTATATACTTAGCCATAGCCACAATTGCTGTCTTCATCAATGAAGAAATCAAAGCTCTGTTTGCTAAGGTACTGACCACCATTAGAATTCCCACCTGTAAAAAGTCAAACTAGCACTGTAAGAATTTCCACCACAACAAACAAATCAAAACAAACGTCAGCCATCATAGTATCATGTCTTCATCCTTGCCACATATCAACATATCCATTGTGCAAGCAAAAGCAGTCGAAGTATGATAAACGTAGAGAAACAAACATGCATACTCATCACATCAATTCTAAACATGCTTCATGTCCCTAAAAACAATGAAAAAAAGGAAATCTTCAATATAGATGTCAACCATGAATTGCTAATGGACTAGGAGTTGGAGCATTACAATGCAACCTGCACGTCCATGTGGCAAAGCTGAGCACAAATGAGATTGATAAAACTTTCGGAAACAAGGAGAACACTCACAAAGAAAACTTGAAAAACGACTAGAACACAGCTGAGAAGACCAATGCGCTAAAGCATCAAACAGACAAGATGAGGTCAAGCAAAAAGAAATTGGTCGCATGCGTCATAGACACTAACTCTGTAATCTTCAATAATGCAACCTTCAAAGCTGTGCAAAAAAAAAGGCAAGATTCTATTGATAGTGCTAGTTTCCACAGTTGGGACTGCTGCTAGCAACTCCATTATGATTGATGATGTGCATGACGCAATTGTTTTTGTTTTGGAAGGCACACAAGCGACCTTTATGGCCTATATAAAATACACAACAATCAAACAACCAAGTCAGATCAAAGCACACAAAAGAACAATTAATTAAACAACAAAATATATTCTAATAAAAACCTTTATCAGCAGCAGTTCACCCTAAATCTTCCATCTTAAGGCTAGAAAAGCATTCCCACAACATGCATCAACTGATGCAATTTCAAGAAACTAGAAAATGGACCTTCTTAGCTTCTATCGTGACTGCAAAACGGACAATTAATTAATATACTCCATTTTGCAGCACATGATGAATTCCCCTTAAGCACACCACTTGAAATAGGACCAAAAAAACCCTCCTAGCATTGCAGAGTGTATCGAGCATGACGGCGTTGCTCTTACACTGATTTACCAAAGCAGCATGAGTAGGAGCGACACCAGATTTTTGCACCTCCGTTAAGAACATCTACAAGATCTATTGTTCAGATTAGGATTGGTTGCTAAATGGAATGGTAGAATTCGTACATGGAATAAAAATTGTAGATGGAAGGTCAAATTTCTTGAAATGGAACCTGGGACCCATTCCTCCACATTAAATGAGAAACTTAGATAAGATTTGCAAGAGCCTTTAGGGCGTTCATTAATCATTAGGGCGTCTGTTAATCTTTGGGATTGCATGGCTAATGCCGATTTATTGGACTGCATGACCTGTTCAATTGCAAACAACTGAAGCTAAATACAAAGGAGCACATTACTCAATAAGAGCTTAGACTCCCTACTAAAGGATAACAATTTACCTTCGAGCCTGATCAGCTCAAATTTTTGCGTACTCTTCACACATTGAGTCCTGACAGCACACACTCACAACCTTCAATTCCACATTATCTGATCTCCTCCAGAATTCTCCCATAAATAAATTCTCGCTAGAATGGGATTTGGCTGCTTCTGCTAGCGTAGATATAGAAGGTATTCCACCATACTTTACCTCTCATCTAGCAGAGCGCACACAAAGTGTAAATAATAATGGTTCTCAACAGACATGCTATGAATTACCTCATCACCTCAGCTATTGCTTTGTATTCCTTTCCAACAAACCATAGTCTACAGTCTGGCGCAAATATAGAATTGTAAATTTAGTGGCACATTTTCATATATTCTTTTCACCCAAAAAAATCCTGATGTTAATAAGAAATGAATTCATTTCATTAGCATGGAGCACTAAACTTACACTGCTTCCTCTCTTTTTGAGAAAATATATTATTAGTTCTACCTAAACCAAATTATGAAATTTTGAATGGTATAGTGTAAAACCGTGTGTTGAAGCTTTTTTTTGGATTTTATTATATGAATACACACGTATGCTATCTATATTACTTTTTGTTAAAAGTTTTTCTAATTAGTACTAGAGATTTCTGAAATTTTTTTTATTCACTTCACTTTTTTTTTCCACTGAAATTATTCACAAAAGTTATTCTATTATTTAATTGGACTCCGTACACAATGCATTAGAACACCGGCAAAGCGCAATGAGCACAACAACATAAAATTCTAAAAAAAAAACACAAACTGTGGATGAAGAAGAAGAGTGAGAACAAAAAAGTGCGAGATGGAAAAATAAGCAGTTGGAAAAATGACAATTACAACCAAAGCAGAATTTGTTAAGCAACCAATGGTGGTACCTGGCAATCGAGGATAAGAGGATTATTGCGGAAGTCTGTCTCAGCAGGTAGAGGCAAACTCGGCAACATCCCATAACCATCTTCTCCTTCCTCGTGACCTAGCCCTTAGCCTGTTTTGGACCAAGTTCAGATATAAGAGTTTACGTCTTATAGCAACTTAGAAACCGCAAAAAAAAAGTTTTAATCAAAAGCATAATTGCTCTCTATCAAGAAGAAACTTAAGTCTTGATACGTTAACTATTAATCTTATCAAATTATAAAAAATTTGAAATACACAACAAGAAACAAGATTCAGGTCAAGAATTGAAATGAGGTTTTACTTCCAATAACTATTGGATATCAAGAATTGATACAATTTTCTTAACGAAAAGATAGGTTTATGAATCACTTGACAATTACTATTGGTAAGACTAGAGACCATCTTAGTCTTGCCTTTTGTTTATAGTCTATGGCCTAGATTCTATATATCTTTTTAAAAGGATTCTTAACCTTATGAAATTATCTACAAAATTAATTTTTTCTAAAATTGAGTTAACTATAATAACTTTTAGAAGTCTAAAAATCTCTAGAAACCTATGGAAGTTTCTAGAAGTTCTTAGAAACATTTAAAGAAGCATCTTTGGATTTTCAAGTCAGTTGAGAAAATTGTAGAAGTTTCTCAAAAAAAACAAAAAGTTTTAAGAGGTTCTAGGAAGTAGTAAATTGAAATATATTATGACACCAACTTATTTACCACTTGAGGTGAAAGAACACTCTACAACAAAATGGTATGTTTGTTGTTAAGGAAAAATATCCAAAAAAGAAGATAGATGAGGAATTATAGGAAAAAATAGAAGGAGAGCAAAAAGGTCAAAGGAAGCAAACAAAAAATAGGAGTATGAAAGAGATTTGGAAAACAAGAAGGTCACAAGGATCTGGAATGAGAAAAAATCTAAAGAGAAACCATTAAAGCAGAAGAAAAGGCTTCCAAAAATCTCTCACTAAATAAAAGGAAAGATGTTTAAAGCTTGAAAAACTTAAAGCCTTTAAAATTCAAATTCAACTACTATTGTAAAAGTTCGTTAAATTTTTGTAATTAAATTGAGAGCCTTGAAAAGTCTATTTGCAACCAAGAACCTTGTTGTCTTAAATCTATAACCAACCACAATTAATTGACTTCAAAATCTTTCAAAATAGATTCTTTAAACTTGTAGTTTTGGCTTTGGCTACATAAATAACAGCCAAAAAATTTTCCAATAGAAAAAAAACTCCATAAATGTATTTACAACTCTACAATTATTTTATGGCTAAATCGTTATTGTATTCATATTTTAATACAGCAGTGAAATTCATTATACGGATGTAGAAAGTTGATTACAAATAATAAACCATTGTAGAATTTGATAAAGTTCATTAATCATAAATTTTTAAACTAAAGAGATTTTTTGTAACTTTCTACCATTTCAAGAAATAGGAATCATTTTCCAAGATTTTTGAAAATAAACAGCAAATAAAGGATAACACTAGAGAATTAAAGTTTTATTATACCATATATACTGTAAGGGAGTAAGCTTTGAGAACATCTAATGACATCCTTGGCCAAAACTATTCCCTCATCAATAACTTAAATGTTACCTGACGGTCTGGATGGCCAGTTGCTAATGAAGTCTGGATCTTGCGTATGAGCTTGGCTTTGCTAATGACAATGTTTTGGCTTTGATTCTGGTCATCATCTGCTGCTCCTCCCATCCTTTGATATCCATCAGATGTGGCGACCAAATAGGAGCTTGCCAATTCTCAATAGCCTTGACTTTCTCAAGATCCATCCCTACTCCTTTGCCAGCTTCAATAATAAACCCTAAATATTTTGTTGATTTGACCTTAAACTTACACATATCCAAATATAACCCAGCTTCTTGCAGCTTTCCCTGCACCTTATCCACCTTTGTACGATGATCATGAAGGAACCCAGATGAGTAAATATGAACATCGTCAAGTTAAGCAAAACAAAATACATCCAAATATTATTGCAATGTCCAATTGATGTATTATTGAAAAGTTCTAGGAAAATTTGCCATGCCAAAAGGGGTCACTAACCACTCCTATAACCCAAAACAAGTGCAAAACGCCATTTTCCATTCATCTCCCTCTGCAACCCTAATTTTGTGAAAAACAATTTTTAGGGTTTAGAGTTACAAGAGCATCCTAAGGGTTGTTGACTTTTTATTTTTGGATTTTTATTTGACCTACCCCCCATTTTGAGGGTCTACAAATCCAACTGTGGTTGTTAGAACTCATACAAGTTTCTAGATTGCAAGGTTTAGCATCTTTGACTTTATGGTCAAGGGATTTGACTTGGCTTTTGTGAGTTCACTTTGAAGAATTTTGAAGTGAAAGTTATAGTTTTGGAATAGGCACAACAATAGCTTTTTGAAAAAATCTTTTTTGTCTAAAAACAGCACTTTTTAGTTTTGACCTTATTGGGTGAGGTGTAGGGTCTTGGGCTTCTTAGTAGGGGTTTTGTTTTACTTTTGAATAGACAAAGTCATAGGACCTCTTTGTAGAACCGCATAGTGACGTGGAATTTGTCAATTGGACTTTGGAAGCATGAGTTATGGGCAGATGAAGTTTTGATTTTTGAACTTCATCCATCTATTGCCGATGTCTTTAAAAAAGGGAGGACAAGTGCAAGACACTTTTGGAAAGCGCTTGAATGCTTTTTGGAGGTGGTGTATTTGCTTTATGCCAAAAATAAAAATTTAACGAGGTCAAAACATGAGTTTTGGCATTTTGTCCTAGGCGTGGAGAAGGGCAATTCAAATCCAAAGGCATGGTGTTCAAGGTCTTTTTGTGGGGATCCCAAATTGACATGGCACTATTTGATTTGACATTCTATGCATGAGTTGCAAGCGGATGAAGTTTGGATGATTCAAACTTCATCCGTCAATTGGATTTAGGGGTTTAGGATTTAGGGTTACATGGATATTTCAACCAAATGATTTTTTTTAGAATTGAGTTTTGAAGTGACTTCCCCCCCCATTTTCAATAGTTGCAAATCTTATCGTGCAAAAATTTCTTGATAGAAATGTATGGTTTAGGAGATATGGAAGTGTTGACTTTTAGGATTTGGCGTGGATTTTTAGGGTTTAGTGTTTAGGGTTTTGGGTTTAGGGCTACAAAAGCATCCTACGAATTGTTCACTTTGTTTTGGGGTTTTTATTTGACCTACCTCCCATTTTGAGGGTCTACAAATCCAACGGTGGTTGTTAGAACCCATACAAGTTTTTAGATTGCAAGATGTAGCAACTTTGACTTTATGGTCAAGGGGTTTGACTTGGCTTTTCTCAATTCACTTTGAAGAATTTTGATGTGAAAAGTTATATTTTTGGAATGGGCACAACAGTAGCTTTTTGAAAAAATCTTGTTTGTCTAAAAGTAGCACTTTTAAATTTTGACATTATTGGAAGAGGTATAGAGTCTTGGGCTTTTTAGTAGGATTTTTGTTTTTCTTTTGAGTAGACAACGTCATAAGACCTCTCTGTAGAATTGCATGGTGACGTGGAATTTGTCAATTGGACTTTGAAAGCATGAGTTATGGACGGATGAAGTTTTGATTTTTGAACTTCATCCATCTATTGCCGATGTCTTTAAAAAAGGGAGGACAAGTGCAAGACACTTTTGGAAAGCGCTTGAATGCTTTTTGGAGGTGGTGTATTTGCTTTATGCCAAAAATAGAAATTTAACGAGGTCAAAACATGAGTTTTGGCATTTTGACCTAGGCGTAGAGAAGGGCGATCCAAATCCAAAGGCATGGTGTTCTAGGTCTTTTTGTGAGGATCCCAAATTGACGTGGCACTTTTTGATTGGACATTCTATGCATGAGTTGCAAGCGTATGAAGTTTGGATGATTCAAACTTCATTCGTCAATTGTCACCATTCCAAATAAGGGGTACAGAAGTGTAAGACACTTTCGGAAAGAGTTTGAAAGCATCTTGGAGGCGGTGTACTTACCTTGTGCCAAAAGTTGCAATTTGTTGGAATCAAAACGTGAGGGGTGATTTTTTGGCTTGGACGTAATAATTTATTCAAATTCTTGCACAAGTAGTAGAGAGTTTGAGGCATTCATGGGTTTGAGATATTTTGGAGTTGTTGCTATCTTTCATTCAAGCATTTGGACGCCATTTCCATGACTTTTATGAATTGAAGTCCCTAAAATACAACAAATACTATATTTTGATTTTCATGCACGTAATAAACTACTCAAATGCTTGCATGAAGTAGAAAGAATGATGCATTTTAAAGTTATATTCAATAAAATGAGAGGATGGGACCCTCTCAAAATAATATTGTTCATTTAGACCCTTGTGAATGAATTTCAATTTTGCCAATTCAGATCGATGAACAATACACTTATTGTTTCGAAAGTGTAATTTCCATTATAATGAGAGTATCATGAATTAGGAAATTACAGTACATTTAGTTATGTGTTTTAATAGAATTTCGACTCATATAAGTGAAGATTGTGTTCTTTGTATAACACCAAGTCATGAACTCTGTGGTTGGTTGTAAGTGCTTAGTGGTTTTATTCAAGTGGTCCGTGTTCGATTCCCGTTGAACTCGTATGAGCGCATGAAAAAAATACATGACTTGGTGCTGCTATGTGAGCTTCGCTGGCAGGAAAGTTGTAACAACCAACTGGCCCCTACCCAAATGTGAGAAGTGCTTTACAAGGGAACAAAATAAAAAGTGGGTATACCCACTATCCAATTTTTTCCAATCAAAGTACAATTTTGCAAGAAATTTATACAAAGATATATAAACAAAAGTATAAACTAAATAATATAATACACAGAACACAATATAGTAGGTAATAGATAAAAGAATATTTTTATGTATAAATGCAATTGTTTTGTAAACACAAAACATACAGCTTGATCATTTATGCAATACAGCATTATAAAATAACATAAATCAATTCAAACCTATATAATCTATTCTAATATAAAAATTCCTTTCGTTATACATAACACTACATAAAAACTTAATTAAAACACATAAAACATATATATGCGTATAACTTCTTCATATCAAGTGTACGAAGCGAGACTCTGGTTGATGACTTCAATTTGAATTGTCGGAATCTTGATCATGCATTGTATAGTCTCTGCTCTGATTTGAGACCTCCATGCTGTCATTAAAGCGTCTGTATGCTCCCAAAGCGGCGGTTCAGTTTCATCAACCTTCCAGCGTAAACCTCTTTCGGTATCCCATCCCGTATAGTTGTCTTGAACATCCTGGTTTCTTGATGTTGGACGAAAGTATTGAAGAAGGACACAATTTGGTTTCTCTGGGTTACAATTTGGATCTGACAATGCCCTTGCAATCCAAACTGGCCAATTATCACCATCCGCCGGACGAATTGCAACAAAGTAGTTTTTATAAAGATTCCGACCCACCCTAAAGGATGGTTGTGGGCGACCTCGCAAAGGTCCGACGTATGCATCATCTTCTCCAAACTCTTCACGCACCTCACTATCTTCAGTTAACTCATCCTCTGGTGCTGCTTGAATACGGGTCATGGGCCAGAAACCGTCGTTCAAAACCGTAGAGGTAGACAAAGGATCCTGCATTGCCACCTTCAAATCACGCCAATAATGCACCAAGTGCTCATACAATCTTTGATACTCCCCAGTGCGGTCTTGATTGCACAGATTCTCCCAATACTTAACAAACCCAGACATACCCTTGAGGATGTTATCTTGACCTCTCATTGGACTTGGCAAGATTGCCAAAGGCACTCCACGAGGCCACAAACTTTCACCTTGAGAATCTTCCTGCCACAGTTTAAGACCTCCGCCTGCACTTTTTGGTAACCAGTCTAGATTAGTGCACAAGAGTTTGTATTTCATGACTGGGACTCCATCTGAATCAAGGTAGAACTTCACTTGTTGTGGCCTTGTATGTCCAACCATGATATCACCACCGTCTAAGAACTTCCCTACAATGAAACCCTTAAAATCGGGCACCTCTTCAATGAGATGAGGGATAGTGGGAATGGATTCTACATCCATGAATGACTTCATGAGCGCAGGTATAGTAGGAAAGCTCTCCTTCTTCAAAAGCATGCTCCATCTTCCAAATAATGCATCGATGTCGTCATGAGTGTGACCTACAATCATGAAGTTCACATACACTTCTCGGAAGATCTTGTTTGCAACAAGTAGAGACCAATAATAAAAGACGTATCGATTCTTGTTGTCTCCAGTGGCATTGTCCATCTGCTCGTTGAGAATGGGCGGTAATGGCGTTCCTGGCACCAAAATCTCAGGCAGAGGAGGCAGTGCCGCTACACACATTTGAGCACCCGCAAGTACTTTCTCAAACAAAGTCGTGGACTTTGAATTCACAAACAATTGCCGAGAAGAATATTTTGGCGGCAATTCCAAATCCTGCAACAACTTTGCCATTGAACCAATGGTGTAATTCGAATCATGGGGGAAAATATCCAAACCGTAATGCGCATATCGAACATCAGCATGACCGTGCGCAATCATGCCAGTCACTGAAACAGGCAGCTTGACAAGGCCATCAAGGTCTTTACTCTTGTGGGAGAAGACAACAGAAGCAATTTTAGCATGGTCCATCTTGTCATGCATGATTGTCAAACATTCATGCGGAAAATTATGTGACCGGTAACGATTTGCATAATAGAGCTCCCTAAGTGCTCGAGCAAAAGCCAGATGTTTTTCAAGCAACATTTGCCACTTCAAAGCAGATTGAGATCCAGCAATTGCACCCTTCAGAAGTTCGCGATATTTGTCACACGTAGCACAACGAGCAAAGTTATCTCCGGGTTTTTTCACATCGTACTCCGAGAACTTGGAGGACCTGATCTTGCTCAAGTTTGAAGTAGAAATGCCTTTCAACCCAAACGCTGCGTTGGCATCGTTAATTTTTGAAATTTGACCTTTCCATTGGAAAGTAGCCGGGAGAATCATTGATACAACCTTGTCTCCTGACTTGAGGGTACGAGTACAATGTGGCATATGATCTGCCTCCTTCCCAATGATACATTTCAAGGTAGCAGTTGCTTGTTCTATGTGTTTCCTTGGCTTCACCAAGCCCAAATTACCATGGTCTCTTGCTTCCCGACCATCCTTCCAGTAAGCAAGGTAGCGATAGAATGTAGCCTCGGGGACACCAGAAATATGCATCCAAGCCCGCATGCATACGTCTACTTTTTCAATGGTCACCATCTTCCTTCCACGTTCGTCATAATGAACTGACCTGTGCACATCAGTCTTCATGTGGGCTCTGAACTTGAATGTTGATCTGTTATACATTCGTTCGTGGAGGATCCGAATCTTCTCTCTTGGAAATGGTTGAACGCAATTCTTGTGACAGCAAACTTTGCTCGACACTGCATTGATGGACTCTTGGCTAAGGAGCTCCTTCGCCTTGAGGTTAGCTTCGCGAGGAGGATTCCGTACCGCACTTGAATACGGACGAGAGGATATCGAGGAGGATGGATTTAAGCGACGTGCTTGGAGACGATTAAAAGCATTCCGTGCCTCATGGTCTTGAAGACTAGTTCCACAGCAATTGACGAGCTCAATCGGCCATGCCCGCAGTGAATATATCCACTCTTCGGGCACGTCCATTTCCGAATGAGTCTTCGAAATGTGAACTCCAACATGAGTGTCACCAAGAGGACCATTTGCACCAAGCACAAGGTCCGAGTTGACGCTATGGCAAGTACCCTCCCCAACAAGCACGCCGTCAGCGTTATAGAGAGTGACACATCTTGTATTCCACGACCAACGAGGAATGCCTTCGCAATCCGGGATGTCAGCATTCAAGACATGAGGCACCTCATCTTCAATGTCAGAGTCGCTCAGGTTGACACCATCATTCATTGTGAAAGCCATTTAAGATACCTGCCCCCAAAAATCTAGAAGTACAGGTAAGTAACAAGACACAAAGCATTTACACTACACACCAGCTCGAATCGAGCTAAAGCGTACATCAATGCAAATAACTCTTATCCTCTGTAATTTAAAAGAGATAGAATAATCTACACATTATATAGAAATGCCAATCTCGTACAGAATGTCGTCAAGAACATAAATATCCATGTCAAAGTATATCAGCCCGACCCGAGCTGATCGAAACCAAATATAACATCCATGGTCCAATGAGAAGTATTCAGACCGGCACTAGGAATTAATTATTAAATATATAGTGTAAATGGTTCTCCTTACAAGACCTCACCATCTCGGACTTACCGAGCTAATTAGAATCGTAGGATAAAAATATCACAGAAATATATTACTATCGTGCTCAAGAAATGACTACATAGTTAATTCAGGTCGTATCGAGCTGATGACAGGAAGAGTTGTTCATGAACAGATCATATAAAAGGAATAACCAACATTTACATCTGCTCGAGTTGAGATGGAAATATTACAATCTATCAAATGGACAGAATGATTCAGGTCGAGTCGAGCTGAAGCATACACCTATGCAGGTTACATTATGGAACCTACGTAGGATAATGTATCAGGACTACACTACGTAGAATGACAAACCCGTGGAGACTGTCTCCACACACAAAGATAATCATGTCATTGTAGATCAGCTCGAGTCGAGCTAAACCAAACCAGGTGGGTCAATACATCGCCGCTGAGCAATACTCAGTATGTTACTCACTGATTATTACTTTCACATATTGTAAATGGCTTTGCTCATACGAGCTCACCAGTCAGCTTGGTTCGAGCTGATTAGATTCGTATGGGGTGTACATTAAAGTGGTCGACTGTTCATGATTTAATGAACTATAAGGTAAGTCAATTCAGGTCGAATCGAGCTGAAGTCAACCAGTGTTGCTGACGAGTCCCTTCATGTAATTCAGGTTGAATAGAGCTGAGAAAATGTATTGTGTCATTGGGCTCCAGTGATTCAGGTCGAATCGAGCTGAACTTACTCGACATTTACGGAAGCCTTACAGACTCAGAATACGGCCTTCGATTCCGGATTTCTCGGCGGATAAGTCGGATGAACACTTCTCAATTTTCAGGTATACCAATCTGATCTGCAACTACTGCGATTCCATGGAAATGTCAGTCATTCATTACAACAAACTCAATACACTCTTACACAGTCAATGCAATCAATAAGACCCTGAAAGCAAATACTATAATGGCATTCTCATACTGTCACCAAATTCAGTAGCGACTGCAATCCAATCTCTGGTTCCCACAAACTGTGAAACGAAGGACGCAATTTACATACTAAGAATAATACACACTTACGGCGAGCACAACGCGATGGAGCGCCTCTCCTCCACACTATTCAGAGAACCAATTCCATACAAAACTAAGCAGAGTCTCCGCACACCGGCTGGAGCAAACAAGGACAAAGCGCGAGAATGATCGCTAGCGCAGCACAGCCCGGAGAGAACGAAAATGAGCAAATGGAATTTGGCAATCGGAGGAGGCGGCTACACCCTTGTCCTTCGCGGGAACTCCGTCGGCGGGAGAGTAGTGGCGCCAACGGACTATTAGCTTATTCAAAATATAATAGTCGTAGAGGATCTTTAATTAGAGGACCAAGGAATCACGATGTACAAAGCCATTGTACCACCAGAAATAGGCAAAGGAATGTAGGAAAAAGTTAGACAAGGAGCAATTGTCAGACTTCCGCAACTTTAGAAACAAAAATAGGAAATAAATTTTTGTCAACGATAAAAAAGCAGCTTACGTTGCACTCCCTGTTAAAATTAAGGTACGCTTTCTATGCTAAAAAATTTCACGGTTAACAATTTTCAGGTTTAGTGATTAGGCGCATCTTCCACTGAATAATCCACTCTTCAGTTTTATAATCACTGCACGTATAGAACCTTCTCCAAAATTTTAAAAATCGAAAAATGATATCTTGAAGTACTAATAAAAAAAATTGCAATTCATAAATAAAGTTTGGATGTACATTCAAAATTCCATCCGTACACTTAGACTTCAGGTTTTAGATTTTGTTGTAGTTTAGAAAATAAAAACATAGGCAACTTTTTGAAAATGGTCAAATTCCTTAACTTTTGCAGTTTTGACAGTTCAAAGCGGGTGGTCTGAAATGTACAACAGCCATAGATAACCAAAACCTATACCATCTCAAGATATCTACAAATTATTTACAATAGTCATAGAATGATATCACTTTCTCAATTTAAACCACATGATTTAAATTCAGTGTTGTTCCTAGAATTTTGAAATCTATAATTGTTTTGAAAATCAATTTTCTGATTCAAAGCGGGCGGTCTAAAAATGGCATGCGGAATGTGGCCAATTTAATGAAATTCCCCATAAACCCAGAATTATACCATAGTAAGCGCACAAAGTGATTTTAGGGTTTGCAATTCTTCGTCACTTCTGAATATATTACATGTCAAGAAGTTTTGGAAAGAGGTTGAATTATACTTTTGGAAAGAAGTTGGATTTAGGGATCACTTATTCAAAGCATAGCATAGTACTATAATTCTGGCTTGAGTAACTATGGTTGTTTACATGAAGGCTATTATATGATTCATTGCAGCAATATACTTGCCGCAATAGTGGACGGCCTAATTTAAACGTTACTTATCCATTTTTGAATGTTCTTCTGGCGAGTGGATTGCAAATAATAATTCATTTGCACAATTATTACACTAATGATAATAATAGTGTTTCTATTTAGAGGTAAGCATACTATTAGTATGCTTGAATGAAATCATGCATTTATTGATAATTATGCAAAATAAAATGTGAACAAGATCACTTACTTAGACTAATGACCTTAGTTGAATATTCTGCTCCTGAAAGTAAAACAATTCAATTTCTTATGAGTTAGTAAAAACCAAATGATTGTGTAAACATAAGATAAAATTAATAAACATTCATAATCATTCATGCCACAATTCTTAAGTCTGTACACATTCATATAACTTAGTCTCTAATAAATAAAAAATTCAACAATAACATTCTATTATTGCTTCTATTTCTATCCTGCAGAAGTTGCAAATAATTAGAGGACATTTAATCTATTGACGCACTCAAACTGTGCAACCTTAATTTATTTTATTTTGAAAGAAATGAGAAATAAGTGACCCGTGCATTGTACTTTAAAAATTCATCCAACACTTGAAATGTCATGGAATTGGCAATATCACGGCAATGGAAGAATATGTACAAGTTATAAACTAATTTTTTACACATCATTGAAGGGAAATAGTTGTTCTTAGATTAAGGATAAATTAAATTATGCATATAATTGTTGAAGTGTAGACTTGATGGCTCAATAAATAGTTCATAATTTATGTATTTCCAAGCAATTTACAGTCAAAATAATTCAAAATTAATGCTTTCAAGAAGGTTACTTTCATTTTAAAAACCGTGAACCTCTTAATTTCCATATCATTCTCAAATATTAACTCGTAAATGCCCAACTAATCAGATAATTATGAACAAACTAAAATTGCAGACACAGTCATTTTAATGTAGGCAAGTAATTTCCTTTCAATGACTGTTTAAAAATTTGTATATAACTTGGATCCATTTGCACGTGTCCAAAAAAATGTAGGAGTGAAAGGGGGCCTGTACTTTAATGTCCCCCAATATCAAATGTCATGGAATTTCATCTTGAAAGCCATTGGAACAAAATTATAGAAGTTGTAAATACTCCCAACTATTTGAATCCATGGAAATATTAAATTTAAATGTAACTTGAATCCATTTGCACGTGTCCAAAAAAATGTAGGAATGAAAGGGGGCCTGTACTTTAATGTCCCCCGATATCAAATGTCATGGAATTTCATCTTGAAAGCCATTGGAACAAAATTATAGAAGTTGTAAATACTCCCAACTATTTGAATCCATGGAAATATTAAATTTAAATGTAACTTGAATCCATTTGCACGTGTCCAAAAAAATGTAGGAATGAAAGGGGGCCTGTACTTTAATGTCCCCCGATATCAAATGTCATGGAATTTCATCTCGAAAGCCATTGGAACAAAATTATAGAAGTTGTAAATACTCCCAACTATTTGAATCCATGGAAATATTAAATTTAAATGTAACTTGAATCCATTTGCACGTGTCCAAAAAAATGTAGGAATGAAAGGGGGCCTGTACTTTAATATCCCCCGATATCAAATGTCATGGAATTTCATCTCGAAAGCCATTGGAACAAAATTATAGAAGTTGTAAATACTCCCAACTATTTGAATCCATGGAAATATTAAACTTAAATGTAGCTTGAATCCATTTGCACGTGTCCAAAAAAATGTAGGAATGAAAGGGGGCTTGTACTTTAATGTCCCCCGATATCAAATGTCATGGAATTTCATCTCGAAAGCCATTGGAACAAAATTATAGAAGTTGTAAATACTCCCAACTATTTGAATCCATGGAAATATTAAATTTAAATGTAACTTGAATCCATTTGCACGTGTCCAAAAAAATGTAGGAATGAAAGGGGGCCTGTACTTTAATGTCCCCCGATATCAAATGTCATGGAATTTCATCTCGAAAGCCATTGGAACAAAATTATAGAAGTTGTAAATACTCCCAACTATTTGAATCCATGGAAATATTAAATTTAAATGTAACTTGAATCCATTTGCACGTGTCCAAAAAAATGTAGGAATGAAAGGGGGCCTGTACTTTAATGTCCCCCGATATCAAATGTCATGGAATTTCATCTCGAAAGCCATTGGAACAAAATTATAGAAGTTGTAAATACTCCCAATTATTTGAATCCATGGAAATATTAAATTTAAGTGTAACTTCAATCCATTTGCACGTATCCCAGAAAGTTTAGGAATGGAAGGCGGCTGTATTTGAACGGATCGTCCCCTGTATATTGAAAGGAAGTTCAGATTTGTGTAGTAAGAATAGGATAATCATTGATAAACGAAAGGATTATTGAACTAGCATAGTCAATATTTAGCTCTTACTTTGCACAAAATGCTTGTAGTGGGAATTATTGAATATGAAACTATTTTGCCTTAGCGGATGCTATTCAGAATTGAGATTTACCTTTCATTAGTGTAGAATATCTTTTCACACATTATTGACTAAAGAGAAAAGAAGTTTAATATTTATGCTTTGAAATTTTGTGCACAAGGGAGAACTAATGCGTAGTCTTTCAAGTTTGAACGAGCGCTAACCTTTATGTTTTGTAAATGACATTAATGTTATACAATATGAATATAACTGAGTTCCAAGGTCACCAACAAATGAGCTGTTTAATCCATTAATGATGATGTGGGTCCCTTATAATAAAGTTAGGCACCAAATTTTTTTCAATAATTACTACTTCACCAATATGTGAAATATTTTGTATACATAGAATAGTGAAGTCATTCATCAAACTACTTTTGTCCAGTGCATCTTTATAGGGTTAGTTCTCAAAGCACATAGAGAATGATTTCTGGTTTGAGAATAATTGGCAAAAAACCATTATTTGCAAGAACAAAATGTAACTATGCATCCTGGCTGTAAATTTGGTGTGAGAAGAAAATTTTTGCTACAATTGCTTGACATCCAAATTTTAATGCTTGAAGATTTAATTGTTTGAAGGTTTAGGATGAATGATTCTTTCACTTAAAAAATCGTTTCTTAAAACTACGGATTTTACTACTATTAATAAGGTAACTCTGCCTATGATAGGCCAACTTTGGACCAGCCTAATGCAGGCAAAATATTTCATGAGCATTACACGTGTGTTGTGAAATGTACTGCTCATGAAATTTTTTGCTTGCATTAGGCTGGTCTAAAACTTTGCTTGTCATAGGTAGAGTTACCTTAGTAGTATAATTTTTTTGGTATTCACGTAAGACATACATTAAGCAGATCCGGGTATAGAGCCCAGTCGGATATAAGCACCTACCGGGTATAGGACCAGACCAGATATACTCAACATCCGGGTATACATCCAAGTCGGGTATATCAACTTCCGGGTATATTGAGGTCGGGATTGAGTACAGGGGCAGGGTATGTCCAGCTTCGTCGCCGAGCGCTAGGGTTTGGCGCGGAATTTGCTTCTGCAAACCTGTGTTGTCGCATGTTGCTCCATCCTCCGGTGTTCTCGCTTATTTCTCCTCCCTCCTTGTTTCTCGCGTGTTGCTCCTCCCCTTGGTTGTTTGTTGTTTCAATTGCACGGGTTTAGGGCTAGGTACGTTGCCGAGCACTAGGGTTTGGCGCTCCTGTGTGTTGTCACGCGGTGCTTCCTTGTATTCTTCTCGCGCGGTGCTTCTCTCCTCTTCAATTCTCGCGCGGCCCTGCTGCGCTGTCTAGGTGATTCTTCGGCGCTAGATCCTCGCTGGGGTTCCGTGATCTCCCTCGTGTTTCATTGATTGGCGGTGTCGAGTTGAAGAGGAGCTCCTTTGGACAGATGTTTCTTGAGTGTGCATTCTTCTTGGACGAGTGCAACTGCAGTTCGGATCTGAGCAAGGTAGGTTCCCAATTTGAATTCGTCCCGGTGTTGGTGTTGTGGTCCGCTCTAGGGTTGTAGGAACGAGTTCAATTTGATATATTTTTTGGTCTTCTAGTTCTTGTAATTCTGCAGTTTCTGCAATTCTAAAGGTGAATTTGAGATGCCGACTTCACAGAATTAGTTTGAATGCGTGTTTATTCGAGGCTTTGAATTCTTGTGGTTTCGTGCGCTTCTTTTACTTGCTAGGCACTTGCTGGGCGCTGGATTTTGATTCTCTGAGTTTTTTGTGTTTTGTGCGCTTGTTTCACTTGCTGGGCGCTGGATTTGTTTTTGTGGTTTTTTTCGCTTGTTTCAATCTCAGGGCATAGCTCCTCTGTGAATTTGTGATTTTAGCTTGTGAATTGCAGCTGCCTAGGTCATCTGATGTGTATGAGTTTGTTATGTGAGTGTGAGAGCGTTTGTAAACGTCGAGTTGCTTTTGGAATTTATGATTCTTGAGCTTGTTCTTGAGTTCTGGATTTGCTCTTTGTAGTTTCCTTTGAAAGTTCTAAATGTGGATTGTTTTGGCATTGATTAGGTTAACATTGCACCTGGAGTTTGAAGTATTGCTCGGTGCTAGTGTGCCACAATTTTCTGTTCTTCATCTACGAAGAAATTGCGTTGCTGTGTGTGAGTCCCGAAAGTGTGCGAATTTGTTATATATTGTGCACGCACTTGGTGAGTGAAGCATTTCCATTTCAGTACTTGCTGATTTCATTAGCGTCTGTTGTTTCAGTTCCTTATTCATTAGCGTATGTTGTTTCTTGTTTCTTGGAAGTTTTGAAATTCTAACGAATGTTGGTAATCTTGCAGGATTGGGGAATTGCTGCATTTTGAGCATACTCAAGTTTGTCTCTTGTTATATTTCCAGGTTAGTTTCTAGCTCTGTTATGCACTATCTGTGTTAGGATTTAGGATCTGGGCTTCGGGTCAAGGGTACAGGCTTCAGGGTGTCACTTTAGGGTCATCATCCCACGGCTTAGGGTTTAGGGTCTAGAAAATATTCAAGCGAATTGAATCCTGTACTGTAACACTGGTATCAATATAATTTAATCCGGGTATTATCCGGATATCAAAGGATATAGCCGGATATCAACATCAGAACAAGTGTCCTCGGGTCCCAGTCCGCCGTCAAGCTAAGTGCAATTCAGCTCGATTCGACATGAATTGCACATATGCCAGAACAAGATAAGAAGATCCCATAATTATATGTAGTGGCACTCCGCTAGACCACTAAGTAAAACACATTCCCAAACAATACATTAAGCAATTCAGGTCAAATCGACCTGAATGAAACAAAACAAGGGAATACATGCAGGACGGCGAGAGGCAGCGCAAGACCACTAAGCAAACCGCATACTGGAGAACTACAGGGTGTCATTCAGGTCGAATCGACCTGAATGACACGATACAAGAAAATATCTGATAGACGAGCAGAGGCAGCGTACTGAAACAGAACGTAGTACCAAACACCACGGTAGAGTTATCTACAAAAATGGATACAACTAAAATATCCATTGATAAAACCTGCAGAAGACTGGCGACAATAGACAAAAAACAGTTCCAACATATATAGAAATCCAAACACACATGAACAGAAAGCTAATTCAACTCGAGTCGAGCTAAATTGGCGTGGTTACTGCATAAGAAAGTGAAGAGTCGTGAAATAATCGAACTGTGAGAAAATCTAAAGCAGGATAAGGAAACAAAAACATACGCGCAAAACTCTGATCAGCTCGAGTCGAGCTAATTAGACTTGCGTCTACTTCGCCCATGACCTGCAGGATGGAAGACTAAGTGCCGAAACTTGAATCATACTACAAGCGGTCAGAGAACAGGCGACCAGAAGATGATGGAGATGGGGACGACATACTCAACGATAGAGATTATTGGAAATTCCAAAACCCAGAGAAGATCGAGTGTTGGAGTTTGCACATGATCCCCTTCACGGAGCAGATATGCTTCTACGTCCAATTCAAAAGAATGGAGGTCTTCATCCCGCTCTCCTACGACAAGAAAATCAAGGAGGTGATAGAGGGCGATAACAACCACGTCGAAGTGCACTGCGTGACCACGCAGACGGGAATCCCTGCCGCAGACTAGTACCACTTCACGATATCGTTCAAGTCTGAGGAGATTCCATTCAGAGTGACGAACCTCCTGAATTCTTTGGAGCCTACAGTACCGGTCGGAAATTAAAGAGCTGGAGAACAAAGTCAGTGAGAAGTTCTTTCAGAAAGCCAATGGCGATCCCTTGACTGGCCGAAAGCTCTGCCAGAAAATTTGAAGCCTCTTCCAGGACTTTGCAGTCCTCAAGGCGAAGCTCGCAATGGCGAAGAAGAGCATGGCTGCCCGGACCGTATCACTGAACATCGACAGCCAGGGGCCAAGCCAAATATCCATGGACACCCAGCCTTCAACATCCAGACGGGGAACCAGATCTCGAAGAACAGCCGACGCCGTCCCAGAAGGTATACCACCACCTCCACCACCTGCCAGAAGAAATGTGGGAAGGACAGCATCTGTGACTGTCACGGAGGACATGAGCGTTCAACCGGAGCTCAGTGAAATTCCACAATCGTTGAAGGCCAGCAAGAAACCCAACTACGAGGAGTCCAATAAAGCGTACAAGAAATTCTGGATAAATTGTGCGGATGCCTTCCTGCTCAAGATGGAGAAGAAAGAGCTCAACATTATACAGTTAATCCAAGCACCTGCCACAAGGAATATTAGAAGTAAGGAAACTCGAATTGTCGAGGACATGATGCATTAGATGATCCACATGCCCGACAGAAGCTCTAGACAAACCCTCTGCGTCATGCCTACAAACTGCAAGGAAAAACCAGAATCGTGGGAGGAGATCAAGGATGGCAAGTTCTTGATAATCAACGGCCAACACAGCGTAGAGGCCAGCAGGATGATGCAGGACCCGACATTTGGAGTCGACGTGGAAACTATAGACGAATTCAAGAAGTGGAGTTGCTACATCGTCTGGACAGAGAACGATGAAATTCTCCGATCCATCTCGGCTTACTACAACAGAGTGAATCATTTCTAGGCGATTCAACCTTCTTGGGCCACAAATATTCTTGGGGCGAGAGCTGTTTGGATAGACATGGGTCGTCCACAGAATCCAAAGGATTCCGCTCCACTGGGAAGCGTATCAGTATCCAGACAGACAAGGGAGGCACACGACAACCGTGTCAAGTTCAAGGTATGTTTCGTTTCACACCCCAGTGATGATATTCAACCGGTAACTTGGAATGATGTAGGGTCTGATCAAGTCGGGTCGAGCTAAATGTGCAGTCCGTCCATTCATAGCTTCATAATTTGCATTGATCAAGCATTCTTACATCGACAGTGCCTCAATCACTCACATGTCATTCTGGTGTTTGAAATCAGGAATTCAATAAGGCCATGCAGAAGCGATTCTCCATGATAGAGGTTACGAAGTCTCATATCAAGGCGAAATCCAAGGATGCCAACGAAAATCTAAAAATCGTGAACGAGATACGAATCATCACGGCTCTCGAAGATGTCTTCGCATTGTGGAGTGAAGTCATTTCCAGTGCATCACACGGCGAGCTCACGGATGCGGACTCACTGATGAAATTCAACGAGAAGAAAGGGTGGAAGACGGAGAACGGCATGATCAATAGAGAGTTCTTCAAATTCCTCGGTAATCTGTCGCTGGACGATCTGCGGAAGCTAGGGAAACACATCTTGGACCGGTCCAAGAAGAAAAGAACTCAGTCCCACCCAAAGGTGACAATCAAACAAAGCTCCTCTGTCCTGAAGAGCTGTTATACGGCAAAAGAGTGGTGTGAGAGGCGGAAGAGGAAGATGCTCGTGCGTGAGTTAAACAATCTCGAACTGGAGCTCGGCCTGTTCAACGCTGATGGTGAACTCCTACATGACAACTGGAAGAAGTTCAAGGCGTAGTACAACATTACGTCCGCCACGATGAATGTGCTCCTTGAGCGGCCAGGGGAGGAGTACTTCTCTGAAGCAAAGCAAGTGAAATCAAAGAACAAATCAATCGAGGACATTTCACCAGGCGCCGCGGAGTTCTTCAAAGTGTTTCTCAGGTCGAAGAAGAATTTCGTCCCACCATCCGCAGTGGCGTACTACGCTCCATACGACATAAAGGAAGACAACCACGCTTCGTGGCCAACCAATGTATGGACGGTGGACACGCCAGGGGATCTGAGACTAGGAGTTATTGACTTCCGGTATTTGCCAGGCGTTCTGGCAAAGAACAAGGGGACGATTGGACTCCCTTACTTCTACACGGTGATGCGCTCGCTGCAGGGTAAAGTCGAGCCACTGCTGGACGAGGTTCCAACATGGCTCCTCATCTGCTCGGATCTGCTCGAGTAAACCCAAGCACTTGCGTACGTGCAAAGCAATTTGGTGCTGAGCATGTACAAGTGCGAGTTCGCAAACTACAAGCCTGCAAAATACGAACGTCTAGGAGATTATTCTGCAGTGAAAGCAAAAGCCCATGAGAAGGTTCTCCTGACGTTCTTGACTAGCCCACAGTACCCGATCTTGAAGAAAATCCCAAGATCATTCGAGGCTCCGGACATAGCAGTCTTCGCAAAGCCCCGGGGATACAATGAGTTGGAGTTCAGGTTGCGGAATACCGAGCTGAGGATGGAATTCTACGTCTGGGTCGTGAAGACATTCTACCCACCCGGGTCTTCTGCGTTTTCAGTATTCGCTGGCGGAAAATTCTCTTGCGCAGCCCTGGTGAGTCCTTTCCCCATGGTTTAGCTCGACTCGAGCTGACCAATGCATTTTCTTTTGTAGATTATGTTTGAGTGGCTTCCTATATCGTGTTACTTAACTGGTGACGGGACGTTCGTGCTGTGTCAGCTCGATCCGAGCTGAATGACCGAGCCACTGCTGAAGGATTCATTGCTTTAGCTTGTATCTTACACCTGCTCGTGTGTTGGAATTGCAGATGAGTTCCGTGAACGTTTACGCTGCTGGAGTGAGTCACTCTCCTGACTACTGGAACGACATCGCCATGTCAGTGATGAAGTTAGACCAAGCCGACTTTCTCGAGAACGGGTACGTAGTCGACAAGGGCAAGACCATAAGGGCTTCTGCTTCACAGTCTACGCCCTCAACCTCGAAGGGGAAGAGGCTATCGGCGTGGGATGCGCCTTCTCCAAGTAGTCGGAATGTGAGACCGTCATCCCAAGATGTGCAGGATCTGTCGGACTCCAAGGACGATGGGGAGGACTTCTACGAAGACAGAATGACAGAGGAGAATGTCACCCCGAGTAATCTCATCCCAACAGAGGTCCGGGGATCATCGGCTTCAAGTGGGCAAGCCGTAGAGACTCAACCTTCAGGCACTCCTTTTTCATGTCAACAGCCGAAGAGAAGAAGACTTTCTCGATGCGATGAGGACATTGAGCGGAGGCTGGACGCGATGAAAGCGCAGTTGACGAAGGATCGAACGCAGAATGTTGAGTTCCACGCTACGACCAATCTGAGGCTCGACAACCTGCAGACATTCATGACGGCGGAGTCGAGATCGCAGAACGCGAAGCTCGAGTCCATTATCAACGCCGTGAATGGTATTCGACCAATTGCGACATTGGAGCCCGCTGTGCAGAGTCAGCAGAAGCTGCTCGAGAATGTTCCCACCGGATCACTGAACAGTGGGTCGTCTTCTCTGGCAAGTCCAGGTTCAAGGGCAATTCCACAGCCTCCTGCTCATGCTCCGCCTCTTGTTCCACCTCCTCCTCCTCCACTATCCCGCGAAGATGTGGTCCGTGACGAAGGCCTTGCTGTACCTACTCGTGAAGTCGAGGGTGTTGTATCCACGACTGATGCAGCTACGAATACGAGTGCAGTGGTCGCTGAGCAAGCTACCGAGCAGACTATCGAAGATGAAGCTGCAGGTGCCCACCAACTTCCACTCGCTGAAGTTGTGCACAATTAGCTCGGGTCGAGTTGATTTGTGCGACAACGTGTATATAGGCTTAGGAATTTTGTTAAGGATGCATTCATTTTGACGGTGGCAAGAATGTTATATAGTGAACCATTGAGTTCAGAGGCACACTAACTTATGTACAGTTTTTCTCATTATATGAGCCAGAAATACACGGAGTTCTTACATTTACAATTTTGAAAATTCTTGGATTGCAGGCCGTCCCAATATTGTTGATGTGATATCCCTCGTTCTCGTTCAGAATGAGATATCTCCAACTCCTCAGTCATTGCATCATGACATTGATGTTCCCGTTTCTCAAGCGGAAGAAGAAGCTGATATTACTCCCGCTAATGCTGCAAGCGGTTCTCTGGGTGTTGTGAGGAGTCCAAATATCATCGTTCCTGACGCCGCTATTCCTGAGTCCATCCCGGTGGATGAAGTTGATCACGCGAGGGAGGTTGATCCAGCACAAAATGAGGTACGACACATGTTCAGTCAGTTGGATACATTTTGTTGCTTTAACATGTACTCACACTACCTTGTCATTTTTATATTTTATTCCTTCATTTGTAGGTGTCATGTATCGTTCCGCTTAGGTGAAAAAATATATCAGTCAGGGATAATAATTGTATGCACATTCCTCCGTTGTTTAGCAGGGACCTGTTCCCCCTTCTGATCGTGGAGGAACCTTGGAGGAGGTCAATATTCCCTTGAAGTCTAGGGTGTCCGAGAAGTGGCTCCACGTCGTCCTGGACCTCAATGGGATATTGTGTGTTTGTAAAGATCTGAAGTCAAAGGGTTGGTCCAGAAGCGTCACTGACTCCCTTCAACCGCATTCCGCTACTGTTCCAGCTGTTGTGGGACCCAAGCTAGTCTACGTTCGTCCACGTTGCTCTGAGTTTCTCCTGCAGTTAGAAAGGATAGCTTCGATATCAGTGTGGAGCTCGATCAAGAAACCCACAGCTGAAGCGGTCTGCATGTATCTCTTTGAAGGACTCCGCATGCCGGATTTTATACTTGGACAAGACTCCTGTAAGACACTCAAATGTAGAGATCATTCGTCCAGGGTTATGGTTTACAAGGAGCCAGGCACGAGCAAGGTGTTGTTTCTCAAGGACTTGGAAAGCATATTCAGTTGTTTCCGAGGTAGATTTACACTCAAGAATACCATCGTCGTGGACGACAGTCCAAATAAGTACATTCTGAATCAGCCAGAAAACGTAGTTCTCCCTGATACTTGGTGTGAGCTCCCAATTTGTCACTTGGGACTCGTAGAATTATTTTTTTGGAAATTTGCAATTTAAAGTTAAGAAAAATATACAAAAAGCCATAAAAAGAGTGTAGAACCCAAATAGGGTTGTAACATACCCATTATAGTATTTGGTCTAGATTTGTGTTTAGACTTAGAATCCCACCAAACCGGGCCCAAAAATAGGTAGAAAGAACGAAACGGTTAGAATTGTAGGATTCAAGTCACATAGGCCCAAAAGGGCTAAATCCCACCATGAATGTGGCAATTCATGGCTAAGTCGGTCCGAGGGATCCACAACGAGGCCACTAGGTCGGGTCCTAGAGTTAGGTTTAGAAATTCTCCAAAACCCGATTGTTAGCATGCAGGAGCCACTGACGCAAGACCAGGCCGTGGAGGAATCTACAACCCAAGGATGGTGTCCTAGGGTAAATCCCATGCCAGGAGTCCAACGACGAAATCGATTCGCCAAGATTCTTCTATCTGCAAAAGATTCCCGCACCATCGATAAACTCAAGGAGATGGCCAATTCATCTCCACTGACCAAGTGTGCCAGGTACGGAAACGCACCTGCACATCTTTCATGTGACCCCATGAGAGGTCTTGTAAAAAATCCCGTCATCTTCCGACTTGCAATAGAACCTTTTGCGGGTGGTCAACCTTGGTAACCTCCAACGGGAATTTCATGGAAATTACCCAGGTTGCCAGAAAATCACTAAAAATTAGACTAGTTTGTTTTATGTTAATAATGCGCTCCGTGAAGTTTCGCGACATTCCGATAGCAGCAAGTATCCGAACCGGCGAGATTCCTCGAGAATTAATCACGTGGCGGGATCCCCGCCACGTTGACCGGCATTCCGGGACCATACGACGGCGGAACAAAGTCAACCAAGAGTCTTTTCCGACTCCCCTACACCTACCGAAGACCCTAAGCTATTTACATTTCTCAAAATAGGAGACCCCCAATATCTAGGATTTTACCACGGTTTAGTTTTTAAACTAAATTAGCCTACGATGATTTTTTGTCCTCGGTACGGGGGGTAAGGGGGTCTTGGACTAAACACGGCGATCTGGAGCCAATGGCGCAATCCGTTTGACGATTGGAGTAATTCTCCAAAAGTTAGGAGGTTGGTCCAGCGTAGATAGGTAAAAGTAGTTTTTAGGGATTAGGATGAAAATCTTTGAAGATGAGGATGAAAATCCAAGTTGATAAGGTTACTTTAGAGCTCTTGAGGGGAAGGTGGGGCCTTGGAAACCTATTTAAGGTCCCCATTTTTCTCTCTTGAACACCTCCAAATCTTGTTTTGGGTCCGTGGGTGTCGTAGTCCGAATTTTTGGTTTTCAGTTGTTTATCTAGAAAACGGAACGGAAACTATCGATTAGTATGTAGGTTTTGTCTAGAAACAGCAGAGGACGGAAAATTAGGAAAGACATTGAAATAGTGGAGTAGTTCGAACGAATCCAATCCTAGTGGTGACACCTAGGAACCGGATAGAAATTGGATCCTTGTCCGGAAGTAGTAGTGGACCGGATTGGGGGTATAGAACCGGATTAGGGTTAGACCGGATTGGTGGGACCGGACCGGTAAACGTCATCATGACGGCTTTTAGGTCAGGAGAGACTATAAAAGGCCAGCACCTCCTCAGTCGCACTCCTTTTTCCAAACTCCGTTTGGTGAGAGTGTTTTGTCGCGCTCCTCGTGTTTCGGCGCTGTGTGAGTGTTCGCGTGTGTGCGTGAGTGTGCGAGTGTTAGAGGTGTATTGCAGGGTAGGTTCCCGGTTGCGTACCGATCGCTGTGCAGGATTCCGGTTGAGATCGGAGAGAGAACGTGAGAACGGGACGTGCGGCTAGGACTGTGTGAGGTAGAATCGGAAAGGACTATCTTAGATCTAGTCTGTGTCCATGCCGCAGCTTAGGCGGAACAGACCAGGCCCATCCACGTCGTCGGCTCCGGTCAAACTCCGGAAGGTCGTTCCGGTTCTCCCTTTGACAGAGGAGGAGATGGAGATGCTCCGGTTGGATCTCAACCGGATGGGGGGCCAGGGTTTGCTCGACAAACCCTGGGGTTTTAAGGACGAGCGGATGGTGAAGGAGATCCAGGGGAAGTGGACGAACCAGTTCGACAACACGATCCGCTGTGTTCCACATCAATGGACGGAAGAGATCTGGAGGGAGGTTTATAAGTTCCGGGCAGGAGGCCACGGGATGGCAAACCGGAAGGACGAGTACGTCCGGGGCAAGTTCCGAGGAGTGGTCAACCCCAAGGACGGATACGCGGTGGAAGACTGCATCGACGACCGGCACCGAAAACTATTACAGTTCCTGATCCCGATCCTCCATCCGGAGAAGCCGACAAGGGTGACAATCACCCTCGGCAACACTATTTTCGGTGCCCTGAGCGTTGACCGGAAAGCGGACTGGGCCCGGATCATGTTCGATCTGGTGGTCCAGTTGGCGACGAGGGTCGGAAGGAGTAGGCCGACACCCGTGTGTCCCTACCTCTTCCACCTCTATGAGCAACACCAGCTCCTTTTAGACTCGGAAGAGAAGGAGTGGAAGGCCCAGGAAAATCTCCTGAAATACGGAGAATCGGAAACAGACGAGGAGGAAGAGGAAACCGGATCCGAGACCGAAGAAGAAGAAGAAGATGAAGAAGAGGCGGAGAGGCAGCCCAAGCGGCACAAGACGACGTCTCCGACCGGAAGAGGATCTCCACTCGGTGGTAAAACCGGAAAGGAGAAGACACCGGAAGGGGAGAAGGCAGGCTGTTCGAAGAAGGGACCAGTCGACCCGTTCGAGAAATTGGTGAAGATCCTCGTCGACATCCGCCTGGACTGGGAGGCGAAGAGAATCACCCTAAACCAGATCGGAGAGTTGGTGCAGGCAACACCGGATAGCAAGTTGCTAGGGAAGGTAGCGGAGTGCATCACCAATCCGGTCGAGATCCGGAAGCAGGAAACAGAGATCCGTCGACTTCAAGAGGAGGTCGACATGTTGAAGGCGGAAGTGGCCACCTTCAAGGAAGATATGGCCACCACCCGGATAATGGCGGACGAGACGCAGAAGGTGGCGGAATCGGTGAAGGCGACTTTCGGTGAGACCGGAAGCGTGGCAATCAGGGCCAGACTCTTCGATGAGAAGGTCTTAGAGGAGAAGAAACTATCCGGTACCCGGATAGTCCGGATCCTGACTGACTTCTCCGAGTAGGTGGAGAAGAATTTGGTCTTAGCACGAGGAGCGGCGGACCGGATGGAGGAGTGTACACAGAAGCTGACCGGATCGATGAGGGTCCACCTATCGGACATCTCCATGCCGGAATCCTTTCCGGAAGTGCCAGACCCAAGGGAAGGAAAGGACCAGACTCCGCAGTCAAAGCCGAGTCAGCCTTTCCAGACCGCGCCGATCAACATCGAAGACTCTCCCGGTTCTGACATGCCAAATCCGATGGCCGGAGAGCGGAACAGGAACTTGGAAGAAGTCTTCGAGCAATTGGAGGCGGAGCCCAAGAGTCCTTCGTTGGGGCGCGGGATAGCGATGTAGAATAAGTTAGGAAGGATAGGATAGGAACGGATCCGGATTAGTAATCCGATCCGGTAGTGTTAGGAGGACCGGAAGTTAGGATCCGGATTTAGGTTGACTTTTAACGGATCTTTTTGCCTTTTGTTATTTTTGGAAGTTCTCAAAGTGTATATAATTCAGTCCTTGTGCTGAGGACTGGGAGTCTTTCCCTCTGCATCTTTCTTTGTGTTTTCTCCTTGTGCTTCTTTGTTGTACGATCTCCCATGTCTTGGCAGGATTATGCGTGAGGGAGTTCGGAAGGCGCGAGCGGATGCAATGGGATTTCTCCCCTTGGTATTTTCTTAGTTCTAAGTGCATGTGAGCGGATAGGACAGAGTTGGGAGTGAACTTCAGTGACTCAGCGCGTCTAGAGTTTGAGATTCCGAGTGAGAAAGCCGTTGTTAGGCTAGGCGGATAGGGAGAGAGTCCTTAGTCGCGCTAGAACTCCTGGGTGAGAAATCCGGTTGAGTGTCTGATCTCCTGTGAGGTCTCACCATCTTAACAGTAAACGGAAGAATTCTAGTTGACGTTGGAATGGACGGGTGCACTTGTAACCGCCTTAGCTTCGCACGGAATAGGATGACATCAGGGTCGTTGTAGTATTGAGAGGATCATACGGGGGGTCTTTGTGTGACCAGTGGACCGGATTGCAATCTGGATTGCTGTGAAGGACCAAACCGAATCCGTACTAGCCTAGGAAGGAAGAGATTTGGAAAGTGGGTCTTCAGCCACTATAAGTCACGGAAGGTGTGGTGGGCCTACCACTCTCAAAAGCAAGCGGTGAACCCTCTGATGGCTAAACAGAGGTAAAACCAAACCAGATAGGAGAGGAAATGGTTGTGAGTTGTCTAGAGCGGATTGGCCTAGACGGATACCCGGACCGGAAGAGATAGGGTCCTTGGGTTGTGTTGGATTCGATAACCGGAAGACTAGCTGGAATCAGAAGATAGAAAGAATCCGGTCCTTTGTTTTCTGGGTGTTTGAATTTCCGGTCATAAAAGGAGGATCGGAAAAGATGGATATTACTACTGACTTGGCTTAGTTTGTTAATAAGGCTAGATACTTCACAGAATCTCGTGGGTTCGATCTTTAGAGTCACTTTGTTATGCTTTAGAGTGGTTTTTGGGAGTATAACAAGGGAATTGCTTATCCTGTGCTGCGACATGGCCCCTGGACGGCTTGGCCCTCTGGACGGCCTTCCCGTCCTTTGGACGCCTTGGACGGCCCTGGACGCTCTGTCCATCCTCTCGACGGCCTGTCCGTCGACGTGAATGATTGGGGTGGATTGACCCCCTCGCTCGGCCTTACCAGGGGTGCATGTAAAAAAAAGCCCTCTATTTTCGGCCGATCCAGGGTTATTATTTGATGTGATTGAACTAATTAGGGGTCTTTATGAATTCAGAATTTGCAAAAAAGGAATGGTGCGGAAAACAGGGTCGGCCCGGAGGGCCGAGCGAGGGGGTCAGTTCACCCCGACCACGTAAAATGGGTATATAAGACTGTTTTTAGGGTACTTTTGCCACAGTCTCTCCTGCTCTGACGGTGCTCTCTTGTCTTGGATTGGTTGCAGTCCTTGCTTGCGAGTGCAGGTGTTGGATAGAGGCTGTTTTGAAGAATAAGGGGGGCGGTTTTTCACTTTGTGGAAGACGAATTCCTAATTCCTTTGATTTTGATTATTTGTTATTTGTTACTGTCACGATGGCTGGTCGCGATTTCTC
This sequence comes from Antitrichia curtipendula, assembly GCA_951230915.1. NCBI lineage: Eukaryota > Viridiplantae > Streptophyta > Bryopsida > Hypnales > Leucodontaceae > Antitrichia > Antitrichia curtipendula. The sequence continues at coordinate 2,195,375 of OX579635.1, read as the reverse complement.
GAAGAGAAAAGTTGATGATTGGTGGACAGGTGTTGGAGATGCACCGGTTATGGACCCGGATGCGGAATCACCAGAGCCCGTTTCAGAGGCCGTAGCTGCAGAAGGGTCTGTAGCTGCTGTGGAGGGCGGAGAGTCTTCGAAGGGGAAGAAAAAACAACGAAGGAGGCACAAGGCTACAAATCCAGAGAAGTGGCCAAGCAAGGGTGCAACGCAAAAACTGCATGAAGTGGCGTTGGAATTTTTTGATCAGTATTCGATTTTGCAGTTGAACTCAACATACGTCTCATGCGGATTACAGGGAGTGGATAAAATTAAACAAAAGTTCCACCACATGTTGTGGACAACAATGAGCGCGGATGAGTGGCATGAAGACCGCACGAAAGAATGCTTCAATCATTGGTTGGAGTCACAAGTGCAAACGTGTATCTTCAACCTTGCCCAAGTTGCGGAAAAAATAAAAGGCTTTGAGAAGAGTGTAGTGCCCAGACAACAAGCATTGAGTTTGTTGCACAAGAAGGTGTATTGGTGGCATGATGCAGTGCGTGGATTGTCTTCAAGCAACATCCATTCCGCTCCGTGGTTTCAACGAAGTCAGAACTTGGCCTTTGGTCAACAAGCTGCAGGAGGAGTGGTTTTCCCTGAAAGAGGAGTGGTGGTGGTTCCTTTGTTTGGCCATAGCAAACAAAGGGGGCATGGGAGGGTGCGCAAAGTATGTGTTCAAAATTCAAAACATATTCCCGAGAATATGGAATTAGTTGGGAAGTCAGCCTTGCGCGTGGATGAATTGAAGAAGTCTAGGGAGAAGTTGTCCATCGAGGCATTGGTATGTCCGTACGAGCATCTAGGGGTCATCAAATTCTTTGCTATAAATGACATGACCATGGAGTGTTATTCGCAATGGTGGAATGGCGGTACTCTCGGCGCCATGTTTACCCTTGATGAGAAGAACCGAGATCCAGATGAAATTGGGGAGTTGGCTTACCATGCAACTCCCCAATCAATGCAAGAAGCCAAACGACTCATGGTATATAGACGCAAGCGCACTGAACTTGCGTGGGCGATGATTTGCATTGTGGATGTAGTGCAACAGTGCTCTGTATTGCACAACGACATCACACCGGAGAACATTATGCTTCATTTTCCGAATGATGATGGAAGAACCGTGTGGATTGGTCTATGTGATTGGTCTATGTGATTGGGGAATGGGTAGCCGCATCAACGAAGAAACCCCTTCTCTTTACCAATTCAATTGTCCAAGGAAGTTTCAGGCAACCCGAGCGCAACTTTGGTGGGTGGCTCCTGAGTTGATGTACTTGATTGGAGAGATAGGAACTTCATCATCTCCTACTCGCAGGGTTAAGCCACCGTGTGTTAGTATACACACGGACGGATACTCCATAGGGAAATTGGCTATGAAGGTATGGAAAAAAAATCGCGGAAATGTAGATATGATTCCGGACCTTACGGCATTTGGTAGGTTTCAAACCATGTTGGGTGAATTGTGCAAGGTGGAGCCACTACAACGACGCTCGGTGACTGGAGTCGTGCAACGTCTAAGTGGTGCTCCAACGTTTTGGACACCACCCATGGATTGCTACCGCGAGGCCCGCAAAGAACAAGACCTTCAAGAAGAGCAGGCGCACAATGAAGATTAGATAATAGTGTATTACCATGTAGTTGCAAAATTAGTGTTTACTTAGTACATGCGGTTATTATAGTATGGGCTTGAGGACATCCATAGCAATGTAGCACACTTTGTGGCTTCAATGCATTTTGTACTCATTTTGGTTTATATAAAGTTATAAACGTATTTTACCTAAACATTGAGTTGTAAAAAATTTCTTGTCTTCCCTAACTTTATCATTTAAATTGCGTGTAAACACACATCTTATATCTTTAGTACTAAAAACTTTGAATTGTATATCACTACAAGAAATTTCAATTAGTTTGTGCAAAATTGTAATTGTCAACATTTTTGTTGCACTTCATGCCATAAATAAGTAAAAATAGAAAAAACAATTCAAGAGATTCTTAATTTTTAGTTTTTTACAAGAGGTACAAATATCAATAGAGATTTCTAGTCAGAAAAATTTTCAATTGGTTATTTAATTTTTCATGCCCAAAACTAGTAAACAACCACAAAGAAAAGCTTGAAGTCAAATTTGACTATCAAACCAAATTTATATTTTTATTGAAAATCAGCATAATATTTTAATATTTTTCAACATACGTAAGAATTCATTTTCTATTTATGCTTTTTTTTTCAGAAAATTCAATGGAAAATTGATTTTATTGTGATTTTATAAAGCTAAACGTGGAAATCAAATTTTATCAATTATAATATGTATGAGAATAATCTGAAACTGGGGCCATAAATGAATGAATGAACACAAATTATAGTTTTATAATTTTAATTTTAATGAAATTTGAAAAAAAGAAAACATACATGAAAAAAACACCACACTGTGTTATTTGGATTGCAAACATAGTTTCCAATTGCAATAATTCTTTCAAATTTTGACCTCGATTCTTGAATATTCAAAAAAATAATTCAAAAACAATAGTGCCCCGAAGGCCCAATTTTCCATAAATCACACTTAGTGAAAGTTAATCTGAAATTGCAAAGCTAGCATTCAGAAAACTAGTTTTTCCAAGTTTGAATGCTAATATCTTTCAATCTATTCGGTCAAACTTCATGAAATTTTTACCACGTGATAAAAAACATGTGAAGTATAAGATCTTACGGTTAGATGTTGTAAAAAACATTTTTTCCGTATGTTGAGGCAAATGCAAGAGAAAAGACAGTTCTATGAGAATGAAAGGAACAAAAGTCATATTTCATATTAATGCTGATTTCAATATGCAAGGTATTGAGCCGCTAAAACCATTGCATTTGAAAACATGAAGACCCTATTGTCTTTTCAAAAACATTCAACGTCTTCCATGCCTAAGAATGCGCATAGAAATATTTGCATTTGCTTCTTGTACTATTGGTTCACTACCACCCATTTCTTCGAGTGGACCTTGTCGAGGCACCGGCCCCCTGTAATCACTATCTCCTGGAACCTCACCATCTTCACCTATAGTACCACCGATGGATTCACCATCATCATTGGATGTTGCACTACCACTTTTGCTAGAGGCCTCGGAATTGCGGTTTCGTTGTGGTCGAGCTATAGAAATCAACGTCCGAAGAGGTCGTTGGCCCATTGCGTCCATGATGCCATCTGTATTGGGTCCTCCTGTTTGAACTTTTCTTGAAAATGGTTGGGAAGCCGCTTCTTCCCTCCTCAACCTTCTATGCGTTCTACTACTTACACGTTCACTAGTAGTACCTTGTGGTCGTGGACGCTTCCCTCGATTATTGGCATGTATAGGTGGCCGCAATGAAGTCGTATTTCTAGTCACACGCTATGACACCATACCAGCCAATCGTGTACCTATCGACGAAGTTGGTTCGTGTGGACGGCCGTCGAAATTAGACGGCCTTGATGAACTTTGGATTTGTAGATTTTCCAATATTGGCATTTGCCTTTGTGCAACCGAGACTCGATTTGGAGGGGCCATATATGCTTCTCCAGCTTGAGGGGGCCCTTCACTGCGGGTGGTCCTCATGGGCAATGACGGTGGTACTACTACGTCTTCTTCACGTCCTCTTTGAACGTCAACACCATCTCTTTCTATTGTGGCATCAACTTGTACATCCATAGGGTCTGGACTTAGTGGTCTCGGTGCCACAACGTCCTCGTTTGTATTGCCTCTACTTGGCCCAGCATTCCACATTTGTGGCATTCGTGGTGGACTTCCTTGATGTCCCTCGTAGTCATTGTCATTGTTATCACCCTCTTCAAAGTCAAATACGGATGCATCAATTAGAGGACGCACTCCTCCCGCCCCACGAAATCTATCAAACGGTGGCTCATCGTCGTCATTGGAACTATCATCTGAATCGTCATCATTGGGATCAGAGAGAACTGAACCACGGTCTAGACCATCAGATTCATCTGTCATGGAATCCTCTGACATCATGTTTTCAGTATACCACCTTGTCGGATTTGCTGCAGCCCTTTCTCTAAGAGTCTTAGAATTGGTATAAATGTAAACCAATTCCTCAGCATGCTCTGATGTCAATCTATTGCGTGATTTGTTGTGGACAAACGAATACATACTCCAATTGCGTTCACAGGATGATGCAGAACACACTTACGCGAGGATCTTTCTGGCAATCGGTGCAAGTGTACGAGCACCGGCTCCGAGAAGGTCTCACCATTCGTGAGGTTGCAAATTCAAGGCGTTTACATCAGGAAGTCCACCGAAAATGCCTCGCCGATCTCTAAATGCTTGGTACTCAGACAAAGCTGAAGCAAATGCTTGATCTCCAACAGCCAATTTGCGCAAAACTCTCAGTATGGCTTCTCTTGCCTCATTATCATCCATTAGCATGACTTCGTCAAGTAAAAAGTGATCCAATAGAGCCCTAGCGTAATGCAAATCTGTCCTGAGCATGTCCCAGCGCTTGTAGAAATCATCGGTGGCGGAAATTGCATATCTCCGCTCTAATGAAAATGGTGGATCCTCCAAAGATAAAACATGCTTTTCCACCTTTTTCATTACAAGCCATGCCTTGTCTAAGCACGGGTGCTTGCCATCAAACTCTCAAAGAGCAATCAACTCGGGCTTCACTATGTGCACAAAGTTCAAACATTTTCTCCAAAATTCAACCGTTCGCACATATCGTCGCACATCGTTAGCTTTTCTTTGCTTTTGATTGGATGCCAATCTCCGCGTGTACTCATTCCACTGCGGATCGTGGACTGTCGATTCTATCGCTTCTTTCACCTCCACCAAACGTTCGATCATGAGGAACATGGTAGCAAAGCGTGTTTGAACGGGATTTTTCAAATCGTGATTAGGGTACACATGAGCTAATATGAGCCACTTAGGACGTAACACTTCCTTTTTTAAATGCTTTAGGATAGTTGTGTGAAAAGTGTGATTGAATTTTGGTTTGAAGATTATGTTTTCTTTTTTTATAAACTTTAGAGAATCTTATTTTGTAATGCCATCCACTTTTAGTCATTGTTTGAGATCCCAAAAGCAACTTTATATTCATGTAACCAGTGCTTTTTGTGCTGAAAGGTCCTTAAACGGATGAATATTGTTGAGTGAAAGATGAATAAGTGACTTCAGAAGATCGAGGTTGCTAGCTACGTCAGTGGATGATTGTGTTTGGATGAGCGCAATTTGCGGATGAACCCAACTGCGGTTTAGGGATTAGTTCCTATTGTCTCTTTCGGATCCTAGTGCTTCTGCTTGTGTTTCTGCTTCTGCCGTGTTTTGCTTCAGCCGCCAGTTACCTTGAGTGCTGCATTGCATTGGTGGACACATGACGCTGAAGACGCTGCTTTTGTAAGACAATTTTTTGGCTTGCAGAGAGTAGGATCTTGTTGCACGTACAGGTTTTGCTTTCACGCCACCACTCTCACGATGAAGACTGCGTTCAAATGGGATATCCATACTCTCCAGGTGCTATGCGTGCATTTCATTTCTTGTTGTTTGTGAGGAAACTGTCAGAAGCCAAAGCTGCATCTACAATGCAGAACCAGGACGATCGATGCGGGAGGGTGCTACTTTAGGGTCTGTGGAGCGGAGTGGAAGGTTGGGTGATCTTCAGAACTTCGGTTATTGAAGTAGGGTTTCATTGCATTCTGGAAGTTATGTTCAATAAGTGGTTTGGTAAGTTCTACCTCATTGCAAGCTTGAAGTTATATTGCTTTAGGGTTTACTTCTTGTTGTCATCGATTTTGCGCAACAGGACCCATGCATCCACAAAGAATTAGGGTTCAGGGTGAGAACGTGTGTGATGCACGAATGAGGCTGTTTTGGGTAGGTTTTTTGACGTTAAGATGTTGTTTGACGGAGTATTGTTTGCGTCGTTTTTGTTTTGAGAGGGTTTGATGAGTGCTTGCCGCGGAAAGAATACATGGCGTTTGCGGAGGTGGGTTTTGTGTGGGGAGTGTGGTTGCAATGGGTATTCTTCACAGTGTAAGCGTCCTGCTAGCAGTGTGAAGTATACCCAACAAAAGGCATGAAGACTAGCTGATGAACAATTTCTTCTCACCAAAGGGATCACTGGTGAATTAGGGTTTAGGGTGTAGGGGATAAGAGCCTGATCAACCTGGAAAATTAGACTTTTTTACTGTATGCACCTTCTTTTTCTAGGTGAGGCCACTCATTCCTGAAATGGCAGAAGAAATGGCTTCTGCTGAAGCATTAGAATGTGCCCCACCTGGACTAGGAGAGGCACAAGGTGGACTAGAAGAGGCACACCAAGCATGGTATGCTGAAAAGCGCAAAAGAGACAGTCGGGAGCGAACACGACGTTGTAGGGCAAGGAAGGCAGCTGGCGCCAACAGGGAAGTCCCGATTGATTCCAATCCATCTTGTGAATCGCCGGGTACTTCTGATTTGTGTGCATCTAGGGTGAATAGAATTACTGTGCATGTAGCGAAGGAAATTGCTGCATTTACAGCACAGCGTCTTCAACAGTATGATAGGAACATACGAGCTCTCACTGTTGAGAAACTCTTGGGACACACTTGTATGGCTGACATCACTCCAGCGTACTTGAGTAACTTAGAATCTGTGAAGTTGGGACATTCCGTTCTTAGCAGTGTGCGAGAAGACATGCGAGAGCACTTGGTGGGTCAGAAAACTTCTAAAATTATAATGGCAAAGGATATTTTGTGTACATTCGCTTCTAAGGGAAATGTTGGCATTGGAAGAGGAATTGCTGGGTTGTTAGGGGTGGACAGGCGTAATATCTCAAAGGTGCAAGGAAGACGAGTACTACTAGACTCTGCTCAAGATGCATTCTGGCTGCACCATTGGAGAAAGACTCGGAGCGACTCCCTTGCTAAAAATGTGAAGACTCTAGTTGAGCAGTGGTGGGCGGAAGAGACGACAGTGTCCCCAAACCGCAAAGATGTTGTGACTTTCCACGAAGGTCCACGGCAATGGGTCTCCCATGCTATCCATTTCCTACAAGTATCTCAGATATTGTAAAAATATAGTTCCTTTACACTTCCACGTTGCTTGCAATCCTCTGAATGTTTGGTATCTTCCTGTAGCCTCATTCCGTTCTCTCCTTCAACTGTGCTAATGGATTAGGGTTTGATTGAAAACGACCTTCTTCACCTCTGAAGGTGCAACGTTGCTTGGAAATAAACCTCAATCAATGCTCAGAATTTGTTTCATGCCTTCAGAATGTGCGCCTCTGCTTAAATATGTGCATCGCTGATTTATAACATGTTGTTTTTATACAATACTTCTTCTCTTGCTTGAATATTGGCTCTATTGCTTCAAAGTTTGCTAGGATCCTTTTGTGCTTGCTGTGTTGCTATAAGTTCTGAGTTCTTGCTTGAAATTCTGCTTTCTGGCTAGAAAATGTGCGTGGTTGATACTATATTGGCTGTGTTGCTAAAAATGTAGCCAATCACTTGCTAGAATATGTGCTTGGGTGCTACTACCTTTTATTTGTTGCTAGAAATTCTACTTACTTCCTAGAATTTGTGCTTGTGTGCTAGTATGTTTCTAGATGACTGCTTTGATGCAAGAATTTATCCTTTGTTGCTGGAATATGTGCTTGGATGCTACCATCTCTACTTTCTTCCTAGAAATGCTACTTCTTTCCTAATGTATGTGCTTGGGTGCTAATGTATGTACTAGGGTGCTAAATTATGTGCTTGGTTGCTACTGTATGTGCTTGGGTGCTACTGTATGTGCTTGATTGCTACTGTATGTGCTAGGGTGGTACTGTATGTGCTTCAGTGCTACTGTATGTGATTGGGTGCTAATGTATGTGCTTCAGTGCTACTGTATGTGATTGGGTGCTAATGTATGTGCTTCAGTGCTACTGTATGTGATTGGGTGCTAATGTATTTGCTTCAGTGCTACTGTATGGGCTAGGATACTACTGGATATGCTGTGTTGCTAGAATTCATGCTTTAGTATCAGTTGATCTCTTCTATTCTACTCTTTCTATTGGAGTTTTAGATCTTACATCTTTGAGAATGTGCTGTCCTATTGGTGGCTAGCCAGCCATCACCTTGCTCCTATACTTACAGATTTAGCCTCCTTGCTCTCATTTTGCAATATCTGTGACTGTTTAGTATCTTCCTCTGTTTTATTTCTAACGGCAGCTACGGTTGTGCATCTCGAGTTCTACACGAGCTTCAAGACCATGTATCCTAACTTGCTCTGTAGCTTGACTTCTTTTGAGAGCATGAAACCGTGGTGGGTTAGGCGTTTACGGCTATGGAATACATGCTGTTGTAAGTATCATCAGGAGCTGCTAGAGCTACTCAGAGCTCTTGACACCATGCGTGTAGATAAGCTTGGAGTTCACAGTAGTTGCAATTGTGACTGTGAATTTGTCTGTGGTGGTTTGGATTTTGCAAATGCTGGCCGCTTCTGCAATGCTCATCGTGAAGTATATGAACGACTAACAAACTTGTGGTCATCCATTTTATGTGAGAAAGTTGAGTTCTCTGCTTGGCATCGTCGGGCTTGTTTACTAGGAGAGTGTCCAGATTGTGGCTTACAGCTGCTTATGGTTTGTCCACTTGAAGAAAGCACTGACCAGCTCGTGAAGTGGAAAAGCATTGGATACAAGGTAGTGGGAACAACTGCAGATGGAAATCCAAAGAAAGTGGTGACGATGGAGTATCGAGAGTCACCACCGCGTGAGTTAATCGCTTATCTCAAACCCAAACTACAAGCTTTTGTACTTCATAATTACATTGCAACTTGGCAGGATTTCCAATTCCGGGAGCTGTTTGGGTCTGTTCCTGCAGACACTCTCATATCTTGTGTGGATTTCTCTGAAAATTATACTCTCAAGGTTCAAAACGAAATCCAATCAATGCATTGGTATAATGACAAGATAACCATTCTAGTGCATATAACCTACAGACCTAATCCTGCATGGAGAGCTGAAAACGAAGAGCCACTGCTTCTGAAAGAAATTCATTATTACATTTCTGATGACAAAATCCACGACTCTTTGTAGGTGCAAAAGTGCTTCATGTTGAACTGGGAGCATGTGCGCAATCAAGGTTTCTCACCTTCTAATCACATTGTCTGGTCTGATGGATGTAGTGGTCAGTTTAAGTCTTCACGTGCTTGGTATTTCATTAGTAGGTATCCTAATCTCACTAGTGGTGTGAGTTTAAATTCTGGGTGCCAAATGTGTTGGAATTATTTTGGAAGTGGGCATGGGAAGGGGGAAGTGGATGATGCAGGTGCTCTTCTAAAAAGAGACATACGAAAGGAACAAATGAAGGTGGATGGGCGCAAGCTCCAGAATGTTGCAGAAATCGTGGCATTCTTGAAAGAAGAATCCAGGAAAGCACATGCAGGGCCACGGGGTGCACGATGTACTACAAGTAAATTTTTTTGGAAGATTCCAGTCTCTGGACCTGGTTCGGTGGACAGAACCGACCCTCTTCAGGCTGAAACGGTGCCAGGCAGCATGGGAAATCACCAGTGCCGGTCAGTGTCCGCCAGAGACCCGACGTTGATACAGTATCGGCAATTGAGCTGCCTCTGTCATGCTTGTCTTGGTTATGACTATGAGAGTCCTTGTTACCAATCAGATCATGCTCCTAGCTTCATCTTGCACAGGTGGGAGTTCTCCCTTTGTAGCTGACTTTGCCAGACTCTTTCTTGAATGCTGCTGTATTGGTTGAGGGTGGGTATTTTGGCAAACAGCTACATGATGTTCTAACTTACGTGGTATCCTGCCTTGATTTATTGGAGGCATTACTGATTGACTGAATGTTGTTGTCATCTGTAATTGCATGTGCAATGGAAAGGTTGACTCCAAAGCGACCAAGCCAAGCTCGCCAATTGTACAACAACGACGAGGAGGTGGAAGCTGGTCCTGACCGTGAGTGGATCGCCGACGGGCTTTGCATTGGAGATAATGTTGCTGTGCGTTCACCACTTCAGGAGGAGCCATATTGGCTGATGCTAGTGCATACTGCAACACGCACGCTTCAAGACAGCTTTACAGACCCAGAAGGGAATGGGTATGGCCCTGGGGACGTTATTTTCTCAGGTTTCTGGTACGAGCGTCTTAAAGAAGGTAGTCGTACTTATTTGTTGAGAAACGATAAGGAACCGAGTTCGGTTTATAGCCATTTGCTGTTGACTTCAAAATTCAGCTTGCCTCCTATCTCGCACCCTGTGAAGAGTCGATTTGCGGGGTTTGAGTTGAAGCTTGATGTGAAGGAGATTATCGATGAGGCTGCTCGTGCCGCAGCATTGTTAGATTAGCAGTGGAGGAATCTGTGGTCTTGAAAGAGGAGATTGTACATTATGTGTGGACACATTGTTTGTTGGTGCGATCTATGCCTTTTGTAACCGTATTCTATTTAATACGAATTCATTTCAATGAACTTACAGGAAATCGTTGCCTTGCACTTCGTATGCCATGTGAACTTGCACATCTTGCTGCCAGATTTTCCGATAGCATTCTTAAACTGCTGTGACTGGCTTGTGGTGTATCAGTTGTGTGAATGTCATGTGCGTGGGGCTTGCACTCGCATTTCACGTGACTGGCTTGTGGTGTATCAGTTGTGTGAATGTCATGTGCGTGGGGCTTGCACTCGCATTTCACGTTTTGGGAAATAATTTGGACTCGTGTTATAGGCAAACTTGTCCTTGTATCCTTAAAATGATCACTAACTCAAGAATTTGCACTAAACAAATACCCTTCTTGTTAAAAGGGAACTGAACTGGAGCAAGGGATTTTCCTTATTAAAAAGCAGTGACCAACCATCTGCAGCTGAATAATGATCAGCCACTGTTTTGATTAAGAACCGGCAACTGAGGCCCCCCCCGCCTTGAAAGCATCTGCAGCATAGATGACCAGCAATTTTTCAAAAAAAAAAGCGGCAACTGAGGCCCCCCCCGCCTTGAAGCATCTGCAGCATAATGACCAGGCACCGTGCATTGTTGCATAATGAGCTGTAGTGTGTCAGCGTCCAGTTCGACTAGAGCTGGAGTGGATCAGTTGAACTGTTTTTTTAACCCCTTTAGGATGTTTGATACAAAGCATGGCGCACGTATTTGGTTGCTTTAGTGCAAGTTTCTGTATACATAGCAATGTTTGTCTTCCTTCATGAGGGTTTCCTTCAATGAGATTTTGACAACAGAACATGGTAGCAATTGACCAGTGATACTAATTTTTTGTTGCTTTTTTTAATGATTCTAATGTCTTGGGAAATTCCTTGTATACTGTGCACTGACTAAAAGTCTTGTATTTGGCCATATTTCAACATTCAGTAGGGCTTAGAAGTTGCATTTTTTAGTTTTTAATTTTTTTTCTTTTCTTGTTGGCTTTGGAAGGGCTTAGCACAATTGAAATTCAAATGAGCTAATTCATAAAGTGTTGGCTATAATTCTTAAAGACTAGAAATACATTGCTCTTGCAAAAAATACGCTTTCAAAAGGAAATGCTGGCAATACAATGACCATGTACAAAACTGACATGGCAGACCTTACCTGCCATTTTCAAAAGTTAGAACTTTCCGGTTAGTGTGCAACTTTCTATTGATGGAGCAGGTCAAACTAAAAAGAAAATTATACAAATTAGATAAGAAAACAACCTAGCAACCAATCAAAGACTCTAGATGAGTGTGGAGCCTCATTGTCTGACATTGCCTAAATTTCTACTTTGCTGGAAGAACCATCCACTGCTACACTATAGAAGCCCCTGTAGTATAGAAACCTGTGCTTTTTTACTCAATTTTCCAATCAAATCTCATTGATGGACCTAGTTCGTAATAGAAAAGGAAAAGTACAGAATATGGTCACTACAAAAATAAGAAAAGAATGTAGGCCTATTTTGTTCTTAAAAAAAATACTATTTCAAAACCTATATTGTTATCAAAAAAAAATCAACAACCTAACTCTATACAAAAATACAAAATGAACCCAAATATGCCTTATTCAAAAAAAGGAAGATGAAAAAGAATATTACAACCTTGGTTGTATCAAAAAATAAAAGAATAATTCACCTAGAGTTTTACAAAAATACAAAATGAATTGAAGATACTACCTTGTTTCAAACCAAAAATCTATATACTTATATTATGTAATTTAAAAATAATAATAATTTGATAAAAATACATAAATGAAATATAATTCCAATAATGAGATTTTGGGTTTAGAGAGGAAATTAAAGCATGTCGAACTTGATTTTTTCAAAAAACTATAAAAATTGAATTAAAAAATGAATGCAATCATTTATTTAAAAAAAAACAATGCTATGGTTATTCCCAACATAAGACTTTCTTTGACTTTTTTATTAGCAACCCAAATAGAAAGTATCAAATCTTTCCGTTTACACAAGAATATTTCTATAACAAATTTTAATAAATGATTGTCATTTTTTTTTTTGCCTACAAAATCCATTTTGTAGCGTGGATGCCATACCTTTTGCTTTTACACATAACACATTGATAGGAAATTGGAAATGAAAACTATAATCCCTAAAACAAATCTATTTTTCTATAAATTAAAAAAAAATTCATACATAAAATAGAGTTTATAGAATTATACCCAACTTTCCATTTATAGACTAAGGTGACACTTCATCCTCTTGGAATTAGGGACAAATTTTGCATTTCATAATATATTATACATAATAAGGTTACAACTAAAATGAGCAAACATGTGCTATAGGCAAAAGTTTTACCATGTAGTAAAGAACTCAAACAAAAAACTTGCATCAAATGCAATATTAAAAAATATTGCTTTCCAATAACAAGGTGTATTTTGAACACATGAAGATGTAATTGTTGACATGCTTATGTTGCAATTTACAATGTGACTTTGTTGCAGTATTTTCCTTCTTAGTCTTGACAATAGTTTGAAGTTAAAATAAATCTTAACCAAATAATTATTTTTAGTAGTATGTATTTTTGAAAATTTTCTTTTTGAAGTCTAGTTTTAGCACTATAAATCCGATTTTGATAATAATTGATTACGATTTTTCTATTTAAGTTTTTTTGCAAGGTTGTCTATTGCAATCTTTACTCTCCATAGTGTTGAGGACTTTTAGAAACGAGCCTCAAATAAACTAGATCTTGGATAAAAAATCCCATTAGAAATTCCTTTTTAGCCATTGGAATCCCATTAGAAAACTGTTGAGTAGTTTTTGAAAAGTGATAATTTGATTCCGGTTATGTATGTTAGGCCCTTAAAGCTCATTTTTTGGGTGACCACATTTTAGATTTGACTTGTGAAAAAAGGATTAAAAGACTTCAAATCACATTTACAATTTTAGCATCCTTATGATTAAACATTACATTCTTTCAATTCATAAACATTATTGTTGTGATTTTTTATCCTATGTGATCTCTAATGTGTCTAGTTTGATTATGTATGGTTACATTTACAAAAAATTGATATAACTTATCCAAATGTTGTCTTTTTGTTCAATTTGGAGCAAATTCCTAGAAGCTCAATAAAGGCCTAGAGCATTTAGGGATTAAATATTGTGGACACTATGGCACAATGAGACAATGAGACTTGGCAAACCAATAATTTTGAAGACAATTTTGAAGACAATTTTAAAGACAAGTTTAGTGTATACTAAACTTTTCACTCCCTTCTAGAATATAAATGTAGTCATTTTCAAAGCAGTAAATGATTAGTGCACTCTGATATTTACAACAAAAAGTGTGCACAATAACTTGTTCTAAGGCCATAACAAGAACTAAGCCCAAAGCAAACTAGTTTGGCACTACAGAATGTGTAGCAATCACTAAGTAATAAATAAGTAGTAGATCTGCATCGCAAATAAGGCAAATCCAGTACTCAAAGTTAGCATTATAACCAAAAATTGAAAGCAGGGCACAAACATATAGCATGATGATTCAATGAATTTTATTGTATAAGCTGTTTTTGCAAGCTCGTGATGTGGGCACTCATGCAATCAATAGAGTGAACTTGTTGCTACAAATCTAGGTGCAAATAAAGTTGGCAGCTTGCTATTGTCAATCAGGGCATTTTTTTGGACCGGTGTCCCCTGTTGGTCTCACTGCACAGGCCACCTGCAAAGAGATATACTTAGTCAGCATCTCCTACACCACATCCGTTTCACACGTCAACTACAAGTAAATGAATGAAATGAAAATTCCTGATATAGTTGCTTAGGTAGTACATCTGTGAAGTACAAATTCCTCTCCATCTATGCTGGTCTGAAAGAGATGACACCTAGTATCTACTAGCTCAGAGAAGTATAGCATGCAGACCAGGTTTACACAAAAGCGGGAGTGCTAGTCTGCCAATCGAGCTTCCTCTGTTGCTTGATCTCCATCCAGTAAACCTTCAGCAAGTTGTTGTCTGTGCAGACTCCATTCTCGTCAAAATAATAACCCAGTCCCAATTCTCGATCAAAACAAAACCACAAATACCTGCATGCGGCCTGTAGCATCCACCTATACAGAATGTATGACGTTGTGGTTGGGAAGATGCAATAGACCTCTGGGATACATATTTTCAACCCAAAGAAAACGATCACTTGTTCTTATGCCTACTCCTACCGCTCTTCTTGGGTTTCTCTGCTGCCTCGGCCTCAACCTGTTTGGCAAGAGAATGGCGAGTGTGACGCATTGTAGGGGCTGGCACTTGAGCTTTACCTGCCTTTTCCAGTTCTCCACTCGATTTCCCCAAACTTGATACACTAACCTTTTTTCGAAGCCCCTGCTATTCCAAGGCAGGAATGTGGGCTCTTTTACCGGTGATAGAATAACGCCCCTCTCCACTCCCGTGCATCCCCTTCCCACTTTCATTTTCATGTGCGTCCTGTTCAATCCCTTTCTCAGCTCCATTGTCATCGTCACTTTTGTCCTCTACCACATTATATGCAGCAAGTTTTCCATGCACGACCCCTGCTGAACCATACAAATTGGTAATCACCTCCAAAAACGAACTGAATGCATCGGAAAGGAGGCACAAGAGAAGTGTGACTCAGAAGATCGACACCATGAATGCAAGTGGAAACACGTGAGTTCACGATTATTAGGATTTGTGGCGAACGGGCACATGTAGACTGTACCTCAGCAAAACATACGGCATTCCAACTCGTCATTGAAGCTTGCACGTTTCTTGCAAGAACCTAGTAAACGATGTACTACCACCCCAAGCCTACTTCACTCTACACTAGAAGACTACTAAAGTAAGCAAGGGCATCCCAAAATCAAATGAACACACATGTATGCACAGGCTCTTACTAGCTGTGGCTTCCACCACTCGCAGGGCATTACTATCCAGCGGTACTACAGCACTTGAGAGAGCCTGCGTGACCCCGGACTGGTGCAGCCGAGCAGCATAGGGCTGTTTTACTGGCGAGTCAACCACCTGTTGTGAATCGTCATTTCCTGTTTCTGTCGCTTCATCCTGAGTTTGACATCCTCCACTTACAAAGGACCCAGAAACAAGCTTGTTGCCAGACGTGCATGGTAGCAAAGAATGCACTTGTTGGATGGACCCGGTGGATCCCCAATCTGAGTGCTTCCCTTTCGACTGTGATACTGCAAAATACAAGAAAAGAGGCTAAATCTCTAAGTACAAGAGCAGGGATGATGGCTGGCCAGCCACCAATAGGAGAGCACATTCTCAAAGATGTAAGATCTGAAACTCCAATATACAGAGTAGAATAGAAGAGATCAGCTGATACCAATAAGAGAAGACTTTGCAATCTCATTTCAGCATTTCAACACATAATGTGGCAACAAATCAGAAATCATAGCAAGAATAAAACATTTTAGCAAGAAAGCAACCATTGAAATTGTAAAGCATGCCTTCAAGGAACAAAGCACATAATCAGGCAAGAAAGCAAAGTTCCTAGCAAGGTAGCAAAGATTCTATCAAGGAAGCAAAGCTGGTATCACCCAAGCACATGCCTTACGAAGGACGTACAATTTCGAGCAAGAACGCAAAGATAGTAGCAACCAGGCACACACTCTAGCAAGAAAGCATAAATTCGAGTATCAAAGCCAAAATTCTAGCAACACAGCATATCAGGTAGCACCCTAGCACATACAGTAGCACCCTAGCACATACAATAGCACCCTAGCACATACAGTAGCAACCAAGCACATACGGTAGCAACCAAGCACATACGGTAGCAACCAAGCACATACGGTAGCACCCAAGCACATACAGTAGCAACCAAGCACATAATTTAGCACCCTAGCACATACACTAGCACCCAAGCACATACACTAGGAAGGAAGTAGCATTTCTAGGAAGAAAGTAGAGATGGTAGCATCCAAGCACATATTCCAGCAACAAAGGATAAATTCTTGCATCAAAGCAGTCATCTAGAAACATACTAGCACACAAGCACAAATTCTAGGAAGTAAGTAGAATTTCTAGCAACAAATAAAAGGTAGTAGCACCCAAGCACATATTCTAACAAGTGATTGGCTACATTTTAAGCAACACAACCAACATAGTACCAACCACGCACATTTTCTAGCCAGAAAGCAGAATTTCAAGCAAGAACTCAGAACTTATAGGAACACAGCAAGCATAGAAGGATCCTAGCAAACTTATAAATCAACAGTGTACATATTCAAGTAGAGGAGCAGATTATGAAGGAAGCTTTCAAATTTTGATCAATGACAGAGGTTTATTTCCAAGCAACGTTGCACATTCAGAGGTGAAGAAGGTTGTTTTCAATCAAACCCTAATCCAGTAGCAGAGAACGGAATGAGGCCACTTACACATTGGACTCCGAATTCCAAAACTGCACTTCATTGTGTCGCTCAGCTCACACACTGATTTGTCCAACCGAAGCCTTGTAGCATCTTCTCCCGGTTGCATCTTCTGGAATCCAAATGATGCCCACCAACTAGGGGCAAATACCTCATTGCAAGTTACACAACTATTTACTCTTTCTACCAATTTTGTAATGCAGAAAGGGTGGTAAAAGTGTCGGCAGCTCGCCATGACTACGTCATACGAGTTATACCAACGATTGCAAACAGCACAAGGCTCAAGCATAAAAGGACCTACAGCCTCTTCAACTTCGTGAGGGTGCAAACAAGGTTTCGGACAGCAATGCACACCTGCACCAGCCTTCAGCTTCTCAATTTCATTAGCCATTGCTTCTTTGTGCCTCCTAAACTCCAAGATTTCTTCGCAAACAGCTTGCATGTCCAATTCTGAGTTCCTCAATTCCAGACATACATCTTCGTATAGGGCTTGTGCTTTTTTGGACTTCCTCGCAGCATCGTCAGAGCCAAAAATAGCAAAGTCTAGCTTGCGTGCCAATACGTCTCTATCACACTTCAGTTCATCTAATTTCTTTAGTCCCAGAGTGAATCCGTCATTCCCCTCGTCAAGTCTGTCCCTGTAACCCTGGACCTTCATAAGGGCAATGACAGAGGAGAAGTACTCAGCATCTCCAAACCTCAAACCCTAAGATTTCAGAAGCCAATGAAAACCAGAGCATGAATAATCTGAAAATCAAAAAGCATATTTGGGCCCAACCAAGTCAAATTTTGACTCCTTTAATCTAATAAACGTAGAGCTTGACTGGGCAGCCCCAAAGCTTTGCCGTGAATGCTGAACCCTAAAACTTGGAGAACCATGAATCACACGAGTGATAAGAAGCTGAAAATTCAAAACTCGTGAAGTGCACATCACTGCAAATTTGACCCTGTAAAATAAGCATCCACCATTCAGGTAGACGCCCTAAACCCTGAAACCCTTCACCTAATCACCAACAAACCTAGAGTTGAAGCTTGACAAGCCATGGCTCACAGCAGTAGAGGATGGAAAGAGAATCGGGAAGTATTACCGAGGCCAAGACATTAGCAATCTGTAGATCAATCTTTGCCAAAGCCTCCTCTACCGCTGTCACATTTTCAGCAGCTTCCTTTGCATCGGCCAGTCGATCGTCCACTCTAAACTTGTACATAACTATCTTCTCCTCCATGGTCTTCTTTGCTGCCAAGAGAATTTGCTGCTTATTTTGGCTGCCCACCAGGAATTCCTCTTCCACTCGCAGCACCTCCTCAATAGTTGCAAGATCTGCGTCTGAAACGTGACCAATGGCAGAAAGAGACCTCTCAGGTTTCAAATCTTGCTCAGATGTCCCTATCGCTCCTTTTCTACCTGATCCGGCAGTTCTTGGTGCTACATGGGGGGCCAGAACCTGCAACCGAGCTAGCTGCTCAGATGTAAGATCACGTCGTACCAAATCTCCCTCTACACGGCTTGCAAGTGTAAACGAAGTGGACGAAGCCGCAGAGGCCCAGTCGACCTTTAGTCCCATTTGTTCTGCAATGTTTCCCTTAACTACCCACGCCATGAACTCGTTGTTTGTGACCTCCGTTTTCCCATAAATTTTTGCGTACAACTCGACGAGTTCTCTCCTCCTCTCTGGCGGCAATGCACTGTTGGTAGTCTTGTAGGTTGTACATTTCCCCCAAACCTCCTCTATCTTCTCTTGTGTCACCACAGCCATATCGCTAGCGAGTTTAGGGTTTAATCCTTCTCCACACAAGCCTCTGTCAGTCGCAAAAAACTCATGAGTCTGAGCCTTCAAGTTCGCTAGCTCCGTTAAGAGCTCTGGAACACTGGCGCCAGCTTTCACTGGTCGTGGCTTCCTCTCCAATGAGGTCCTCCTCTGTTTCACAAGACGTGCGGACTCTCCACGTACAAGTGATGAATCCATGAACCCCCCCTAAACGCAGTGAATGTAAGCCCGTAACTAATCCTGAACCCCAAGCTGCGAGCTCCGTAAACCCCTAAGTTGTGACCTCAAACCATAAACTCCAAGGTGCGAGCTCCGTAACTCCTCCCTTTTTCCACACAAGAGAAAATGAAACCTCAAAAAAACTGGCCTGACAGCACCTCGTCAACCGTAACGTCGAGAGGAGAGAGAGAACGGGAGTCCGATTCCGTTGCGAGGAATGAAAGCAGGAGCGCCATTTCAAAATTGCGCGCCCAGGTGGAAGTCCAGCAAGGCTTGTCAAAAACGGCAGTCATCAACACACTTGCACATAAAGGACTCCGTTAAGCACCCTCTCCATGTCGCAAGTGGCTCATATTAGCTCATGTAGACCCATTAGGAGAATGTCGTCGAAAGATTGCAAGTGGCATGTGATGCGTTCGAATGTATTTCACAATTGACTTGGCTTTCTTGACCATACTTGTAATCCAATCTTGTTTTCCTCAATCTTCAAGTAGAAGGTCAAGTGCATGTGCTGAACACCCTTGAAAATATATGTGTGGATATCTACAAAGTAACAAAGCGCCAGCGGCCAACATGTTTGCTGCATTGTCTGTACAAACTTGTACCATGTTCTGTGCCCCTACCTCGTTAATGTAATCACCCATGCAATTAGCCACGTAAGTAGCATCTTTGCATTCGCCTGTTGTGTCTATCGATCCAAGAAAAACCTCTCCACTTGTACATGCCAACATGACATTCATCAATGGTTGATGTGTAACGTTGTCCCATCCATCAGAGCATATTGTAATGCCATATTTGTGGATTGGTGCCCTCGTCTTCTCTGCTACAATTGCTGCCACTTCGTCTTTTGTAGATTTTATGAGCTTTGTACGAAGTGCATGGTACGCTGGAGGTTTGTAGCCAACTCTGGATTCCGATGTTGATTTCACTGCATCCAGAAAAGCAAGATGCCTCACTACATTGAATGGTATATTGGCTTCGTAGAAAAACTTAGCCCACTTCTTGTCAATTACTTGCTTGTTTGATGCATTTAGTCTTTCTTGTAGAGACAGTTGCCTCATCGATCGACTGTGGGTCAAACTAGGGTTGGGCGCCTCTGATGATCGTACTTGAGAGCTTTGCCCCCAGTGTTTTCTCCTCCATCGTTTGCCGAGATTGAAGCATCATGTTGTTGCTCACCACGTACTACACTTGGTAGTATCGTTGATGGTGATGTCACTTCCACGTCGCGTCCAGTTCCATGCGAAGTGTCTGTAGGTATATGTCCTCCACAATTAAAAAACATTACCTTCACGGCTGCATTGACTTTAGTGCACGCTCTCACTCCAAGGAGGGTGTCATTTCGTCTATATCCCAAATGGAAAAGCAACCGATCCTTTCGATAGCTTAGCAAAGCTTCGCAAAACTTGCAAACAACTTTTCCATCTGGCCGTAGTGTGTACCAAGGTTCCCACTGTGATCTTGCTCCACCCATTGCTCTTATCTGTCCTCTTTTACCTGCCCCTGCACCAAAAAAATGATTAGTATTCTGTTTGAAATGTGATGTGGAAACAACACTTGTTGCTCTCACAATAAGTGCCACCACAACACACTCTTCTTGGACTTCGCTCTACCGCAATGGTTGTACTCCAACCAAGTCATGAAAGGCAAAATCAGCAAGGGAAAATAATCTTGAATAAGCAGAAGTCCTTAATGTACACCTTGAAGCCCTCCCTAAAATCCTAAATCCTAAACCCAACTAGACGGAGTGACGGCTGATGGGGTGGACCCTAAACCCGCAACCTTGCCAACGAAACCGTCCAAGGGGCGACTGTCCCGTCCTGTGATATTCCGGTCTAGGGGACGGGACGGTTTCCTGTCCAGTGGACGGAGAGGCCGTCCAAGGGACGGATTACCATCCTGGAGACGAGAATTCCGTCCAGAGACGGGCTCTCCGTCCAGGGGACGGCTTACCGTCCAGCGACGGACTCTCTGTCCAGAGGACGGCTTACCGTCCAGCGAAACCCTTACCTTCCAACGATGGACTCTCCGTCCAGCGGACGGCTTACCGTCCAGCGACGGACTCTCCGTTCAAAGGATGGCTTACCGTCCAGTGACGGACTCTCCGTCCAGAGGACGGCTTACCGTCCAGGGGACGGCCTCTTCGTCCACAAACGGGCTCTCCGTCCAAGAGACGGATGTCCATTTGGCGACGGAGTCACTGTCCAGGAGACGACCCGACGCCGTCACACCCGTGCTCCGGATGGTCCCGTCAGTATCGGCGACGGGCTGTGACGCGTCAGGACGGACGCGTCATGACATCCGGACGTGAAAAGCCCACGTCACGTCCGGATAGACAACCCTGCTTGTGATGCGTTCTCCGACCGTTGTTTGCCGTTCGACTCGCTCTTGTATTTGATTCTGTGAATTCCCGCTTTGGCAATCGAATATCGATGGATTTGACCTGCTCCCGCTCCTCCGTGACTTTGCTTTTCGTGACCCTTCATTTTACGTTCCCTTTCTTGATCTTGTCGAATTCTCGATTTTTATTCTTCCTTCTTCTTTTTGCTTCCGAGGTTTTTTGGGCTTTGCGGCTCACGTCCGTACTTGATGTGAGTGTTCCGAGGTTTCGAGCTTGAAGGGTGTGTTGGATGCTTTGTGCATGGCCAGGTCCAAAGTCGACGATTTGAAAAACGTGGTCCAAGATGGAAGTGATGTCCGTCCCAGCGTTGAGATGCGGGTTGCCTGGACGAGGACCCGCCAGGCCATTCGGTGGAGTGGCAAGCACATGGTGGAACATCTGCGAGAAATTCAAAAGTGGACGAGGGCTCTCGTCCGGCGAGCCACGGAGAGGGAGGACCCCCTCTTCATGTATGAGGGTTGGCAGTTGGATGATGCTTCCGTGCGGCCCTTCACTTTGGACTTCCTGACCCATGCACTTTGGCAGAGAGCTCCCAAATCGAGGGATCTTAATCTGCAACCCATGATGCTCAGAAGGGTCCGAACGGGTGGATTCTGGAAGATGGCAGATGTTTATACGGATCGCGTCACCGCCGCTCGTCACTTTATTAGCAGGTTTCCCGGGATTTGGAGGGTGCATGTCAAGGCCGTGGATCCGGATCTGGATCCCTGGGATTAGGGATTGATGGTCGTTCGGGTGGTACTGCATGGTGGTGGTCGGGTGACGCACTTTTTGAAATGTTGGCGGGCAAATTGGCACGGGTTGGAATTTGACGCCGTGAGTGCATTTGATTCGGAGGAACCTGGATTTACTTTTTGATTTTGTGAATTTCGAGATTTCGTGTTTTTCTTTTTCTTCTTTTTTTATAATAAAAATCACTTCCGATCCATTTTGGGCGAATTTGGTTGTGTGGACATTTTGGTGATTTCCGATTGCGAGAGCCGAGGTGGCATCATTGCGATACCGTCGAAGCCTCCGGTGGTTTCGTGGATGCGAATCTCGCACGCGTACGGGGTACGATAGTTGGTTTGACGGTTTCACTTTGATGTGTGTATTTTAGTCCTCCTGATATGAGGCACGGCGACCGCGTAGGATGTCTCCGTTTGGTGTTGGAAAGACGCGTGCACCCTTTTCGGGCTTCTTTTGAGAATGATCTTTGTGAGAGGAATGCGTGTGGGTTGCATGTTCATTACGAATTTGGCCGAACCGCGCGGCTTTCATTTGCTTTTGCCTCGCATCGGGAGGTCTCCGAGTTGTTGTATCTAGCAAGATTTGTAAGCATGAGACTTGCATACCTAACTGTTCCTAAGATTTGGAACCGGAGTTAAAACTGAACTCGTCAAATATGACATGACGGCTTTCAATGATCCGTCGTGACTCGTTGTCCCAAAGACGGTAGGCCTTACTTGTCTCGCTGTATCCCATGAGAATGCATTTCTTACTTTTGCGGTCCATTTTTTCATTGTAACTGATCGGGAATGTGAACGTGAGCTTTAGCTCTGAAAATCTTGACGTGAGCCACCGATGGTTTTGCATTATACCAAACTTGGTACGTTGTTGATGAACGTAGCATTCGAGTGCTTGTGCGGTTTAATAAGTACGTAGCCATATGTATCGCTTCCCCAAAAAATTTGGGATGTACGTTGCTTGCCCAAATCATGCTTCTGGCCGCTTCGAGAATGGTACGATTATCTCGCTCGGACACTCCATTGTGTTTGGGTGTGCAAGGTACGGTGGTCTCATGTCCCGTCTCATGTTGAACATTTTTCATCAACGGGAATTCTAGAAATAATTTGTTGCAAAACTCGATATCATTATCGGAGCGTGAAGTTTTTATTCTTCTACATGTGTCACGCTCCAACTTCCCACAAATACGTCGCATGCACTCAAGAGCTAAAGCTTTAACTTTGATGCAAAAAATGACTATGAAGCCGGAGTAATCGTCTTTAAATAATGCAAAGCATTTGGCGCCACCAACGGTGGCAATATTGACCGGTCCACATAAGTCACAATGTACCCGGTCTCCAATTGATTCTGCTTTCTGACGATGTTCTTTCCGGGGAAGAACGAATCGATGGCTTTTGCCACGGGCACATCCTGCACAAAATGATGCGGTACGATCGCTGATTGTGACGCCATCAACAATATTCTCTTTCTCCATGTTTTTGATCATTTGGTGATGCAAGTGCCCGAGTCTCATGTGCCAAACGTCGAGACTCCGCTTGCTATCTTTGAGACTTGGCACTCCAATAACGGAAGCACGGAAAGCCGAATCAATATAGCTTGCTGAAGGTTGAACAACAGGCATGAGCAATTGATGAACGCCATGTTCTTCAACTCCCTGCATGACAGTTTTGGCTCCCACTGTCGGTGTGCAACCGTCCGGTCGATGAAGAATCTCAATGCCGCGTTGCACACCTCGCGAAGTGGAGAACAAATTTCGGCCAAGCTTGGGGACGTGAACATTCTTCAAAATGTTTACAGTTTCATGACCATCGATCAGCGTTTTGAACATAATATTACCAATTCCTTGAGCGTGGAGCACCACCCCTCCGATGCCTTTGACAAGCTCATTTTTACAAGTAATATTTTTGTACATGGAGAACCATTCATGATGTTTGTTCGTATGTTGAGAGCGGCAACTATCAAGGTATCGGCTATTTGAGTAACTGCCTGGTGACGATGCCATAAAAACTCAATGGACATGCTCAACGTCAACTTTTGGCTCTGTCTTCTTATTTTTGTCGTTCTTTTTCTTTTCGTTTGTGCACTCCTTGCTCCCGTGTCCCATCTCTCCACACTTGAAACAAGTCGTCTTCTTCTTCTCTTCTGCAATCTCCTTCTTTCGTTGCTCTAGCTCCTCCGGTGTTCTGGCAGAGGTTCTTGGTTAAAGGGTTTAGGGTAAAAGCCGTGATGGCTTCAAGCTTAGGGGCTGAACGAGCTTTTGCATCTCGTATGCGCGACTCCTCTCAAAGGAGGCGAGCCCCTCTTGACAACACGTTTGACAAGAATTTGTCATTTTTCCGTTGCGTGGACAAGTCGTACTTTTGATATCCGTGATTTGTACTCGTTTGGATTACATATCTCTTTCTCTAGCCATGGTCTCACTATCTTTCATGGATTGTGGCTGCTAGGTCAACGTTGAATCCAAAGTCTCTTTGAATACATCCTTCCTAAACCTAGTCTATTCTTGATGAAGACTAAGTAAAAGCAAAAGGACACGCATTTGTACTAAAATAGAACCAATTTAATTAGCACTTAAGCTGAAAACTGTGTTTCAAAAACGGAGAAATGTAGACATTTAGGTTGGAGTTCAAGCTTGGGGTTCCGGGTTCCAAGTTCAGAGTTTAAAGTTTGTAGGATTTTGTAGGTGTAAGGTTTTAGGGTTGCGCGTTGCAGGTTCGGGGTTGCGGGTTTGGGTTTAGGGTTGCGGGTTCGGGGCTTGCGGGTTTGCGGGTTGCGGGTTCAGGGCTTGCGGCTTGCGGGTTCTGGGATGAAAGTTGCGGGTTGCGGGGTACGGGTTCTGGGATGAGGGTTGCGGGTTGAGGGTTGCGGGTTGCAGGTTTTGGGTTCCAAATTGAGGGTTGCGGGTTGCCGGTTGAAGGCTGAGGTTTGCGGGTCGAGGGATGCGGGTCGATGATTGAGGGTTGTGGGTTGAGGATTGCAAGTTGCGGGTTGAGAGGTTTGCGGGTTCTAGGTTCCAGGTTGCGAGTTGCGGTTTGAGGGTTGCGGGTTTTGGGTTGAGAATTGCGGGTTGCGGGTTCTGGGTTCCGGGTCCAGGGTTGAGGGTTGCGATTTCCGGGTACCGGTTTGATGGGTCGTTGTTGAAGGTTTCAGGTTCAGGGCTCCGGGTTCCGGGTTCCGAAGGTTGGAGGTTTAGGTCCAGGTGTGGGGTCTAAGGTTTGGGGTTTGAGGTTCGGGGGGATGGCGTTTCAAATGTACGGGGTGTAGGGCCTTCGGAATTACGAGTTTGGGGTTTGAGGTTCCGGGTTCCCGGGTTGGGGCGTGGGGCATGGGGTTTGGGGTTTGAAGTTCCGGGTTCTGGATTTGATGGTTGTGATTTGGGATTCTAGGCTCGGGGTTTGTGTTTCCGGGTTTGCTATTAAAGGTTCCATCTTCCATGTTTTGGTGTTCAGGTTTGAGGTTTAGAATGTGGAATTGGGGTTTGGACTCCTGAATTAAAGATTTGAGTCGGGGGCGCTACAAGGAGAATGTTGTCCTAATCGACACAAAGTTGACGGGTTGCGTTGATTGTTGTGTTGATTAGGATGTGGTGATCAAGATGTCTTTCCAGACATAAATTATGTCAACTTTGCGTTGATAGTTAGCGAGATTGTATCAATTTTGACTTGAAATTTGACAAAATTATGTCTATGCAACAATATATATTAGGTGGAATAGTGTACAAGAAATAGAAGACATGAGAACATCCTTTATTGCTTGGATACTGAGCTACAAGAATTCTGAGCTACGGTATATTTTAATACTCTCATTGTCCAATGATTCCACTTCCATGGAAGTGGAACTCCTTTTGGAATAAATAGCCTCCTCCTAACCTCACCCAAACTCCGCAACAAGGACCTCCAATCCTCCACGCTGCTAATAAATATCCTTGCACAAATTCAAAACACGCACGGAGTTAATGTACGAATGGAAGCCCAAAAAAATTACGCGATGCGAGACGCCCATGATAGGTGCTTATCCTAAGTTCAACTGCTTCCCTTCTTACACAACAGGGATGTGACAGCACGGAATTTGACTAATTTGTTGTTTTATTTATTTTTATAGTCATATAATGTTCCCTCTTCTTCTTTTACCAGTCCGGATAGTCTAGATTAGGGTATTCTACTAACCAGAGAGTTAGTCTTTTCCTACCTTCCTGAAAAACTTAAAACGGTTAATCCGGAAGAGGGAGATCCTGACAAAGTCCAGGTCGCGGGCCCGGAAGTCGTAGGAGCAGGAATCATGAGGAATGATTAGAGTAGAGGAGAACGGCATCAAGAAGTGACATCTTGATCCCGCTCGCTCTGATTATGCTATCCCCCTTAGCAGCACAAATTCTAGAGGGGATAAGTGGCCGTGATTGCTTAACGGTTTCCTCAACAATTCTAATCTTGGTTTGATTAGCATATCTGTTGGAGTCCGGAGAATAACAGGAGCCGGATCCCTTTCCTCTCCCCACTTCGTTTTTAGTTATTCTCTTCTTCCCCTTTTTTCTGAGAGCTTGTGTGAGACTTGGACCGATTAGTCAGGATAGTCAGGATCGTCAGGGCTTACCAGCATCATGGTTAGGGCGTTAGGAATGGGGAGTCCGGTTACTAAAGCACTGAAATTCATCAACCCGCAAGTACCTGATAGTCCGGAAGAGAAAGCGCTTTTAGAAGAAGATTTAACCCGAATAGGATGTTCCGGGCTGTTGAAGGTGCCTTGGAGTATGAAGGAAGAGGCCATGGTTAGAGAGCTCATGACCACGCCTTCCAATGAGTGGGACAACTGTGTCCAGGCACATCCGGAAAGCTGGAACCCGCAAGTATGGAGTACGGTTTATGGATTTGCCCGGGTGGAGAACGGTCTAGCCACCCGGACTGATGGGTATTGCAATGGGAAGTTTCATGGTACCGCCCATGACAAGAATGGCTTCTCGGTGCAGGATTGTAAGAGCCGGAGGGAAAGGATAGTGTTAGAGTTTTTAGTGCCAATTCTCCTTCCGGAAAGAGGGAATTGTCTCACTCTGACATAGGCCAACACCATCTTCGGTGCATTGTCCGGAGCTTGGCCAGTAGATTGGGCTCTGGTATTCCACGAATTGGTAGCTCGGCTAGTAAAAGCCTTACCTAATACCAAACCATCCGGAATATCCCCTTTCCTCCTTCATCTCTACTCAGCTTTTGAGGTCTTGAGGGAGGATGAGTTTAAGGCATACCGGAAGTGCTTGGTGATGTTAAAGCACAAGATCCCGACTCGAATTGAAGTAGAACTGGACGTGGTAGAAGATTCGGCCGAGGAGGAAGAGGAGAATCCCGATGTGACGCCTCCGGATACAGCGAGGAGAAGGAGGGCACTGGAAAAAGGAAAAGCGGTGGCTGATCCGGTGGCGGCACCCAGTCCTGCAACCACTCCGAAATCCATTCCGGATTTCGTCAACCGGATGGTGAAAGACTTCAACACAATGGTGCAAGCCTACCGAAAAAGCGAAGAATACCACCATAGCTTACACCAGCTAATGGGGGGAAGCTCATCGGAGGATGTACTCGATGAAGTCCGGAGATTGGTAGCCGCAGAAGTGACTAGCCAGGCCGCGCTGGAAAGACAGGCCAAATGGATGAGGGAGCTGGAAAGCAAAATCCGGGAGGAGAGCGAGAAGGAGAAGGCCTTCCGGGTGGCTACATTGGAGGTTTCCAAGCTGCTGAGATTCATGGGCAACCCGGGTGATGTGGTGGTCAAGTCGAGGCTGTATGATCAAGAGGCGATGAAGGATATAACACCGCACAGCAGGTAGTCTCTGTCGTTGTCGGATTTTCCAGTTCAATTGAGGAAATGTTTCGGGAGGTGAGGGCTTTGCTGTCAGGATTTCTACCTGCAGCCGCCAGAGAGGAAACCGGGAAGAAGGATGCCACTCCTTCCCGGAAATCTCCTCATGCTTCCGCCATAGTTTCTCCGGTCGTCCGAGAGAATCCGGCAACGCCTTCGAGTCGACGAAAATTGGTGTTGCCCGAAGAGTCGGTGGCTCCCGCAGAAACTTTGGAGAAGGTGGTGGAGAAAGTCGTGGAGGAGCTCCTGGAGGAAGAAGATGTTGCAATTTTGGAGGTTCGGAAAGCAACTCCAAAACCTATCCCGGAACCCCTCGAGCGACTGAACTAGTAGCCATGGTGTGGACGGCACCGGAATCGACAGGCATCGCGAAGACTCCTCCGAAGAAGCTGGTCAGCCCCAACAAGCTAAAGATTACGGCCAAAAGAGCTCGCGAGTCCCATTCTCCGGCCGAAGGAAGTTCCCGACAGCGGAAGGCGTCTGCTCAGGACGAGGATTCAGATCGAAGCCTAGGCAGCGAAGAAGGCTCCGAGGAATCGTCGGAGGAAGAAGATGACAAGGAAAACCACTCTTCCGATCCGAGTGACCCGGAAATGGCCAGACTCGCGAGACAAGGGGTCCGCAAGAAGAAGCAAGCAGTAAGGGGAAGAGGAGCAGGATCTAGCCTCGGAAGAGCAATCCGAAGATCGGGCCAAGCAAACAGGAAGAGGTAGTAGTAGATATTAGTATACTAAAATAAGGGTGTACCGAAGTTGTAGAGTTCTGAAGGAGTTGTAGGAATTTTACTTCCGGACATCTGACCGTTTCTGTACCCGGATCCGAAGTAGTAGGATCTCAGATCTACTTTCCTACAGTTTTGGATCTGAGTTTGTTAGCGGAGCTTTCCAGGGGTATAGTATCCCATTTGCATAGGAGTAGATGAGAGAACGACACTTGTCATTCTCTCCCGGAAATTCCGAATCCGAAGACTAGAGTTTCTACTTTTGACAGGATAAGGAATGAGAGGTGTCATCCCTTGATTAGTTCTTTTCCTATTAGGAACTTTAGATCCGGACAGGTGATGTTATTTAGAGGCAAAAGATCACTCTTTGCCCTGGTTATTCTTTCCTTTCTACTCTCCTAATGCAAACCAACTTTTGTGCATTTCAGAGCCAAGAATTAGTGTATCGTTTGTATGAATGCGTGAGTGTGGGAGAGGGGATAGGGAGAGTACCCCAGATTTTCTTCTGATCCGATTTCTGGAAGTTCTTAGGGACGTGGTTAGGAACACCGTGTGTACTCAGGGGAAGTTCTTGGTCGGGTTTGCAATCTGGAAGTTCTTGTGAGGAATAGCCTTCCTTAGATTGGGTGTGCCCGGATAGCTATCCTAGCGCACGCTAGTTGACGGTTGTGAGGTTCCACTGTTGCCAAGAACGATTGTGAGCAAAGGGTCAGGAATCTTTGGGTTATCCGGTTACCATCTTCGCAACTGGAGTTGTGACAGGGAGGGTTCGTCATTGTAGTATCTGAGGGGTTGTGAGGATTTCCTGAGTGACCTGTTAGTCCGGATCTACGTCCGGATGAGCTGTGAGGGAATACTTGCGCCTATTTGTCTTGGTGTTTTACTGTTTGGTTGTTTTGTTGTGTACTAATGCTACTTCAGACACTTTAAAGTCTAGAAGGGTAGGAGGACGTTGCCTTCCTCAATTCCAACACGGATTCCTTTGAAGAGAGGTTAAACTTCTATTATTGGTTACTTGTGTCTTGTCCGGAAACCGGAACCGGGTCAGGAAGATCTACTCTGCCTGAAATCCGGACTGTTAGCTAGGAAAGGAAGAGAGAGTCAGGATTTACTGTCAATAGACTAGCTAATTCTTGGTTATCTTTCCTGGTGTTGTTTGCTTGGGTTGTTGTTTTCTGTTTAATTGCAATTTACCAACAAGATCTCTTTATCCTGTTCCGGATTTTTGAGGATCTATATACCAAATCCCTGTGGAACGAATACGAGTCATCATTTGGCACTTTTAAGTCATTTTTAGTGTCAACAGGAGGATTAGTACTTTCCTGTGCTATCACAAGGGACACAAGCAAACATTGAAAAGGGCACATCCAACTCCTACACGAGATGATCCCCACGGTGTAGGTGGCATTTTAGCTTATCGTAGAAACATGACCAGAACCACCACAAAGACCTAAACCACTGAAAAGCTGAAAGTAGACGGGGAACTCCAAAGTATGGCCATTTCACCAAAGCAAGTCTAGCTTTACCTCTTTCTCCCCGGGCACGTTTTGAACAAAAGAGCCGGGCGTGGGGGGCACGGTAGAAAAGGTGCCGTCCATAGTTCGATCTCCCACGATCAGGGTTGTCATACTGGATGGACGTCCGGTTCGCCCGTCCGATAGAGGTCTCGCCCGTCCGATGTGGTCAACACTGAGTTGACTTTCTTTAATTAAAAAAAATAGGTGATGTGGCTGCCAAGTAGGATCCAGGGCGCGGACATCACCGGTAGGGGCGCGGACTTTAGTCAGGGCGCGGACGAAAGTGTGTCGGGGC
The DNA here is from genome assembly GCA_951230915.1 of Antitrichia curtipendula. Taxonomy (NCBI): domain Eukaryota; kingdom Viridiplantae; phylum Streptophyta; class Bryopsida; order Hypnales; family Leucodontaceae; genus Antitrichia; species Antitrichia curtipendula. The sequence goes on along the minus strand of OX579635.1, from coordinate 2,165,090 downwards.
GTGGACAGGAAGTTTAAGGGTTTAAAGTTATGTCCAAATAAGCTCAAAACAAGGGAGAGGGGTTTGAAGCCAAAAAAAATTTGCAAAATTTTGAATATTTTTTTTTTGTTTCTTTTGTCACAGATTATATTTTTGTCTATCTAGGAAGCTTGATTCATTCCATTTGGATTTGTTATGAGAAAGTCATATACAATCTTATTTTTTGGGCACTTAGAGCATCTTCCTGGAAAAAATAGCTTGTAGGATTCATTTTCGAATGCAATTTTTACAATATAAAAAAAAAGACCCTTCTGGTTTAGATTTTTTGCTAGAACAATCTCACCATTGGGATTAATACATTTTAATTCCATATAAAAGATATTAATATTTTAGATTTTCCTACTATCTCATACCTACTTCTACTTAACAATTTCTTTAATAATGAAAATTAAATTTCTTTTAATTTTCTTTTTTTTGGCTAGACTCTCACGTCTCAACTCAATTCTCCATTATAAAGATTTAAATGGAGTTAAATTTTAATTAGAAAAAAATGTTTTGAAAATCTCTAAGATGATGAACAAACAATAATAATTATAAAATTATTTTTAGATTTTTTTTAAATAAATTTTGAAGATACAACTTCGAAAATTCACCAAAAATACAATCTAATTCTTTTATTTACTGCCAACAAGATCCAACAAAAATGAAGATCATTTCCTAAATCAAAACAAAGCATATATTTAAAAACAAAAACATGTATTTATTCTCCTACAATCTATTTTTGAGAAAATAAATACTCCAATCATGAAGGTATACCTTCAAGTTCATCTAAAATAATACCTCAAAACTTTGTAGTGCAAAAATATAAAGTTTAAAATGTTCAAAGTCAGAAAATGTACTCCCACAATGTGTTGAAATTTAATTTTTTTCATTTAAAATGCAGATTTCTGGCAATTTGTGTGGTCCAAAATTTTAAAATCTTTTACACACACTCTCATAGTAGTCACTAGTCAGGTGTAGGATCCTACGGTCAGATGTGGGCCCAAAAACAATTTATATCTTTTTGTACTCTTGGCTAAAGAAATGGCAGTTTGGAGTGATTTTTGGTAGAAAATAGGCCTTGGTCCTTTAGGGGTTAAATTGGAGTCAAATTGAACTAATTTATTTTTGAATGAAAGGAGGCCCTTGTACAACCAAACCATACTTTTTTCCATTAATTTCTTGTAAATTTAAAAGTAAAGGAAGAGGAACCTTGTTCCGTGGACCTGTATTTTTTTCACATGCATTTAATTCATTCTCCATTAACCCCTAAAGGACCATCATGCGTTTTTTTGGCAACATAGAAATTTTGGGCAGGTACGTGTGACTAGAGATTTCCATATTTTGGGCTGAAATTTTTATAGGTGGGGACGAGGAATATCTTTCATATGCACCAAATTTCATGACATTTTGAAATACAAGTCAAAAGTTATGGCCTAATATGTTACTTTTTTTCGTAACCGGGCAGTTTGGGCAGATAAAAAAAAATCACTTTTTTCAAAAATAAAAATTTGAAATTGGTTTATTAGATTTATATATATGTGGAAAGCTTTGAATAATTGCATTTCAATCAATGAGTCAAACGTTACAAGGATTTTTAGTTTGCGGGCAGTTATGGATTGTCTATTCTAAAATAAACTTTGAAGTCGTTTATTTCACTCAATTTTTAATATTTTTCAAAAAAGGTAAAATCATAGGATGTAGATTGTTTATTACAACATTGCAACCATTGGGATTGGCATTTTTCAATTCCATAATTAACTTCTTAACAATTTAGTGTTTTGAATCAATCTCTACTTCTTTGTACAACCTTTTTTTTTCCTATATGTTGTACAATTCCAAATAATCTGAAAATTTTCAAGCATGTAGCCAACTTGCTTTGAAAAATGATTCCAAAGAAGCAAAACCATTTTAGAAGTTTTTTTATAATAATCTGACCTTGTGAAGTGCAGCTGCCCGGTTTCTTGCAGGGCCAGAAAAATGACTTTTGCCACTTCAAACGTTAATATCTTCTAATCTATACGATTAAAATTTCTGAAATTTTTTCCACACATTCCCAAACCAGATTACTACAAGATCCTACGGTTATATGTGTCCAATAATGATATTTTTCAAAAATTTGGTACTTCTGCTAAAAATGGCAGTTTTGGAGCATTTTTGGTGAGAACATAGTCAAAGAACTTTAGGGGTTAAGAAGTAATAAAGGGCCCTCGTTCAATTGAACCATATTTTTTGGCATTGTACACATAAAAATAATAATGCCTTCCGAATTTATAAGCAATAACTTCCAAGAAGAGGGGACCTTTATATTTTTTGAACCAATTTTTTTTAAATTGAACCCAAATTCAAGTATTTTTTTGGGAATGAAAGGGGGCCCTTATTCAATCAAATCATATTTTTTTCCGTTGTGAATTTCAAAGTAAAGGAAGAGGGGCCCTTATTGGCTTGCTCACTGCTTCACCCAGACCCGTTTTCTGTCAGGACCTTCGTGAATTAAAATAGTTTGGAATTCACTTCATAAAGAATCCATACTCTCCGAATCAATTACTAGAATAGAATACAAATTATACAATGTTCTAATATACCAGCCAGATGTATTGTTCAGAACACATTGAAATCCTCCGTTCACACAATGACGCAAAATCTTTACATTTCTTAGGATCAACTCTTCTTTTGTAATTACAATATGATTTCTTTCCAATTCATTTTCATATTCAAGAGTATTATTTATTTCAAAGTCATTTCTTCCTGCACCCTACGGTCTACGGTCAGTGGTTCTTTCAAATTTTAAGGTGCCCACAACATTTACCATATGTCCATGCTCTTTTGCATTCAAAGTTGTTTGCTTACTCAACATTCATAAATTCACAAAAGTCATACAATTGTCATGATGGAAGAAAGACCAAATTCTGTATTACAACATTTTTAACATACGTCTTTATATATGAAATGTATAGCAACCGCGAAATACACTTGCTTGATGCTCTTCTAAGCACAAAAGTGTGGTCTTCCTATAAAATTGCCACATACTAAACCTTAAAAAGTTCAAATAATATTTTGTGTACGATAACAACACTCAGGTATAGTCCAACAGTGAGGTGCCTTCCTCAAAGTGTCTAGAACGTCAGGTACAGACGCCCTCTCGCCTACATCTGCTTTCTGGAGGCTCAACAGCTTAATCCTCAAATTCTGATACTGTTCTGGGTTTTTGGTCATAAAATACTTGGGATCCCATTCTTCTTTCCAAATTTGATATGCTATCCATTATGTTGCATATGCATCAGCAGCCATGGAGTACAAATGTTTTTTTTTGCATGACTTCAAGCGAGGTCTCCGATCCCTTCTTTCCATACACGTAGAACAATTCGGGGGCTGCATGTTTTCGTTGATTTCTCTCTCGTTCGAGCTCTTCCATGGTTTGATAACCATACCTTGATGGCTCCTTCTCTACCACTCGGCCAGAAAGCCCCCAATCGCAAATCCCTATGTACACTGTGTTCTCTTTCCATTCATCAAAATGGAGCAAAATGTTGGATGGAGTAATGTCATTGTGTAAATATTGTGCTTCATGGCATTTTCCCACTGTCACAAGCAATGATAGAGCCAAGTTCACGCGGTTTTTACGATAAGTTGCAACCCAACCCAATTCTTCCTGCGTCAACCATGTATCAGGTTGTCTCCTGATGTCATCCACGTCCAATGATTTGCTTACTTTTGAATTGTACTTGGCCAAGAAAGAAATTAAAGACCCTCCATTCCACCATAGTGTGTAGCCTTCCATCGTTTTGGGATGGATGTACGCAAGTCTTATGATACCAGGATGTATCACTGGACAAACCCCCACCTCACTCACAATAGCTTGGCGTTTCTCCTTCTCATCTGAGGTCTTCAAAGTCTTCCCGGCGAAGCAAATCCAACTGGGAATGCTTTGTAGTCTCGTGAGCACCACCTTCCTCACGGTCCCATATGATCTAGTCGCGGTCTGGTTTGGCATGGGATTCACTTTCACGCAACTTTCAAGCCACTTGACTGTTCCGCTCACGCAATGAGCTCGTATTTGGTCTTCAAGCGTCGCTTTCCATGGTGCTTGTTTCTTTCTACGTGATGAAGAATACTGTTGAGAGAACTTCTGAATCTCCATTAATTTCGATGCAAACTCTTTGTCATGCGTGTCCCAATCACTACCGTCATCCTGCTTCTTTGTGTGATAACACCAATTCACCACAATATTGGTGGTCAGCTGCGACACTTGTTTATCCAACCACTCAGAGTGCAACCAGTAATCCTGATAATTGTTGAATCGCTCGGATGCTCTAAATTTGGTCTCCAACTCGCGGCGCACTTCAGCAGTCAACTTGTGGTATCTTTCTTCGTTGTAGTTTACATATTCTCTACACATCATTCCAGAGCTTCGTCGTGCGAAAAAAAT
>OX579635.1:2063249-2160443 GCA_951230915.1 Antitrichia curtipendula | reverse complement strand
GGAAGGCTGAGCGTGCACTTTTTGGAGAACTTCCGGAGCAAGATGCTAATGCGCAGTTCCATGGCCCTCAGGAACCAATGCTTGGAGTTGCTAAGGCGCAGTTCCAAGCACCTGATGAACAAACTATTGGGGTTGTTGATGCCATGGCTGCTGCAAACACTATACAGAGCTTGAGGGTGCAATTACAAGATAGAGGTGATGAAATGCATGCTCTGTATGAAGATGTGGGCAAATTTAGGGAAGAAATCACGCGCAAGGACGAAGTAATTGCTCAGCAAGCACGTGACATAGAGGAGCTTCGGCGAGCTCTGCAAGCAGCACAAATGATGAACGAAGGTCAGGATCCACGAGGACAAGCGCAAGGACCTACTCGCGATTCTGAAATTCCGGTGCAAGATGTGCACGGTGGTACTGCCATGTTTACAGAACATGATTCATTGTCTTTCGGCGAATTCATTGCCACCGCCAACGTACCAATGGAAACTGAAGTTCAGGGCATGGTTAGGGACAACAACTTTGAGCTGAACGACTTGCAAGCCGAGAACGAAAAATTACAAAGTCGTTTGCATGCCTTGGTGGAGCAATACTACCAATGGAAGTTGGCATGCGTGTTCACCGTCGACAAAATCCGACAACTGGTAGCAGAGTTCAAGAAAATGGACCACTGCTACAGTGAACACAATCAAGAAAGAGTGTTTGGCTTGACTTCCTGGGCCCTTGTGGATGATCTTTTCAATATCGACATGACAACCATCAAGCTTGGTGGTGGAAAAACAATCATTGATTGGTCCCAACACAATTGGGATTACAAAAATCAGCTTGGTATCGAAGATCAACTACAAAGGAAAATCGTTGTTGGAGTGGCCAAATCCTTCCAGTTTTGTGCACGACGGGACTATGTGCCCGATTTATATGAATCCATTCGGCCCTGAAGGTGGAATTCACTTGGGCACCTGCAACCACTTGTACCACCCATTTTGCCTCATCAGTTTCATGATTGTCCGTCGTCGGTGCGCAGTGTACAAGGCTCCTTTCCACGAGCGCTTGTACGATATGTTTGGCTTGGTCCCATATATGCCACCACATTGGGAATTCAATGCCATGAATGCCCCCGATCAATCTAATATGTGGGGAAAAGACTTGGTGTGGAGCTGGAAATTGAAAATGACGTCGTTGGACAAGATACAGGTAGCTGCTGAATGTGGTTGGGAGACTGACCCAGATCAAATTGTCCAAGTCTGCCACCACTTGATTCAGATGAAAGACAAGCATAGCCAAGGACAACGGAATTTTTTCTTCCAATGCTTCAATGGACATTGGGACGAGGTCGGAAAGAAGTTTCAATTTGGACCTCACCCCAGGCAATGGTTGTGGAGCGTTGATGGAGTCCGTGTCACCGATGACAACGGGGTTCGTATTGGGGAGGACCCTGACATGCCCAACCCCGCGGAGCTTGTTCAATTATCGGAATCTGAGTGGAGGGAAACTTTCAGAAACGAAGGGCTGGATTTCCTGCTTGAACATCATAGCCCGGATACACGTGGAGCTCTGGAGAGCCTCAAGCAATCGCAAATTATGAAGGCCATTTTGGAAGAAGACGGACCGGCAAGGAGAACTCGGTCTGCGGTTCGTAGACTTCAACTAGAATCCGGCGAAGATTTTCCGATGCAGCACGGCACACACGACAACGAGGCTGGACCCAGCGGCACTGCAAATAGTCCAATGAACATCGACTGAGTGCATTTCCTAGTGTAGTAATTACTAATTAGTAAAGCATATTTTGTGTAGACTTAGACACTTATCATTACCGATGCTTATAGAATTGCTAGTTTGCTACTTCGGTAGTTCGGTATTACAAACAGTATTAGAGAAAGACTCGTGGATATGCAAATTTTATCATGGAAAATGCGCCATAGACTTTTCCAATTTTGTACTACATGATGCATATGAAATACATATATTCATTATTCACTTGTTGAATTCCTTTGCATGATGCATGTATAATTCCTTAACTAAAAAGTTATTCAGTAATAAGTTTACAAACTATTATACAATTTGATTGTGAAGATTTCAATGTGAAAAGTATTTTAATTTTTTTTTTGGAAATGCAGTGTAATAGAAAAATGGGAGCAATTAAAAACAGAAAAATAACTGGACTGATTCCAAATTTGATGGAATCCCAGGAAAGATTAGCATAATGTTCCAAACATTGTGTATTCTTAAAAATTAAAAATAATGCATTTGCCTCAAATTCCAAAATACTTTTTTCCCTAGTGGGGAAAGCACTATTCATCTTCTTATCATTTTTCTTCTCCAGAAGCTGTATTTTCTAATTTTTACCTACACAATTGATCATCCAAAATTGTTATAATTAAAAAATCCAGCGGTCAATATTTTATAATTAATTCCACACATCATACTACCCTAGACATAGCAATCTTCTTTTTTGTACACTTGTATTATAAATTTCAAATACATTCCAATATCCCATACACAAAAAAATTTCAAAGTGGGAAGATTCATTGGAAAATTTCATTGTCAAAACATTGACACATTGTTAGGTCTTTTTTTTTTTTTTGATAACAAATGGAAACCATTGTATTAAGAGAAAAAAAGTAACCGCCAAGCCAAAGGCTGGACAAATGAAGAGAATAAGAGCAAATGAAGAGAAGATGAGCAGAAAAGAAAGCAAGAAACTAAGTGAACGTACAAAGAGGAGGACCCTCTTTGGTCCACCTAATAGAGTAACCATTGTTAGGTCTTCACTCTTCAGGGGTTGAAGATAACTATCTTGCAATCTATTTGCTCAAATTTTCAGGAATTTCGTCCAAACATTTTTATACTAGTCAAAATGTCTAATACAGTATCCTACAGCTAAATATGGAAAAAAACATTCAATTACGTACAATATCTAAGAAAAATTTAAAAATTATTTATCATCCTGTTTGAAATTTTAGATTAGAAAATAGAAACTAGAAAGAGGAGCTCATTATATATATATGAGGTGGTAGGACGTACAACAACCCACATGAGATATATTAATTACAATTAGTGCTTAGGAGTTCCATTGCTCATGGTGAGCTCAAATTAAAGTACGATTCTAGAGTTTGAAAACTTGATGTACTCATGTACTAATATACTATCCTATTACCAAATCCTAAACCGTTGAACTTTTTTTAAAGCAAAAAAACCATTGTATTTTACTTCAATTCCAAACATAAGTAGATGTCTAGATTACAATTATCAAAGGAGCCATTTAACTTAAATAGTTGAATCCGAAAATAAAACAAATTGTATTAGTTTTTTTCCCAAAACAATTCTAGTATCCATTTTTGGTTTTTTTTAAAAACAACCTAAACTTTAGGTTGTTTTTAAAAAAATCCAAAAATGGATACTAGAATTGCACTGAAAGTACTAAATGAATAAAAATTGGCAAATATTGACTGCTAGCCCCTGCATTTTCAATTACCAAACAAGGTCCTCAATTCGTTGATTTTTCGATAATCAGTTAAAATGGGGTTCAATGCCCAAAAAACAGCAATCGTTTTCCTTCATGGCCAATTTTGATGATCTCGACACATGAAGTTGGGCTCCAAGGTGGTTGAATTTACGTTGCATTTCCTATCATGGCAACCCCTCATAATATGACAGGGCTATATGTGAGCCTTTCTCTGCCATAGAACAGTCCAAATCACCAATTCTCGGCACCTTTCCTCCCTCTAATGTCATTTTCTTGTAGATTTCAGGATTGGTTTCGAACCGTAAACCGCCAATCTAATGGAATACCGCCAATTTAACGAAATACCCTATAAACCCAAAAATAAAAGAAGAGGTATTTCATATTTTTATTTCAATTCTTAAATCCAAACATAATTAGACTCTTGTTACTGAAATGAAGCAATGAACATTTGAACTGAAATCCAAAATAAAAAAACTTCAAATTGGATGGTTCCCTAAACCTTTGCAGTAGTTTTATCCTCCAATTAAGTAGAATTAATCTTATAATTGCTAATTACACAAATTGACCCTTTGACTAGAACTGAAGATTTTCCATTCCATATTTGAATTGAATACCCAGCCTTTGTAGCCTTTGATGACAAAAATAGCCCCTGCAAGGTTGCAACTTGAATCCCCAACAACTATATCATGTATTTCATAGGAATTCCAAAATCTGGTAGCCTCTACGTAGTACTTACAGAAGTTAACCCTTTAATCCTAACCAAGTATAAAAGAACTTGTATCTGATTTGAATTCCCAATCCTTGTATCTTCCAATCTTCCATTAACACAAATGAACCCTTGAAGTAGAACCCAAAAATGTTTACTTGTATTTGAAGGAATTTCCAAACCCTTATAACTCGTACTTTAACTTGAAGCCCTTGAAGTACAAGCACATAACATTTAACTTGTATTTGATTTGAATTTTAAACACTTTGAAGAACAATTTACCAACACCATAAAGGCTTCAACTATAACAAAACAAAATATAACTTCTATTTCATTTGAAATCAAAACCCTCCAACCTTGTAGCATCTAGTAACAAGACTAGAGCCTTCAACTTCCTTCGAAACCAATAGATCTTTCATTTTGTTTCCTTTCCAAATCCTTATAGCCTCTAATTTTAAAAATAAAATCCTTGAACTACATTGTAATACATTGTAATATGTTATTGATGTGAATTCCCAATTTCCAAACCCTTATACCCTCCATTACCAAAAACTAACCAATTCAATTAGAAGTCTAAAAAATATAAGACGTGTTTGAATTTTTTTTAACTGTAAACCCTTTTAGTTTATATTTGGGAAATTTGAAAATGCATCCTTCCACTTGAATTTTAAAAAATGTATACCTTGTCTTTCGTTATAAATCCAAAATCTTGTAGCATGTAATTTCAAATTTTTTTTTATTGAAGCGTGCAATAAAATTTTCATTTTCAGAAATCTCCTATTTTCCTTGGGTGGTTCCTAATTCTCAAGTGCTTGGTGAAGGCAAGAAGGAGAAGTTTGGCACCAAGAAGGGAGCCACATGCTCCCATGCATGGTCTTTGAATTTAAAAAGTAGTTGGACCTCTTAATGGAGCCATTGACTTGAAGATATTCTCTACCCAAAATGAAGAGCTGGATGCATTAATGGGTTCCCCCTCTCCATGGGAAGGAAGAATCCCATGGCCAAGTTCAAAATAAACTTCACTTCCCCCCCACACTATGGCGGAGGATTGGGACGTTCACGTCCCTTCAAGTCCCCGCCCTGCCTTCAAGTCCCCGCCCTGACGTCCGCGCCCTGACCTGAAGTATGTGTGGAAATTTATCCAAGCTTCCAGACCTGAAGTCCCTCCAAACCAAATTTGAACTCCCTCTATGACAAAGTTGAACACGCGAATTCACAAACTTGAATTCACAAATATCTGAACCCCTAAATGCCCAAGGCACCGAACTTGGGTGTTAACCCTAATTTGAGTTTGAAATCAAAACCCTAACGAATTTGCTCAATGTAGAAGTTTATATTTTTGAAATATTGTTTTGGAAGGCTTGAATTCAAAACAAGTTGGATACTATTTCATTTAAAATTTTCAATTCCAACCCATATTTACATATCCCCATTACAATAAAATACCGTTCCACTTGAATTAGAAAATAAGGGAACTAGTATTTCATTTCAATCCCAAACCCTCGTAGGATCCCATTACACAAATAAAATTTTCTAGTGGAATGCTTGAATTCATAACAAGTTGGATACTATTTCATTTAAAATTTTCAATCCCAACCCATATTTACATATCCCCATTACAATAAAATACCGTTCCACTTGAATTAGAAAATAAGGGAACTAGTATTTCATTTCAATCCTAAATCCTCCTAGGATCCCATTACACCAAAAAAAATTTCATTTTCAGAAATCTCCTTTTTTCCTTGGGTGGTTCCTAATTCTCAAGTGCTTGGTGAAGGCAAGAAGGAGAAGTTTGGCACCAAGAAGGGAGCCACATGCTCCATGGTCTTTGAATTTAAAAAGTAGTTGGACCTCTTAATGGAGCCATTGACTTGAAGATATTCTTGAACCGAAATGAAGAGCTAGATGCATTAATGGGTTCCCCCTCTCCATGGGAAGGAAGAATCCCATGGCCAAGTTCAAAATAAACTTCACTTCCCCCCCACACTATGGCGGAGGATTGGGACGTTCGCGCCCCTTCAAGTCCCCGCCCTGCCTTCAAATCCCCGCCCTGACGTCCGCGCCCCGACCTGAAGTCCGCGGCCTGACCTGAAGTATGTGTGGAAATTTATCCAAGCTCCCAGATCTGAAGTCCCTCCAAGCCAAATTTGAACTCCCTCTATGACAAAGTTGAACACGCGAGTTCACAAACTTGAATTCACAAATATCTGAACCCCTAAATGCCCAAGGCACCGAACTTGGGTGTTAACCCTAATTTGAGTTTGAAATCAAAACCCTAACAAATTTGCTCAATGTAGAAGTTTATATTTTTGAAATATTGTTTTGGAAGGCTTGAATTCAAAACAAGTTGGATACTATTTCTTTTAAAATTTTCAATCCCAACCCATATTTACATATCTCCATTACAATAAAATACCGTTCCACTTGAATTAGAAAATAAGGGAACTAGTATTTCATTTCAATCCCAAACCCTCTAGTAGCCCCTTACAAAAAGAACCCGTTGAAGGTGAATTCCCAAAAAATCTTAACAAGTATTTCACCTCAATTCCAAAGCCTTCTCGGATCCCATTACCAAAATGTACCATTGAACTTGAATTAAAAAATAGCTTAAGTAGTATTTGATTTCAATGCCAGCTCCTTTTGGGATCCCATTACACAAATACAATTTTTCCAGTAGAATGATTGAATTGAGAAATAACATCACTAGTATTTCATTTCAATCCCAAACCGCTTTCGTATCCCCCTTACCAAAATGTAGTGTTGAACTTGAATTAAAAAATAGCTTAAGTAGTATTTGATTTCAATGCCACCCCCTTTTGGCCTTTTGGGATGCCATTACACAAATACAATTTTTCCAGTAGAATGATTGAATTGAGAAATAACATCACTAGTATTTCATTTCAATCCCAAACCGCTTTCGTATCCCCCTTACCAAAATGTAGCGTTGAACTTGAATTAAAAAATAGCTTAAGTAGTATTTGATTTCAATACCAACCCCTTTTGGGATCCCCATTAGAAGAATATACCGTTGAAGTCTTCAAGATCCAAACCCTTGTAGCTTCTTCTTCCAAAAACAAATCCTTCAAGTATATTTCAATGCATTATAATGTGTATTAGATTTCAATCCAAACCCTTGTAGCCATTTATTTTAAAAATAAAGCCTTGAACAAAAAGCCAAAAAAGTATAAGTTGGTTATGATTTGATTTGTAAAATCCAAATCCTTAATTCAAAATAGGTTCTATTTAGAAGAAATAAATAAAAATTCTTGAACTCGAATTTAACCCCTAAAGTCTCATTGTCCCCTCGAGGGACAATATGGATTTCGGGCAGGCTACTACGGCCTCAATATTCATCATTATTTTTTGAAACTATTTGTGAAGATAGATAAATACATTAGCTTTATGGATATATAATTTTTATTTCAATCGGTGCCTGGGAGCAAAAGTTATGGCACAAAAGATCCATTTTTTCAATGCGGCGGGCAGAAATCTTCTCACACAATTTTTTCTCTTAAAATTTTTAAAAATTATTTTCTCATAGATGGTACTTTTATCTATATGGGAAGCTTTGATTCATTCCATTTGGATTTGTTATATGAAAGTTATGGACAATCTTATTTTTCGGGCAGTTAGAGCATCTTCTTGAAAAAAGAATTTATAGGATTCATTTCGGAATGCAATTTTCACAATTTTTCAAAAATAACTATTTGACGAGGATAAGTTTGCTTGCTAAAACAATCTCAACATTTGGATTATAGTATTTTAATTCCATCTTAGAGTTGTTGACGATTTAGTTTTTTTTCTCAATCTTGGACCTACTTCTACTTAACAATTTTTCAAAGAATGAAAACCAAGTGAATCTTTTTTGAAATTTTTATCCTAGATTCTCAATTCAAGTGTTCAACATAAAAAAAATCAAATTCAAATTTGTAGTGCAATTTTTTTTTTAAATGGTGGTCCCAGTCATCTGAAATTGCAAACCAATGTTCAAAAAGACAAATTCTTCCAACTTTGAATGCTGACATCTTGTAATTGGTACGGTCAAATTTTATGAAATTTTTACCGCATGGTCTGAGATAAATTAAGTACAAGATCCTACGATTAGATTCTTAAGAAAGTATTTTTTCTCTTTTCTTCGATGAATGCAATAGAACTAACAGCTTTGAGTAGTTTTTGATAGAAAAATGGCCTTGGGACTTTAGGGGTTAAACAAATACGTACCTTGTCTTTCATTAGGACTCTAAACCCTTTGAGATTCTACTCACACAAATTTTGTCCTTCTTGTTTGGAAGTTCAATTTCATTTTCTAAATTTTTTTTGTTTTGGGTGGTTCCTAATTCTCAAGTGCTTGGTGAAGGTAAGAAGGAGAAGTTTGGCACCAAGAAGGGAGCCACATGCTCCCATACATGATCTTTAAATTGAAAAAGTGGTTGGACCTCTTAATAGAGCCATTGACTTGAAGATATTCCCCGAAGTCAAATGAAGGGCTGCCTGCATTAATGGGTTCCCCCTCTCCATGGGAAAGAAGAATCCCAGGACCAAGTTCAAGACCCCCCCACTATGGCTAAGGAGTGGGATGTCCGTGCCCTGACGGGACATCCGCGCCCTGACGGGAAGTCCGCGCCCCTGCGTCCGCGCCCCGACGGGCAGTCCGCGCCCCCCACGTCCGCGCCTGCACATGATGTCTGGGCCCCATAGAAAAATTGCCCTCCACTGACGTCCCCGCCCCTGCAGAATAGGTCCCCGCCCCTGCACTCCAAGGGTATAAAGGCAACCCTGTTGCACTCTGCTTCCCTACATTTGTCATCTTGGCCTCATAATCTTGGACTTCAATTCAGTTTGAGCTCCTTGTGAGTCTACTTGGGTGGCAGATGGCCCTGGTTTACTGTTGAGGTGATGTAAAAATCAGTTCAAACAGTGGATTGGCGCTAACTATTATTTTGTCCTTTTCAATTGGTGTGATAGCCTCTTCTACTTCCTACAAGAATACGTTTGCATTCGTTGTGAATGCAATGGGAAGTCAACGAAAGCAAACAAAAGAATGGGAACCGTGGTATAATTTCTCTGAGAATGGGAGTAAAGTCAGCTGTGTTTTCTGCAATGCGACATTCAGCTATAAACGCGAGCGTGCTTTTGCTCACTTTGGGTATGGCGCAAAGTCCGAGAGGTCAATTTGTCGTAGTGCGTCGTGACCTGTACGCCACCGATTTGCAAATTGTGCAAACTTTGTCCCGCAACGATTGAGCCCCGAGGACATGTACGAAGGAGAATCAATTCCCAGTGGTCCATCAAAAGCAACTCCAGTCGCAAGTTCAAGCCAATCCGCTCAGAATGAAGTGACGGGAGGAGGCCCCAGTAGGAACCAGGCTGAAGGGGCTACTCTCCATGAAAGGAATGATCCAATAGAGAGGTCTCTAAGTCTCGTTGCATCAAATTCCACGAGATCTGGGACATTACTTCAGCAACGCATGCAAGATGCTTTTAACATTGCAAAGAGGAAAGAGTTAGATGACAAGTGGGCATCGTTTTTTTATGAGGCAAATGTGCCATTTAATGTGGCAAGAAATCCAGCCTTCATTGAGGCTGTGAGGGCAACCTCAGTGGCAAGGTTTGAATACAGTCCACCTTCTTATCATCAGTTCAGGACTAAGTTTATTGAACCCAAGAGGTTGCAGATCGAGAAGCAAATCGAAACCAAAGTTGGTTTTGCAGTGAAGCATTACGGGGTGACAATATGCACTGATGGCTGGGATGACGTGAACCGGAGGTCCCTAATGAATGTGATGATGTCGTGCCCTTCTGGTGATGTATTTTTGGGGGCCATTGACACTACCGGACAAAGGAAGTCCATGCGCTACATATCAGACCAGATGAAAGTATTCATTGAGAAAGTGGGTCCGAAACATGTCACGCAAGTTTGTACGGATAATGCAGCAAACATGCTTGGGGCAGTGGACGATATCATTCACACGTACCCGCACATTTTCAAACAAGGCTGCATGGCACATGCCTTGGATCTCATGTTGGAAGATTGGGCCAAAATAAAAGAATTCCAAGATTTAATTGCTCGGGCAAAAAGATTGTGCCAGTACATTCGGAACCATCACGCGACCATGTCTGTTTTCCGGGAGTTGAGTCCGAACCTTCAGCTCGTAGTGCCAAATGAAACCCGCTTTGCTTGTAATTTCCTCATGATGCATTGATTGGAGAAACTTCGAGGAGTAATCGTGCGGTTAAAAGACCATCCACGTGTTCAAAATTACTTTGCTGGTCTGCGAAACAGACAAAATGGGGAGCAAGCAGCTACGGCTGCAGGTAATGTGGTGTCAACTATCACAGATGTGGGCTTTTGGCAACGATGTGTGAATTACTTGCACATGACTGAAGACGTGTTGAGGGCATTGCGCATATTTGATGGCCGAGAACCAGCTATGGGTCGGGCGTGGCTCGTAATGCATAATTTGAGAGCCCATGTGTTTTCTTTAAGAGAGCCACCCTTCAACCTACGAGATGACATAGCCACCATCATGGAGGAGTCTTTCGAAACAAGGTGGAACATGGTCTTTTCGGATGTTCACTATGCCGGGGCCCTTCTAAATCCGTATCTCTTGGATAACGTGGCGCTTAGGGCTGATGGAATTGCCCTCCGTGCATTATATCACATCATCCGCAAAATGGAAAATGTAGTGGGTGTACAGTTCAACGTCGTGATGGCGGAATTAACAGAATTCGAGGAGGGCACAGGGCCATATAGTACTGTTGAGACACCCGACATCCGAGCGACAAATATGCTTCCCCACCAATGGTGGCACAGAGTTGGAGATTGAGCACTATCAAAGATTGCCGTGCGTATTCTATCATTGACATGTTCAGCATGCTCATGTGAAAGGAATTGGAGTATGTATTCTTTTGTCCACAACAAGGTCCGGAATTGGTTAGCCCCCGAGAAGGCTGAGTCATTGGTATATATCTATACCAATAGCCGTGTACTTCAGCAGAGACTAGGGGCTGATTCGGTTCGTTGGTACGATGCTGATATCTTATCAAAGATTCTGATCCGGATGCCCTTGGCCCCGTTCCGGTGGGTGAACGCAATCGTGAATTTGACGTGCTGGCAGTTGAAGAAGAGGAAGACACTGATGTGGAAGCAAACCAAGCACCTGGAGAGTACCAACCAAATCCAGACTTGTGGAGGGCAGGGGCCGATCACCTCGAGGAAGCTAGAAATTACTACGGAGATGATGATGAAGTGGAAGAGGAAGTTCTCCCTGGTCATTGGGGCCCTTGGGGCCCCCCCCCTGTCCCTCAAAATCCAGTCGTTCCGGAAGTGCAGCCTTTGTCATCGTCTTCGGAGAGTGATGGCGCGGACGCAGTGGACGTCAATGATGATAATGTTCCCTCCGACAACAACGACGACCTCCCTCCGGAAAACGAAGGAGGAAATGGAAATGGCGGTGGGAATTTGAGGAACAATGCAACTCAGAGTACTGAAGGATCTGTTAGCGATCGTGATGGCAGTAGGGGGCCCGGAGGAGTGGGTGGCCGCGACAGCAATAGAGTTGTCAAAGGACGCCATGGCCAGAACATTGGAAATACGGGAATGGCACAATCAATTGCAAGAAATGTCACGAGGATTTTTGTAGCGGGAGCAAGGCGTTTTGACCCTGAACGTTTAGATCCCAGTGATGTTTTTGCGTTTACAGACCCACTTGAAGACGAAGCTCGTGTACCCCCACCGGTTGCTGTGCGTACTGTTCTTCCTAACCGGAATACACCGGTGCAGGGTTCCCTTAATCCTTCTTCTTCCGCAACTTCGAGTGCTCACCGTCGACCTTCCCAACAAGGGCTAGGCTCAGTGGAAAATGTTGAATTCACGCCTCAAAGCATTTCAAATGTGACAACGGGTGGTAGACCCCCTACCGCCCTAGCGGTGCTATTCTATGAGCCTGTGAGCGGCGAGCGGGAATACTGTGAGCAAGGAGCACTAGAATTAGAAAAAATAGTATAGATATCAATAATAGTGGAAAATAAAAGGAGAATCCAAACATTTTGGGCTAAATTTGAAGTTCATTATAAATTTCAGGGTCTAGGTCCCCAGACCTATCACCGTGGACCTATGACCGTGGATAAAAATAATTTGTATTAGGGGTGTTGTTTATCATAATAGCATATAATGATGGGAGTATACATTGTAAAGACGAGGTGAAAGATGTGAAAGATGAACCTGACGATGGAAGGAAGAGTATATAAAATATAACCTTCAATTACAAGATTTTTCCAAAGAAAAATTTATACTTTTGTCCACAAGTGTAACTTCAGTAAGAAGTAATTTACATTCAGATCTCAGTCACTCTTAGGCTCTAGGGTTCCTAAGTATCAAACAGAACCTCGTTTGGAACTTTGATGATACCAGCTCGAATGAGGAGGCGCTTGACCTCATTAAAGTTGAAGCTTGGAGAATGTATGAACTTGTCATCTACTAGGTTCATTTTGCAAAAGTAATGAAATAAGTAATAGAGATGTTTGCAGTTAACATATTGATGGCGTCCACCAATTGCTGAAACAGCCATGTCCACAAAATCAGGACAAATACACTCCAAGTACATGCCCAGTGTGATTCGGTAGACTTTGTGTGTAGGCTCTGTTCCAGATTGAAGGGAGATTATGGCTCCAAGTCCAGGAAAGGGAAGCATCGTGACTCCTAAGATTGTACCTTTGACATTCCTAGCACTCTCCCACTTATTGCGATGCTCTGTAGTAGGAGCATTTGCAATACGTCTAATAGGCTTGTTTCGGCGAGTTGTTGGATAGGTGTCTGCATGCACAGGGATAGGCTGATCATACATGACCGCCTCAAAAACATTTGACATCATGAATAATCATCGAGGTGACATAGGTGGTCGGTCTTGGAGCTGGAATCTAGCTTCCTGCAGCAGAAGTGTATTTGACGAGATAAACTAGTGCCTGTCAATACATGCCAGATGTCTGGTACTTCAGGCCAATCAATTACCCAAGAACGTTTAGAGCCTCGCACGCAACGGTGAACATCATCTGGGCAAAACCAAAAATCTGTCACGATCTCCTTATTTCCTCCGTACTGTTTTTTGCATCCGCGGTATGTAGGAGCTGGAGTGCCTTTGCTTCCTCTTGCAATTTTGGCAACGCAACGAATGTTTGATCCTCGTTGCTGGGCATGACATTTGCAGCTAGACTTGTGGGATAACCTCGCAATATGCCATTGAGAAGTGTCACAATCACTTTCCAACGCAGTAGTGATATGTGGCATGTGCTCACAGTTAGCCACTTCGTTCCTATCCTTGATAGACTCCGTGGATGTGCGTGTAGACCGAGTCATGACTCTTGGCTGAGAGAAGTTCACCTTGTCCGACCGATGGGAATCACCATCCGACCCAATAGGGAGGTCTAGTTTGCGCTTATTGCTGCCAAATACCTCTTCACCCTCCAAGTGCGGAGCACGCGTTGCAACCTCAACTGCTCCAGGAATGACATTCAACGCCTCCGCGATCTTCTTAGGGTTGCCGCTGCGTCTAGCACCTCTTAACTTTAGCTCCTCTTTCGATGGACCCGGCCTTGACGTTGTGCCGTTCAAGAAAGACCGGTAATTTGTCATTTGCATGAAGGCTCGAATGCAATCATCACAGGTGGCGGCGAATAAGTCATTACCGCGATTATCCGACTGCTGCAACCATTTGTTGTGGACTGTTTCTGATAAGTTGCATGATGGCATGTCAGCAATTTCCTCAACACTCAGTCCCTGCAAAAGAAATATTCTTGTTAGTCCTACAATTGTTAAGGCTGAAAAGACTCAGACTTCAACTTGCGTAGGCATGGCAAAGCATTTATGATTTTGATCTTGTCAGCAGGCTGTGAAGGCACCTCTCGGCTCCGAGAGGTATGGCATCCTATTACCGGTTTGATCACAATCATAGTTTTCCGTAATAATAATTTCGTAGTAGAGAAAGTCATCTCAAAGTGATAGTGCAAAAGAACAAAAGCAACAGAACTGAAGGAGGGATCTAAACATACCATTTGCATAAAGCCTCCCCATTGGCAATATCGGAAGTGCCAAAAAGCGAGCCACAACTCCAATTCACGCAGAGCATCTTCTGAGGCTGCCCCGGATGATAACCACCAAGATCGAATGGCCAAAAACCTTATCTCAGCTTCCTCCATAGTGATTGAGTCTTTATATTGCTTGCATAGACGTATATGTTGGTGTTGCATATCCGGTTTGATGAGCTTCTGGGTATGCCGGTGCAACGAAGTACTCCAGTGCAGAAGACATGTTCGTTCGCAATTGACCATCTCCATTTTGGGGTTCCCCGTGCCGTATACAGTTCGAACGGCATTCCAATTTGCTTGCGCGCTATCTGCCATGAAGCCCTTGAAGTTTGTATTCACTACGCCGTTGCGTCTCATAACATCATTTAGTAACCTCCACATAATGCACTGGATCTCAATATCTTCAGATTGCATGTCACAAACGGCGATTGTCATGACCTTTCTACATCCTGTGTCATAGACATGACAGGCCATGGTGGTCCAATCCTTTACTCGTTTTACGTGATCAAACATGAGCCACGCGTTCTCCAAATCTCCTCCCACTTGCATACGCTTCACCAAGTCTACCCCACTACCAGGTCCATCGACCAACATCTTAAACAAGTACACTTTTTCTTTTCCCTGTCCAGGAAAAATGCTCTCATGAATGTATTCAAACTTTAGATTTCGTTTCATATTCATAATGCTATCTATGACCTCTCCTTTTCCAGTGCTACGAAATGAAGAAATAGTATTACGGATGTTCGGGGAACTAAGAATCTGGAACCTATCCATGACATCTTCCAGCGACTTCCCCCGCAGCAACTCCTTTGGACCTTCACCGTTGTGTATGAGGTAGTTCTCCAGAAATCGTTTACTAGCTGCAAGGGCTATGGCTGAGTTAGTGGCACTAGGGGTTTTTAAGACTTCACCTACAATGAGCTCCGAAATGGTGTCTAACGACTCTCTACAGGTTCCAGAAGCAACAGGATGCATGTGATTACCCAAATGGATGCACGCTCTCGTCATCCCTGGAGTATCACTATAAACGTAATAAACTCTAGTATCACAAGTACTGACGCAGTGGGGTGAACTTTTGCATATTTTGCAAAGAACAGTAGAATCCTTTGGAGAGAGTGCACCAACATAGAAAGGAGTAGGAGTATATCCACACCATTCAGTCTCATTCCGCTTGGAAGATCGCCTGAAATAGTCACAATCGGAATTGTTACAAATCAAATGACCTGTACAAGATGATTTTCGGAATTTCAAGCTATCCTGATTATGGATATTGGATGTAATGGTCCAACACCATGCATGCCCATCGTATCGTTTATCCATACCCTGTAAGTTCCCAGCAGCGGATGATGAAGACGGAGCACGAAGAGAAGGCAACTCGAATACTACGTTTCCATCAAAGTCTGTAGGAAGGTACTGTACTTTCTGATGGTCGAGCAAATCATAATCTAATGCAGCAACCTCGTTCCTAGATCCGCGAATAGATGCTAGTTTGCGAAGGCACCCAACGATACTGTGCCCGACTGAAATATTTGGGTGAATTGGTGGTCTTGAGTGAGTGGACAAAGCAGGACTAGTAGTAGGCGTGGAGTACCTACCGGATGTTGTTTCCTGTACATCACTACAGACACGTCTAGGAAGCGTTGTTGCAAGACCTGGTTGACTAGGCGACTCTCCCTCCGACTCACTAGATAAATCTATTAGAGGGACATTAACTTCTAGCTTTACTAGGACAAGTTGAATCGGAGTCGTAGCAATTGTAAAGCAATCACTGTCCACAGAAGTTCCTATATTTTGGCCTACAAACGGCATGTTAACAGTGGAGTGGTCTGACTCCCGTGGCAATCTCTCAGTAGAAGTATCCCGCATGATAGAAGGCAAACCATATACCCTATAACGCCCTCGACGGAGGTGCCAGCAATGACCGTCCTCTAGAATTAACTTTGGCATATGGATGGACTCTATTAAGTGCCCCAAATCAGACATGACTTCCTCCTCAACATAAATACTAGATTGGAGAAATCCGAAACGAACATAAAGGAGGTGAGAAGACACTATAGCATACCCTCCTTCTCCTAAAGGCAGAACTAATGGAATTTCACGGCCATCCGCTCTAATGGTGGCCATTGACGAAGCAAACTTGGACACACTTGAAATGAGAACACTTTTACAGCAACCATAGAAAACAAAAACTCCTACTGAATGAAGTGATCCAGACGTAGAAAATATGCGGGCATGTACTTGTCTTACAACGGGAACTTCAAAAGATAGGAATAATGTGTCTTCATTGCGTATAATGATGCAGTACTATCACTAGCCCCCAATTTGGATGTCTAAAATCGCCGCCCAAATGTATATTAGGAGTGAGTACTCTTAAAGCGAGACACTATCTAACCTAAGTCATAAATGAGAGTAATTCAAAATTCAAGGACCATGTGACATGTCTGTAGATTTGGGATACACGTAGAGAGGAGTCCACGTAGACACCTCCTACTTTGCTATCAGAACGTAGGCATAGGACCTTTCCCCCCCATCCCATGATACATCACGGCGTCATTGCAGAGTTGTCCCATAAAATCATAAAAAATGTAGCTAACCTATATATATAATGACAAGAAGATTTTGAAAACGGACTAAATCTAGGGTGATTGATTTCAACAGCTCTTGGAAGTGGCCGTCACTACCAACTGACAAACAAGTATTAGATATAACATGTGAACACAATTGTGGTTGCCGAAGTTTAGGTTCACAATTGTGGTATACTGTTCAGAGGCGCTGAGTCTAAATGAAATTACAAAAGGAGAGTAGGACTTTCAAATTGGTCATTAGGATATGTATGGACATCTTAGTTAGAGGATTTTGGAAGGGTCATTACTTTCTGAAAGTAATATGAACTATTAGTCTCATGCCTTTAGCACGACACATACCCGACAGTAGTTTATTGAGTAAAGCGAGGAAATCCAAAAAAAGAGGAAGGTCCCATTTCTCATCACGAAAGGAGTTAACCCGTGCACGATTGAGAAGGCAAAGTACTAAGACCAAGAAGAGAGTGGCCCTGCTATGTGGGACATCCTGCATCGAAGACAACAAAGCGCCCAAAACCTCCAGCGACCATTCTGTAAGTCCCGCATGATTGCATGATCATAATTTGCTTTTTGAATTACATTTACTTCTAGAACTAGAAATCAACCAAGCGTTTCCTACATGATCATTATCATGCAATGTTGAAAGTGACCCTTGAATACAGATTCGATGATACCTACATTAGGATAAAGATGCCCCTAGCATTGTTCCAAATTTTATAACTTGGATCAATTCTAACAATCACACATTGTCTCGCAATTCATAGAATCGGGATTAAGCAGCTTTCCATTTTCTTGTTGTATAAGCTAATGTTCTTAGAACCGGGATAGTCTTCATGCACAAGGAACTTTCTAGGAAACCTAATTCTAAGAGGTCCGTGGGAAAAGACGAACGAAACGGAGCTCGGTGCGCGTCTAGTTCACTTTTATAGAGGTAGTTCTTAGAGTTTAGGGTTTAGTGTTTTGCGAGTTCCCGCTACCTCAGCATCAGTTTTGCTCATCCTTTCTCACTTCCTCAATAGACCGAAACAATGGTGCGGAAGCCAGCGACCAGGAATGCAGCTCCAAGAGGACGCAGCCGCGACAGAGATCGCGTCAACGACAAGCGGGATGGCGGCCGCGAGAACGACGAAGGGGCGGGAGACAGAAGCAGTCCCCAGAAAACGCATCAGGCCGAGCCTGCGAGCGACGCCGGAGAAACCCTGACAGTCCAGGGCAACAAGGTGACATTTTTTTGGTTTCGTCCCGCCTTTCAATTTGTTTGCGCATCAACATTTAGGGGGTGACTAGTCCCCCTCGGCGCCAAGAGCGTCCAGCTTGCTCCCCCAACGTGATTCCACTGAAACGGGTGATCGGGTGTTGGAACATTTTTTTAGATTCGTCCCGCCTTTCGTTTCGTCTTGCGCATCAGGTCCCAGATCGTGACCGGTCCCTCTCGGCGCCGAGAGCACCGAGCCTGCTCAACCGACGTGATCTCACTGGGAGGGGTGATCGGGTGTTAGAATAATTTTTTGGTTTCGTCTCGCCTTACATTTTGTTTGCGCATGAGGTCCTAGATCGTGACTGGTCCCTCTCGGCGCCAAGAGCGTCCAGCTTGCTCCCCCGACGTGATCCCACTGGGACGGGTGATCGGGTGTTGGAACATTTTTTTGGATTCGTCCCGCCTTTCGTTTCAACTTGCGTATCAGGTCCCAGATTGTGACTGGTCCCTCTCGGCGCAGAGAGCAGCCAGCCTGCTCCCCTGACGTGATCCCACTGGAACGGGTGATCAGGTGTTGGAACATTTTTTTGGATTCGTCCCGCCTTTTGTTTCGTCTTGCGTATCAGGTCCCAAATCGTGACTGCTCCCTTTCGGCGCCGAGAGCGTCCAGCTTACTCCCCCGACGTGATCCCACTGGGACGGGTGATCAGGTGTTGGAACATTTTTTTGGATTCGTCCTGCCTTTCGTTTCGTCTTGCGTATCAGGTCCCAGATCGTGACTTGTCCCTCTCGGCGCCGAGAGCAGCCAGCCTGCTCCCCTGACGTGATCCCACTGGGACGGGTGATCAGGTGTTGGAACATTTTTTTGGATTCGTCCCGCCTTTCGTTTCGTCTTGCGTATCAGGTCCCAGATTGTGACTGGTCCCTCTCGGCGCCGAGAGCACCGAGCCTGCTCCCCCGACGTGATCTCACTGGGAGGGGTGATCAGGTGTTGGAATATTTTTTTGGTTTCGTCCTGCTCATCGTTTTGTCTTGTATATCAGGTCCTAGCTCGTGATTGTGCCCTCTCGGCGCCGAGAGCTCCCACCTTGATCCCCTAACAAGATCCAATGTTGTGTGATAGCGCGGACCACATTAACTTTGATTGTTGTATTGTTTTCCAGGTTTTGCCCGAGGCTACTCCTGATCCTGAGGTGGACATGGAACCTGAGAATGCTGAATCGTCTGTCCCTGATCAGCCGGACATATCAATGGCTGAAGACATGGAAGAGGACGGATCCAAGGCCGATGATTTAGAACTTGTGGATGACTTCACTTCAGAGGATGCTCTACGTAGATCCCAGAAAGTGAATTTGGTGTCGTCCATCTCAAGTCTCCGAATGAAGCCCCATTCCGTATCTCGACTCCGAATTCCATTGTGTCGCCTGTCTGCGATGCCTATGGTTAGACCAGCATTGAAGTCTGACTTGACTAGGCTAGCTGAAGAATTTGTCTTTGGGTACAGGGATGGGTCGGCCGTCTTCTATGTTTTAATTACAAATGAACAGGGGGAGGAGGAGCACGTCAAAGAGAGTGAGAAGGTTGCATGGGGACCTCTTTGGAATGAAGAGAATGATGTTTTTAATGGAATTTTGAGTTCTACGCCGGAGTTGAAGCATCTCCAGAACTCTAAGTTCTTTGTATGCGATGGTAACCATCGGCTTCTGGCTTGGTCATCATATATTTCTCTTCACCATGATAACGACCGAGATTGGCATGTTTCCGTTGACTCTATATTATTAGAGACGAAGGGGCGGATTGGAGAAGTCATGCATGTTATGCACGACATAAATAAGTACGTGCACAACTCTCTCCTCCTGTTTTGTGACTCTTTTGTCATGTTTTCCTATGAGCCAAGGGATTCTGACGAATTGTTTGATTTGTAATTACAGACACACTCAGAATTCATTTATCCGGACAAGCTTGGTGCACACCTTGTACCGGGTCCGCAAATACGGAGTCATGCCCTTGGATAAGTTCGCCGATCACTTGAGTGCCTCTGAGATGTTACAATGCACTCAGAATTTGAGGAAGTCATGGTATAGCATGTCGTTAGAGGTGTTTACGGCATTCATTTATCGTGTAAGTGTCACTGTTCCCCTTGAAGTACACCTCAGTTACATATATTCTTCAGTTCTCATTGTTTTCTTATCTCACTTGTCTTATCCATTTTCCGTTTCAGTATGAAATAGCTGCCGCAGCAGATACTGCAGTGAGGTTGTATAAGGAAGACACGCCAGTGGAGGAGCAGACAGAGAATGGAGTTCTGGCTGCGATGAAACTAGGAACAAAAGAGAAGACAGCTGTCTTGACCAAAAAGTTGGGGAAGCTCCCTGCTGTGGCTAATCCAAGTCTCGGAAAGGAGTGGCTTGATGAGGTGAGTTCTCATTTTGACAGATTTTCAATTTCTCAATGTTGTTGAATGTATTTGTAATTCTAATTTTTCCAATGATTCTGTGAAGATTGAGCGCCACTGGTGTACAAATACTATCCCGGAGATGACTCTCGACAAGTTGCAGATGATTGCTACCTGCAATGTATCATCAGAGCACAAAATCATGTGGTTACGTTGGTGGAACTCGTCCACCCAAACTAAAGAGGCTCGTCGATTTCCTATGAAGCCCATGGGTGAAAATGACTTAAAAGCCTTCTTAGTCAAGGCGTGCTGGTACGCAGGGGTGAGTGACTTCAACTGGTGTTTTATCTCCCCACTGTTCTCTACATCATTTGAATTCGTAACTTAAATCTCTCTACAGGAGTTGACTTGCATGTTGATGCTTACCTAAAACCGCTTCCATCTCTTGAATGTTCAGATACAGGATGCAGCAACAGAAATGTTTGACAATATCGTCAAGAAGGATAATCTGGATTTGGCCATGGACTCGCCTCAAGAACCCGAGGTTTTAGCTGAATACATCGAGGGCTGGAGAATCCGATTGTGGGATCATTCATCCCTTTCTCACTTCAGAGGCCACGATGTCTTCAAAAAGTCTGATTTGTTTTCAAAGCACAAGGGTTCTGACCTCGTGGTCAAGCGAGTAATATTCAGGTAAATTTTTATTTGAACTGATTATTTTCAAATGCAATCAAATTTCGTTTTCTAGGGATCTCGTTTATATCACAGCTCTGAGAAGTATTTACCTTGTCAGGTACTTCAAGTACGAGCTGCTTCCAAAAGCAGCAATTGCGAAGCGCGACCTGCCTCCATTTCTAAGTACATGGCTAGACGTTTCCACCGAACACTGCATGTTTTCTCCTTCACAGTTGCGGTGGTGGACAAGTGCTCACTTGAAGTCCGGAGCATGGTATTTGGACTGCCCTCCTGAGTTCACACCTCTACCGGAGGAGTGATTGAAACGTTCCATTGACTCCCAAGAACTTGTGCCTGAGTACGACGAGTTCAATGGCTTGGACGAGGATGCTAGAGCAAAGGCAATGAAGAGGAGGGAGGAGGCCGACAAGAAGATTGCCGTGAAGAACTCCGAGGTAGTCGACAAGGCGCTTCAACGAGTGACGAAGAAGAAGTTCAAAACTGCTGAGAAGGTGAAGGTGACGTCTAAGGAGAAGAATGTGGAGCAGACTCCAAAGCAACCAATAGCCGGTTCATCTGTCGTGGATCAGGGTTCTCGATTGCAGACATCCATTTCTAGAGGCTCGAAGCGTGGATCGGAACGATTAGCACTCACGGAAGCGGGCTTAGTTCGTGGACCCACTGTCATTGACTTGGTCAATGACACAGACATCTCCACTGATGAATTCATTTGCAACTCGTCTCTAACGGCAGTTCTTGCTGATCCACTGCCTCCGCTTTACCATGACATACTAAAATTCATGGAAAAGGTGCGGCCCTCTCCTCTCATCTATAATGTCATTTTCACTCACTTGTTGTCTTTTTGTGTATTATACTGAATTTCCTCTTAATTGCAGCACGCAGCGGATAAAGATCGATCCTTCAAAGGAGTTTGGAGTACGTCGCCACGGATGGACCTCATCATCGCCGACATGCCTGAAGGGCTACCTGTTCCTATTGTGTCCAAGCCTCCTTCTGCGATTCCAAAACGGAATCAGCGCTCCGATTCATGGCTTGAATCTCTTTTCGAATTCGCCGATGGACATTTACAGGATGATGGGGCACTACTTATTATTTATCCTTACAGGGCCCAAGCCCAAGCTGACATCCGCAGCTATGCAGATCCTTATGCTTTCAAATTACGGAAGGAATGGTGGGGGGCAAACCGCCTGCACTTAATGTCGCCCTTGGATCGTTCATTGACGGTAATGTCCCCTCTTGTGCCAAGTTCTTAGCTTCACTTCAATATTTTTCACATTCTGGTAAGAGCTGAAGTGACATTGATCACTTTTGTTTTGCAGACGTTGCGTTTCAGAATTCAGTTGTTTGTGAGGAACTTGCCGAACGTTGGTCCTTCAAAGTTTGCATTCCAGCCCTGTCCGACATTGCTTGCACTCGGGGTGGATGTTGAGCGTGACGACATTATGCAGAACTTCACTACCTCGGAAACAATGGCCATGGACAAGGGTACTCCGTGGAGAGGGGTGCGTGAGAAGGACCCTCGATTTATGGCCATGTTCATTGAAGCGTCATCTATCCCGGGTGACATGGTTCTAGATTGTACGGCTTCAACTGGTACATTG
This sequence comes from Antitrichia curtipendula, assembly GCA_951230915.1. Taxonomy (NCBI): domain Eukaryota; kingdom Viridiplantae; phylum Streptophyta; class Bryopsida; order Hypnales; family Leucodontaceae; genus Antitrichia; species Antitrichia curtipendula. The sequence continues at coordinate 2,137,722 of OX579635.1, read as the reverse complement.
TAGAACCAACCCTTCACGTGTTAATGATGCAAATTACATGTCAAAGCTGTTGCACTTGATGTAGTCAAATTTTAATTTCAATTCAATGTTCATGTTTCAGGGGCCTCAATCCACGCTTGCAGGCTTCTAGACAGGCACATTATAGCCCTAGAAGAAGACAAGGCCATCTTCGATGCAATGTTGGCTCCTCTCATTCGTCTAGTTCATGTTGTTCCTGTAACACCTGCACCTGTGACATTGGCCTCTGACGATCCAGATGCAGAGGAGGTCGTGGTTCAACATATTATCAAGAAATCTCGATTTAGTAAGTAAGTCCTTTTTGAATTTGCACTTGTTCATGTTCATTTCACCTTGGCCTATCTTAAGACATTTATAACTCTTTTTTTTTCCATGCAGCATGATTAGTAATGAGGTGCAACACTGGCCATTGTATTCTTCGCCCGGATTTTTTCCTAGTCCAGAGCAACCGTACCTACTTCTCCCCTATGCCGAGGCGTTAGCAGTTCAATTTGCATCCCAGCGCCTTCTCCCTACACGGAATAAGGCTACTCCTTTAGACCCTAGGGTGTTGGAATTTGTAGATGTGGAAGCTGAAGAAGCCGATGAGGAGACCTCTAGTAGTGATAGCAGTGTTCATTCTCACTCAATGTCTTCTTCGTCTACGTGATCTTGTTTTGAGATAGATCATTCTTGTTTGATCTATTTCTCCATCTTCTACTCTTTCCTTTATGCATTTGAAAAATGATGCCAATATAGCTACTAGCTCATGGTCCTCAGATCTGAATTTGTATTGTCAATATCTTATCATGGTTTTGATTGTGGTAAATGACTGTATCTATAGTCATTTACTACTTGTTTTAGGGGGTGCGCCCCTTGATTTGCATAAATTGGTTAGAAACAAAGAGAGCTTTGTTGCTTTTAATTTTTGGGGTGGAAAGGGATCCAAATTACTTCAGTTCATATGATGTACTGCCATTTTTTATGTACATGTAAGAATTTTTTTAATTTTTATTTTTGAAACAAGCGAGTTGAGGAAACACACTGCAAAGGGTTTGTCAAAAAGAGAGGCTGATTTCCCGCAAGCTAGAGAAACTACTTCTACCAAGTTTCAAACCCGCAACCACATTATTTGGTTTAAGTACCTCTCGACCATCCTCCGGTAGTTTAGGATCATCGCGGCCCAACATGCAAGATTTAGGCCAACCCTAAACCCTATAATTCCCTAAATCCACTGTAGAATTCCAAGGAGGCGCAATTACTAAACCCTAAACCGAATTAGTTCATCGTTTTATAACTTCAAGTATAGTGAAATTCGATAATATTTAGCCATAGAGTGTCCCTCAAGGGTTAAAATCATTTTAGGTATCCAAAATCCGAACATTATTTTAGAATTTCTATCCTACTGCTGTATTTTTCATAAACACGGTCATAGGTCCCACCCTAGAATTCAGTCTAAGAAAATGTATGCTCCCAGGCTCCCAAGCTCACGCTCGCAAGCTCACAGAATAGCAACCCTGCCTACCGCCCCTCGACCTATAGAAAACTACGCCATGGGTGAATATCGACAAGGACGTGGAAGGACTGCCGTCCGTGGAGGAGCAAGGGGTTGGGTGGGGACCGAAGATCGTGCAGGGATTGGAGGCCGTGGTATTAGAGGTGGACGAAACAACAACGAAGCGTCATCATCTAGGCCTGCTAAACGCCCTCTCAGAGGAATTGGGTTTCCCCGCCCAAACGTGGTGATAGCGCCATTCTTGAATACGTATGTTCCAGGACCAACTTTGTCCACTCCAACGTATGTTGTTCCTCCACTTCCTTGAGTACAAGGAGGCCCCACTATAAATTCTGACGCGGAGGATCCTAGAGCTCAACGATACAAGAGGTTTAAACGCCATCGTAGGCAGGGTGAAATAGCTGTAGAGCTTCAAAATGATAACTCGGAAGTGGAGGGCCACTGGACAGACGGTGACGATGGAGGAGATGAACGTGGAACTAGTGAAGGCGGTGATGATGAAGACGACCATGATTGTGATGAGGCACCAGCAGATGATGATGTGGTAATTCGAAATCCTGCATTACCGGATCCGGGTACACAAGAAGTCCGCAGATCAAGTCGTTTCAACAATTGAGGGGCACCCGACACCATTAGTAGATTTTCAATCATCATGAGTTCAAGACAGTTGCACCAATTGAAACATGAAGTAATGAAGATCTACAAGAACAAGAAGGAGGGTAGGAGATAACCAATGGAAGAGGAGGCGTATCTTGAAAGTATAGATTCATTGTGTTGTGAACTTCTTATTGTACTGAACAATGCTTGAAATTTATAAATGTTGTTGGTTATCTAAAATAATGAAGTCTCCAATTGTGTTTGCAAAACTATCGCATTTGCCATGCATGTAGATGACATTTGTGAGTGCAGTTATGTTGAATAGTAGAAGATGTTGTCCACAGAATTTTCAAGTGCGAGTCCAACAATGGTCAATAAAATCAATGACGTCAAATCCTAAACCCTTCGCCCTAAACCAAGCAAAAGAAATTGAATGATTTTTTTTTGGAAATAGGCGCTACATTGCTAGTTTGTTAGAAGGATTTTGATTTAAATCTAATCCAATTAGATGGACAACAAATATCACACGCATTTGATGTTGATTCCAAACCGTTTGAGCTTCTATTTACAAAAATGAAAACTTCAAGTACAACCCCAAAAAACGTACCTGAATTTCAAATCCAAACCATTCTAATATCCACTATCCAGCAACGAAAACGAACTCATTGAACTTGAAACCAAAATTGACATAACTTGTATATGATTTGAAATCCAAACCCTTGTACAGTTGTATCCTCAAATTTGTAAACCAACCCTTTTCAAGATGACTACAAAGATGTCTCTTTGTATTGGATATGAATTTGAGACACTTGTAGCCACTATTTTTCAAAATAAAGCCTTCAACATGATCCTGGAAAAAGTAGAACTTCTACTTCATTCAAATTAAACTGTAGCGTCCCCGCCCTCCCTAACACGTCCGCACCCCAACGAATCCGTCCGCGCCCCAACGAATCCGTCCGCGCCCCAACGAATCCGTCCATGCCCTGACGAATCCGTCCGCGCCCTGCACTCAGGTCCTCGCCCTAACTTTCACGTCCGCGCCCTGATTCCAGCGTGGACCGCCAGCGTGGACAATTGGAATTTTTCAAAAATGAAAGGCGTCTGGCTTGTCCAGACCGTCCGGCCGTCCGGTCCGGTTTGCCCATCCGTCCGTCCCGTCCGATCACCCTGACCCGCCCGATATGACAACCCTGGCAGACATGCCTCTCGGATGCGACCAAGATTCTCACAGGCCGGACAAAGTCAATTTTTCTCGTCCCCGAATCCAAACAAGATCATCAAGAGCATCATCAAGTGCAGCCCAATTGAATCCGATCATTGAAAATGACACGTCAAGAATGGATGTGGATATCAAAGGACTTCTTGATAATGATGTGAATTTGGAACGTGGAAATACTGCACCATCCACTCACGTATCATGTATCCAGGAGACAGAGGTTGACAAAACTCAGTGGCATATTGTGAGACTACCAAAGGCATCTGCGAAGGCGTGCTTTGCTGATCAAGCAATTAAGAAGAAGAAGTGCACTGCTCGAATAGTTCAGAACAACAAACCTACAGCAGCGCCAACTTATACAGGTATGATGGTCAATTATAGGAAAAATTGTAATGATCGAATGGGTTTCTTTTTTTGCAATGACGACATCGAACTGTGCGTGAAGGGATATCGACGGAAGTGGGTGTTAACTGTACCACCTGTTCCAAGTATTTGGCCTGTTGAAATCGGAACAAAACTTTCATCAGCTGAGATTTTAGCACTCGAAGCGGCGGGATTTCAGCTTCCAGAATGACAGGTCATTTCACCACGACGACTCTTTGGTGGAGATGCTACAATCGGATTGGTGCGAGATTACCCAATTCCGTCTAGTCCAGATGAGTATCCCAAAACTCGGGCGGGTAAGCTCATTAGACGGAATCCAAAGGCCCCAACAACAAAGCATCAAAACAATTGTGCTTCGTCATTGACTCTTGAAGCACGCATTGAAAATGTAACCATGGTCCCTCATCCTGGATTCGGGTGCATTGTTTCAATAATTTATGGTGTCGAGCCTCGTATAGAACAGTACATGCTAACAATTTCATCATTTCCAGACTGTACCTGTCCTTATTTCAAGGAGATGAAACTGAAATGTTTAGGAAAGCGGGGAACATGGGCTAACTGTAAACATTTGTATTTCCTTTTTACAGTTGTTTGCAACTTACAGTGCAAATCAAATGGCTTCATTCATGCCGCAAGCTTTAGCTTTAATGAGGTAAAGGCAATTCTTCTCCGGGGGATACTCAGCTATGTTTGTTCTAGTTAGTTTATGTGCAGTAAGACAGCAATACTCTCTGTATGTACTGCACTTTTTTATAAAATTGAATAGTAAGACTACAAGGGCCACTACTTCCGTACAGGATTTGTCATTGTCTTTCATTGCAGATGTGCTTATACTGTCATGAATGACTGCTTTACGTCTCAAAGTAGGTAATGAATTGACATCAGACGTATTTCTACTTTCATTTACTCGGATCTTATCCCTTTCTCAAACCCTGAAACCGATGTTTGCGGAACAAATGTTGCTGTACAAAACAAGAATGAATTTTGTAGAGAATTGGCCTCACAAATTCACAGGGCCGTCAATGACTTTAAAATCCCAATGGTGTTAAATAGAGATGAGGTCTATTATTATAAAGATGCCTAAATCCACCCTTCCGTCCACCACGGTTATAGGAGGCCCTATTACCATGGTCATAGGCACCATATGATTGAAGTTTCCATTTATGCACCATAACTAACAATGACGCTAAATATATTATATTTTTAGTATAGCTAAACTTCTTCTAAGTCCTCACCCTAAACATCCCTTTCACATCACTACATCAATTTATGCATGAATTATCTTCAAATGAATCACTTGTTTATCTAATTGTTTCCCCCCCATATTTTGCATAGATTTCTTATACTCCCATGTATTTTGTCATCAAATTTAGTGCAATCTTAAACCGCAATGCCAATGAATGTTGCATCGAGTGTCATCCAAGTTTTTTTGCCGCATTTATCCATTTGTTTTATTTCTATCATTGAATTTGTTCCACCGTTGCCACCCCATTTACCAGCTTCTTACGTACATACTAACCCTAAACTTGCTTGCACCTATATGTTTGAACCTCTGTCACCTAGTTTTCCATCTATGATGACTTAGTCATGTTATCTGGAGTCATCCATTTTTCCGTCCACGTTCATCCTTCCTTTCATCCCATTTTCATCTACATTCTTTCATTTATTCTACCACCCTTCATAGAATGTGTCGTCACTTGTCATCCAAGCATTCGAACCTTAGTCTTCCAATTCGTCCTCCACATCCATGAAAATCTGCCACATACATTCAAATTTTTGGACAGTCCACAGTCGTCCATCCTTTTTATACTCATTCATCCATTTTTGTCATCCACAGTCATCCATCATTTTCATCCACAATCATCCAATTTTCATCCACATTCATCCAACTTTTCCAACCACAATCATCCAAAATATTCATCTCGGGACACCTCGATTTTTTCATCCACATTCATCTAATTTCTGACAATTTCTTCATCCCACTTTTCTGAATCTCTCATCCATTTTTCATTCCATTTTATGAAAATTTTCATGACTTCCATCAATTTTTAAAAAAAATCCCGTCCATTTTTCCCAATCCTTTCCAAAATCCCCGCTCCCCATTCACCAATCCACGCTCCATGCTCTACGCTCCACGCTCGCATACTAGCTACCTTGGATTTCAACCCCTTTAGCCTTCTCCTAACCCCCACTAATTCCAACCTTTCTCTTTGTTTTGTTTTTTCTCTTTCTCTCTCTCCCTAGCCCTGGACTCCCTGAACCACCCCAACGACCTGCCCAGACCCCAGCGACCTGCCCAGACCACCCCGGCGACCTACCTAGACCACCCCAGCGACCTGCCAAACCACCCCAGCAACCTTCCCGACCCCCAGCGACTGGCTCGACCCCTTGTGACTCACCCCGACTCCCCAGCCGACTCCCTTGCAACTGGACCAGACCCCCCAAGGACTCAATCCGACTTTTTTGGGTTCCTTAAGGGAACCCACCTAAGCAAATCTAAATCGGATTTTTGATAAACTTTCCCCGGTTTTTGGTGTGGTTTCTTGTTTTACGGACGCCGGCTCACAAGGGGTGGGGGGATTCTTAACTTAGACTTAATCTCGGACGCTAAACCTTGGACTTTTCCGAGAATGTCTCGGACTCTAGACTTTGGAACGAAAGTACATAAGGGTTCAAAGCTTCGCCGTAGAATTGGCTTTAACACCAACTTTAGGACTTATGATACCCCTGCGTTCAAAGCTCCGCCGTCTAAGGCTTGGTTTTTAACACGCACTTTAGGACTAAGGCTGGTTACAGGTTCAAAGCTTCGCCGTTCCCCGGGAGGTGGGCCCACTTACAACCAACAACGGAAAGGACAACTCTGGTTAGGACTCGATACGGGGGCACACATGCACGTGTTTAACACGTACTTTAGGACTGGGACTGGTCACAGGTTCAAAGCTTCGCCGTTCCCCGGAGGGTGGGCCCACTTACAACCAACAACGAAAAGGACAACTTTGGTTAGGACTCGATACGGGGGCACACATGCACGTGTTTAACACGTACTTTAGGACTGGGACTGGTCACAGGTTCAAAGCTTCGCCGTTCCTTGGAGGGTGGGCCCACTTACAACCAACAACGAAAAGGACAACTTTGGTTAGGACTCAATACGGGGGCACACATGCACACAAGGTCAATGATAACGGGAGAAATATCATATACTAAAGGCCCCCCAAAGCGGCATTGCCAAGGTACGGTGGGGGGTGACTTTAGGATTAGTACAAGGCATAAGAAGTCACACAAGTATAGGGGAGACCCGTTCAACTCACAACAAGGATGCAAGGCAAGGTAAGGTAGAAGGACCCAAAAGGACCTCCAAAGGAAGCTTGAAATAGAGCAACAAAGGGAGCCAAAAGTGCTCCAAAAACACCGTAGAGGTTTCTTGGCTAAAACGCCAAAAATCCCAACATAAGTTGGACCCACGGACCCAAAACAAGATTTTGGGGTGTTCAAGAGAGAAAAATGGGGACCTTAAATAGGTTTCCAAGGCCCCACCTTCCCCTCAAGAGCTCTAAAGTAACCTTATCAACTTGGATTTTCATCCTCATCTTCAAAGATTTTCATCCTAATCCCTAAAAACTACTTTTACCTATCTACGCTGGACCAACCTCCTAACTTTTGGAGAATTACTCCAATCGTCAAACGGATTGCGCCATTGGCTCCAGATCGCCGTGTTTAGTCCAAGACCCCTTACCCCCCATACCGAGGACAAAAAATCATCGTAGGCTAATTTAGTTTAAAAACTAAACCGTGGTAAAATCCTAGATATTGGGGGTCTCCTATTTTGAGAAATGTAAATAGCTTAGGGTCTCCGGTAGGTGTAGGGGAGTCGGAAAAGACTCTTGGTTGACTTTGTTCCGCCGTCGTATGGTCCCGGAATGCCGGTCAACGTGGCGGGGATCTCGCCACGTGATTAATTCTCGAGGAATCTCGCCGGTTCGGATACTTGCTGCTATCGAAATGTCGCGAAACTTCACGGAGCGCATTATTAACATAAAACAAACTAGTCTAATTTTTAGTGAGATTTTCTGGCAACCTGGGTAATTTCCATGAAATTCCCGTTGGAGGTTACCAAAGTTGACCACCCGCAAAAGGTTCTTCTGCAAGTCGGAAGATGACGGGATTTTTCACAAGACCTCTCATGGGGTCACATGAAAGATGTGCAGGTGCGTTTCCGTACCTGGCACACTTGGTCAGTGGAGATGAATTGGCCATCTCCTTGAGTTTATCGATGGTGCGAGAATCTTTTGCAGATAGAAGAATCTTGGCGAATCGATTTCGTCGTTGGACTCCTGGCATGGGATTTACCCTAGGACACCATCCTTGGGTTGTAGATTCCTCCACGGCCTGGTCTTGCGTCAGTGGCTCCTGCATGCTAACAATCGGGTTTTGGAGAATTTCTAAACCTAACTCTAGGACCCGACCTAGTGGCCTCGTTGTGGATCCCTCGGACCGACTTAGCCATGAATTGCCACATTCATGGTGGGATTTAGCCCTTTTGGGCCTATGTGACTTGAATCCTACAATTCTAACCGTTTCGTTCTTTCTACCTTTTTTGGGCCTGGTTTGGTGGGATTCTAAGTCTAAACACAAATCTAGACCAAATACTATAATGGGTATGTTACAACCCTATTTTGGTTCTACACTCTTTTTATGGCTTTTTGTATATTTTTCTTAACTTTAAATTGCAAATTTCCAAAAAAATAATTCTATGAGTCCCAAGTGACAAATTGGGAGCTCACGTTAGTCTCATCCTTGTTTCTCAATGCTCATATTGCAAGACATAGTCTACTGGAGTCAATGTTATGCTCACCCAAATAATAGGGACAAGAGGATACTTTTGTTAACTAAAAAAAATTGAACCGTTGGTATAATATGTGTAACCAGATAACGTCTATCTGTTTCTGTGGATGAGTGCTATGCCGTTTTCAATTGCATAAGATGAAAAAATGCATGCTTAATAGTATTGGGTATGGGCAATTTTGAAACTTGTATAGGAATAGGAGCGCAATACTGACAGAAAGAAAGAGTCCATGGGACTGATAAGTCGGAGTAGGAAAATGTATTTATAACCCTACATTGTAAAGTAGCGCCAAAAAAACAAAGAAAAAGTGATACATGTACAAGAAGCAACTCAGCGCCTCTACTTATTTATCTAAAGAGGTAGCAAAAAAAAAAAATTGCACATCATTGGTTCACAGGAAGAGGAAAATGAGAGTTCGGTCAAAATGCAAATAAGAGGGCCACTAATTGATCTTTGCTGGGACCAACGCTTAAAGACTTGTGCAAAGGGGGATGGCGCCCTCAAATGCCTCTTGCCTCCGCTCCCCAAATCACAGTATTGGCGTAATGCAATGATGGATGTTAGAATTTTACCAACGGAGCCAATGTGCTTTGTAAACCAGCTCCATAGCTACTGATGTCACTTTTTGAAGCTTTTAGATTGCCATCTCAGGTTTTTCAGTGTAACTAATATGATGCTCATTGATCTTGATAGGATTGCAAAGAAGTGAGATTGGCAAATATAAGTGAAGGTTTAGGAAATGAAGGGGTGGTAAGAATGAAAACATTCCATATCTCATAGAAAAATCATCTCCGTGTTTGGAATTAGCCACAGCAAGGTACTTTTAATAACTTTCAACTTGATTGTTTCATAACCTTTTCTATAGTACCATTTGATTTTTGGCCATCGCCATTTGGTCTTTTTAGGTTTGCACATGTATCACTGGAACTTGTACGTGGCGATTGGCATTGGTCATTGGCATTTGTACATGGCCATGGCAATGATTAGTGTTATGTCCAAAATTACATTCCATAGTAGTTCTATCGCAAGCCTCAAGACAACTGGAGTGGCACAAAGTTTAAAGTTTAGTGATCATAGCCGTTCAATCTAAGCCTTCTATTGGAAATACTGTAAAACTAATTGTATTGGTTTGGAATTTTATATGACTTATTCTATATAGTGTGGAATATCAAATAATGTGAATTACCTACCAAATATTTCACCATTAGAAAATTGAGTGGTTGAAATATTCACACTAATATGAATAAGTTCAAAAAGTGTAGATTGTTCCTATCAGTGTGGCCAATATTATATAAAATAAAGTATGTCGCACCATTTTGGCACTACACTCTAAGATTCTAAAGATCCTTCCTTTGAAACGGGCAAGGCCCAACAACTTGAAGGGAAGAGAAGACTTGTACATTTCCTTACACGTGACGTAAAATAAAGGGAATGTCAAAGTTTTGCAATATCTATTAGACCTTAGTTCTGTCTTGATGCATTAGAACCTTATAGCCAACCTTTTGCAGTTGTTTCTAGTTGAATTCTTGGCACAATTGTCTTAACCCTTTACAATCCAAAGCGGTTTTCAAAGTCCTTATTTAGTTCCTGTCATCTCTAGGAATGAAATTTGCCATTACATGGTTTATTAAAAATAGTATAAAATTTGGAAAAAACTCATACCTGCTCTAAAAGATGTTGTAAATCCAATGGTGGATCTTCAAGATCTTAACATCTACTTGAAGCTGTACAATTAGTATTTTGGAGGAAAGCATCAAGATCCTCTACTTTTTTAGTGTATACCAAAGATAAAATCTTGTTTTCTCATCAACTCACGAGTGGACGTGATACTAAACTTCTTTGTGCTTCAATTGATACAACTTGTGGATGAAATCCATCATTCTTCAAAATTCTATAGAGCCTTGAAGTTCAAATATGTTGTTTCATTGATGGATGTATGGAATTTTATACATGAATTTTGTAGTCCTCTTTTGTTTTGCAACAAACCAAACAATTGAACTATAGAGAATACTTAATATGAACCATGTACAAGTAAAAACAAAATTTGTAATCTCAATCAATTGCAAGAAACACCTCTAAGTATATTTCCTTCTATCTTGCCAAACTTTGCTATATTCACACTATTCTACTATATGATGCAAGATTCTTTGATGTATAGTTGCATATTCAAAAGAATTGGAAGTATGCTTTTGTGAAAATTCATTTTTGGTGAGATGTAGGATATTAATCCCCATACTTGTTCAAAATACATCTAAGCGTGATTCATTACAAAAAAAAAGTTATTCCAAATATTTGACATTTGGAGACCCATTTAGTTCCTTTTACTCTGAAGATTAAACTTTTGTTTTCAATTCTTTGTACCAGACCAATAACTAGGCTTTTTACGCCTTTCACCCTTCTTTTAGAACTGAGAGCATTACATTTCTAGCCTTGCGTCTGCTACCCTCTAAGTTGACGCACATAAAGGCTGAGAAGCGCTATTTGACGTAGGATAGCCCTCTGTTTGCCTATCAACACAACAATTGAAAACATGCAAACGGTTTGTGAGCCCTACCTTAGCCCTTGTTAGCCCTTCTTTTGCTTGAGCAAAACTTCTAAGACTTCTCTGCTCAAATCCTGTAGCATGAGGTGGTATAGTCTAACCTCTTTAATATGACACTCTATTATATGACAAACACGATAATATGACACATTTTTGCGCGACTAACCGTTTTTGTCTAAAACTCCCTCCATAATACAACTATGACACATGATAATGCAACACTTTGAGACCCCCACTTTGTCATATTATAGAGGGAAATAAATGCATTAAAAACATGTGATTATGTTGGAAATAAGCTGTGAACGCTAGGAACGAACCGTGAATGTTGACAACAAGTTATCAAGGTTAGGAACAAGCTATCAAGGTTGAGAATACATGGGCAAGCAATGGACCGACGTTGCACCACCGCCAAGCATCCCGAGCCAATCTCAAGTCCAAAATATTAAATCTCTATTCAAAATTATAGAAAATTCTGCCTGTTTTATGTTCATATTGTTATAGAATTTGAAAATGTATTGGGGAGATGACTGTAGCCAATCATGGTAAGGAACATCATAGAACTTTAGACACCTTTGTACCTAATTTGTAAACCTGTTACTTGAGGATTTTTTATGTGATATTTTCAATGTTATGAAGTTCTTACAAGCTATTTACAATACCTTTTTTGTGCCTTTTTCCTCGTAGATGTTTTTTTGCAACACTTAGGGCATCTACTGTTGTGTATTTCATTAAAACCTCAAAAATGCGACATTTAGGTCCAAAATGTCATATTATCAATTGTATGATAATTCTTTGATACGACACTTTTCTTGTTTTCTAAACTTGTCATACTAACCCTTAAACGCCAAAGCAGCCAGAAATTGGCTGTTCGGAAAACATTGTTGGATGATAGTCGACGTAATCAATCATTTTTTATCCAGGTATTTTTTTGGAAAGAGTTCATCAAATGTATAAACATTAGATGATGGTGCAACTGGCCTCATTGAGGTAATCATGTTGTATTTGAAGAAAATGTCTGTTGCACGGATCTCAAATTAAACCAATCAAAATGATATTTTTTGAATTTGAGTCCAACTAATGAAATGAAGTTTATGATGTCTAGTTTCCATATCATTTTGAAAAATTAAAAAAATACGTATATTTGAGTAAGTGATTACAATTTGAACTTGGACCTATAACCGTGATTCTAATTTTAGCTTAACAAGGAACTTTCATTTGCACCACAAGTTTTGGCACTATTATGTCTACCTTTGGTGAAATTTTTAGAACTTTTTAGCATAGTATGTATATAATGTGAATTTACTTCACTTTTTCTTCATAAAAACACAATAATTTCAAATTTTCACAAAATAATCTGTGATTTTTGTAACATAATTGAGACATGTGGTCTCACCTCAGGAAAAAAAATAAAAAATAAAAAATAAAAAATCCCACTTATCTTTTATGAGAAACTAGTGTATTGACCCGTTGTCTCCAATGGGCCCAAGGACAATCCGTCCATGAAGTACACGTAAATCTGAATATGACCTAGTTCCAAAATAAAGTCTCAAAATTCCAAAATGACTCAAGGTAAAAGTAAAGGTAAAAGTAAAAATAAAGTAAAATAAAAGTTTGGCGCCGGGTAATCCGAGTAGCTTCACAGGGTCTCAAGCACATTCATCTATTATTGATTTCATTGGGATCATTTTTCATCGGGCTGAGTTCTATTATCTTTATCTATAATAGAATTCAGCCAGATGAAAAACGATCAAGATGAAAAATGGATGAAAAACTTTTACTTTTACCTTTACTTTTACTTTTATTGACCCGTTGTCCCAAAAGTAAAAAATAAAAAGTAAAAAGTAAAAAGTAAAAATTTGGCGCCCGTTGGGGACAACGGGTCAATATACTAGACCAGTTCGGGACAACAGGTCTAGTTCCCGTATAGTATATTCCCATTATTCCCGTTGTTCTCAACGAGTCTAGTATATTGACCCGTTGTCTCCAACAGACGCCAAACTTTTACTTTTTATTTTTTACTTTGAGGACAACGGGTCAATAAAAGTAAAAGTAAAAAATAAAAGTTTTTCATCCGTTTTTCATCCGGATCAATTTTCATTTGGATTGTTTTTCACCAGGATCGTATTTCAAGATCGTTTTTCGTCCAAATGAATTCTATTATAGATAGAGAATAGAGATATTGTTCCGTTGTCCACAACTGGCCCAAGGACAATTTGTCAATGACTCAAGATAAAAGTAAAGATAAAAGTAAAGTAAAAGTATGTTGTTGGGTATCTACCAATTCCGGATAGCTTCATAGGGGAGCTCCATCATTTTTCATCTGTTTTTCATTGGGATCGTTTTTCATCGTGAATTCTATTATAGATAGAGATAGAGATTAGTGCATACAGTATATTATAGATAGAGATAGAGATTAGTGCATACAGTAGATTGAAAATTTCAAATGATGCCACGGTCATAGGCTCCGTCGTTTGAAGGCTTAAAGAGGTTAGCAGCGCGCAAGAAGTTTTGGGAGTGGGGCCAGGCTAACATTTGTTAGCTTACAAGAAAACCTCATGTGCGCCGACATTAGGGTTTTCTCGTCTCCCTTGCACTAGAGTTTCCGTTTTCCCATGCGCTAGTGTTTTGTGTTTGATTTTGCTCCTTCCATGTCTACCGCTTCGTTTCGTTGGGTGGCTTTCGTTGATGGGCGTGATTGGCACGAATGATCCTGGGGTGGTAGAGAACCTTTCTCACGACGGACAGTTCCATCGCTCAATCTCACCTTGAGCGCTCTCTTCTGTTCTCTCACCGCCGTTGTCTTCCGCCTACCGGTAAGCTACTCTGCCTTTGTTGAGCACTTCAGGCGTCCACAAATATCTTATTGTTGTCCAGTTTCTTTTCCTCTTGCAATTCTAGCGCCGGTTTGCTTTTGCGGGTATCTTTGATTTCTTGGTCGGGGTCAGCCGCCTCTCCATGTTTCGTGTTTCTGCGGTGAATTTTGAGTCTGTATGGTGAATGTCAGGGTGATTATCTACGTTGTTGGAGTATTAGTTGTGGGGCCTGATTCGGGAGGGTTTAGAAGTGGCTGTCGTGCGTGCCGTGAGCTTTGATTGTGGTTTGGCAGGTGATTTTACTCTGTCTCTTGTTGTTTCAGTCGAGGTTTGTTTTGTTTGAGCCGAGTTATGTATGCATTTCGAGCACTGCTCGCGCATGCGTGTGACAGCGTTCTAATGAAGTGCTGCTGAGGTGGTACAGGAGGCGGTCACGTAGGCAGCATCGGCGTGCGGAAAGGGTTCTGCGCATTTCGAGCAATGGATACCGAAATCGAAGAGGTGAAGCAAGAGATCAGGAAAGTAATGGAACAGATTGTTCATGTGGAAGGACAAGTGACGCAGGCTGTCACTGAGGTCGATGTCGCTTACTGGCGGGGAAAGGAGGAGCAACTGCGGAAAGAGAAGGAGCAACTGCGGAAAGAAAAGGAGCAACTGCGGAAAAAGAAACTGGTGCTGCTGAAGAAAGAGATGGAGGTCAAGGCTGGTACTTCAGATCAAATCACTTGTCCTAACACTTAATGCATTATTCACTTGATTATATCCACTTCTTTCCTTTGGCTGATCATCTGTAGTATCTTTGATTGGCATTGGACTCTCTTCTTGGTAGCTAGGGTTTGTCTAACGCTTGGCTAATAAATTTTCATAGTATTTCTCCTGTATTTCGTTGTCAGGTCCAGACATGACAGCCGATCTTCTTGCGAAGTTGATTCAACGCTTCGATTCTATACCTGAAAGTTTGGATGTAGTAAAACTCCGGGATCTACTGAAGACGGATTTACGGATAAAAATTCCGTGCTTTTCCTACGCCTTAGCTTCGAGTTTCAGTGATTGCCTGGAGCACTCTGCCGTCGAATTATGCCCGAGGTTGGAATCCGTACTGGCATCGTTTCTTAATGGTCCTGGGCGGGCAATGGGGTCGTCTGAAAACACCCTTATTTCTCTGTGGGACAGATTAGTCGTGGATTTGCCTCGGTTGATTTACGAGGTTCTTCGATATCCATTTGATACTAAAAGGAACGTTGTCGATGAATCTTTGTCGACGTTTCAGGATAGGCGAGATTATCTACTATATCTTGAGACTCTGCCTGTGGTGTTTGGAGAGGAGAAGGGCATCGACAACGACATGCCAGAAGCAACGAAAGACTTAATCACAAAGCATCAACGTGTCGCAAAAACGCTCATTTATGGGAGGCTTGGATATGTGATGTGTTATGCAGCAGCGGGTCAGTCTCGCTTTCAGTTTTTTGCTGTGCGTGTAGGGATTGCGAATCCTAGTGAGCTGATTTCATTGACCGGGGTGATTAATCCATCTTTACCGATGGGCCGGGTAGAACTGCTCAAGACCTTTGTGAACGTGATTCGGTGGATGATTACCGTGCATGAGCTGGGTTTGATTCGAGGTATATTGGAGCACAATCTCTATGTACCTTTCAGGAGGCATTCTCCTTATGAAATTGGAGAGGTGGAGATTACCTTGTTTGGAAGCTATGTGAAAAAATCGTTTAAGGTTCCAACAGAGCACCTGGAAACTCTACTGCATGTGTACGAGGTATTATGTTCAGCGAAAATTGCCTGTTCTATTCAGTTGGAAAGGATGACTGTGGATGGGAGAGTACATTTGCCAGTAATGGAACACGATTCGGAGGAGACTGATAGTGAGTTACCTTACGCCCAGGTGGAATTAAAGCTGAAACCTGTAGCGATGACTGTGACACCTCGAGATGAAACGGATTTCAAATTTCTTGTTTCTTGTATCTTGAAGGCTATTGGTGACCTTCATGAGCGTGGCATTTGTCACCGCGACATAAGAATGGCCAACATCCTGCGCACATCCTCAGGGTGGATTTTGATAGATTTCGAACTGGCGGGTAGAGCTGGAGAATGCGTGTTCTGGAACTCAAGAAGTCTAACGCGTGGATCTCAATATTGGGAAGACCAGGATTTGAAGCAATTGGCTGGCGTGATTGAGGCCCGCCCATCCATGGCGGGCGCGGCCCTCCTACAATTTGCAGGTGAACTGAGAATGATGAATTCGGCAAGACAGGCTTTGGCACATTTTGGTGCTTCACCTTGATTTAGTTGAACCCTCTCTTGCCTCACAATTACATCACTTGGCGTTTGGGACGTGTAGATCTGCTTAACATGGGTTGGCATGCATGCTTACTTTAGTGGCTAGAGGTCTGTTCCCATTTGGTAGTATGGAGACTCTGCCCGACTCGTTAACGGCATTGAAAATTTTGCGAGAACTTTGGATTGGGAAGTGCACATCTATTAGTAAAGCTCCCAAATTCAATTTGCCACTAGTCGAGTCTTCGTCAGCTGAGACTCGAGGGCTGCACCGAGTTGCAGGGACTTCCAGACTCTCTGATACAGTTGAATGCACTGGAGTTACTGACAGTCGTGGATTGTGGCAGCCTGGAGGAGTTGAATGTAAGATAATGGGAGTGTTGGAAGGCCTTCGCATATGGGGATGCATTTCTGTGCTTGAGCTTCCAGGAGCCTGTCTCGATCATGGTAGTCGACAGTAATGTCTTTGATCCTGCTTGCATGTTTCTGGGACTTCGAAACGTGTACCTGTCTGCCGAAACTTGGAAGAGATTCATGTGGACAGGTATGGACTGATGTTTCAAAATGTGTATCTTTGAAAGGTGCTGAAGCACTGGAATACCTCCAATTTAACAACATTGACGTTTCTAGAGTACAATGTGCACATGTATGCCACTGGAGATGTAACAAGTGAAAATTCCTTAAGGTGCTAATGGATGTATACTTTGCAAACGAATAGTTGTAGAATTGTGATTGCCGCTCCACCATTGATCATGGTGTTTGAAAGTTTGCACTTGTAAGGTAAGCACACCTTACTACACCACACAGCAACCATGTAACTAAAACTGACCCATATTCATTCTTGCCTAACATGTACACACTTTGTACATGTGAGTGGGTTTGATTTTGGGTACTCCAATAATCAACATTTTGAAAATTCGTAATTTATTCATGCAATGTCCAAAAATGCATGTAAAGAAAATTTGGAATCATCTTTCAATTGACAAGACCCAACCATTATTAGGTCAATTTAATAATAGAAATAACAGAGAAATGTTTATTTGGACACCTATAGGCATAGTTAACTTAACCCCTAAAAAGTGCATCTTTTTCAAATTTTAGAGTGAATATTGCAAGTTCAATGTGCCTAAACTTCAACATATAGGCTTTTTCTTACCCTTCGTGAAGGTAAAGTTTTGTCTTTCTAACATTTAAAAAAAAAAAACGTGTATGTGTAGGACTTGCGCAATTTATCCAATATGTACATCTCAAACTTTCAAATAGTAAATTTCAATGCCATATCAATGACCAATTGAATTGGTATTGAGTCAAAATTTGAATGGTCTTGAAAATTCCATTGAGGCAACACATTTTGACTTAATTCTTTTTTAATTTACAATAACTCACCACAATTTCAATCCATTTCTTCTCAATATTGTTTCAGTTGCCCTTGATAATGCACTAAATTAGCACCTCTGATTTGAGGGGATTGAAAAATGTACTGCTAGTATTAATTCAATCACACATTGAAACTGTAACATCAAAGTAACCAATAGACGTTGAAAACTTAATGAATCAATTTTGATGAGGAAGTTCATAAGGCATTTGAGTTTTTCAAAAATATCCACAAAAGCAATCAGTTCACATATTGGCTCAATACTTGAAGGTGTTTATAAAATAAGTGTCATCCTCACAAAAATTTGGAAGCACTTGAATGGTTTGCAAAATATTTTGAACATCAAAAATCATGTAAGGATCACAAATTCCTTTGTCATGCTTGATCCTAGATATAGAGACTTGATGTCTAGTAACTTGCTAAGTGAGCTGGAGGCATAGAACCAACCTGCTAAGGTGAGTGATTGGAAATTCTTGATACATTTGAAGGAATGCTAAATCTTTTACAATTAATTTTGTACTTCATCTCTGAAAGATACTTTGAAAATCAATTGTAATTGTCCATACAAAATTAATTTTGGCTCATCAGATGCTTCCATTTGTATAGCAACACTATTATATCATGGTGAACAATAAAAGTTGCTTGTGGCCCGTACATATTGTGGCATATTATCAAAGCACTCACCGAGACCTGCTGGAATGGCTAGAGACGTAAAGACATAAAGAACCTGTTCAAATCAAATAATTGATTGTCAACTTGTATGCATTGATTTCCTTATTGCTTCCAAATAGAATACAAGTAATATACACTAACTGCAATCCAATTTTTTTAATTTTTTTTATCAATTGTAACAAAGTTGCACTAATAGACTTAAGCTTGTGAAAACCATACCTCTCCACCTCTAAAATTGTTCTCAGCTTTGTAAACGTTTAAAGTTTGTGGAAGTAGATTTGTAGCTCTAGTTGTTGGCAAATGTGTTTTTTAGCACTCTTAGATATAAAAAGTTGTGTAGAGTCAAATGTGAAGCCGCATGCATGATCTAGCCATGAACTTTGCAAGTTGACTTTTGCTCCCCATAGAGCATTAAGACTTGTTTCTATAGCCTGAAAACAAACATTATACCAATAGTTAAAGGTAAGATTGAATTCCAAGACTTATTCATTTACAACCACTGTTGATCTTTTCAAAATAAGTGCTACATACTAGCTAATTTCTAAAGCATTACTAAATTCAAAGAACAATAAAACTCTTAGGTGATTCAATGATCGAATACTTACTTGGTCTAAAGAAATATACTTTTCCTTTTGTTTTATGTTATCAAAACCCTCCATAATGTCCTGCAACTTGTGCAAGGCACCTAGCCTTTGATTATGCCTAGCAATCTGAGGAGTAGCTTGTCTCTTATTGCTAGCTCTATATCCAACCTTCATCAAGGTAATGTGCATTTGTTCAAACATGTTGTTAGTAATAACTATACTCCTAAGGAAGTCCTGGCAAAGTTGCATTCATGAAGACAATATAGTGGGATCCGTATGGCTCAAAGGCTATTCAAGGTGCAATTGGAAGGATGCTACACAGAGCACATTACAATCGGACTAAAATTGTCTAAGGTAGGAGACTGTTAAAGCAACTCTTTAAGAGCTGATTGCATTTTCAGGGAAGCTAAACTCCTTGAAACAATTTTCAGTAAATTTTACTAGGAAGAAAAATGGAATTGGCATCTAATCCAAGTCTTTTCATATTTTTTGAACCTTTGTTGAATTAGTTACAAATTTTTGAAGTTGAATCGCAGTGGTTTCTAAAAGCGCCCCCCTCCTGAAATGTACAATGTTGATACATTGAAGAAAGTAAAATGTACCTCTGTGTTAGAGGTCGCTTTTAGAGTCAGGTTGCTTTTACAGACCCTACCTTACATCACACTGGAATAGTTTGGCTTCTTTATGCATGTGGTGAGTTTGATTCCTCCATTGCATGTGACTTTCAATTATTTTATGTCCTAGTTACTACGAATCGTGATGACGTGATGATCAGTTGCCCCTTTGCAATTCCTGCCCCAAGATATTCTGATTTGTTACCAAATTCGGCACACCCCAAATCAGGAATATCCTCCTCCTAAAGCTTCAGAGTTTTGGGAATACTGCTTTCTTATATCGTCTTTTCTTATTAATTGTTTTTGGGTGCAAATTCATGCAAGCAAAACTTCATTGCAAAATAGGGGATTTAACTTAACTTAAAGCCCAGCCCAGTCCGTTCATATAGCAGTTTCAGTTTCCCAACTCCAGTGTGGAATCTGCAAACGCACTTCAAATATCAAATTTATCCATAACTTAGCTTTCGGATGTTCTCAGTATTTGGATCATGTATAGCAACGTAACAACGCATCTGATCTTAATATTACTTATTGCAAGCCCCATTGACGACCCTTGGTAGAGGTTTTCACTCCATTTCGGAACTTCAGTTGTCAACTGTCGAGTGCTAATACGTTTCGGCAGTTTGGGCATCGGTTAGTGAAAGATTCTTCTAGGGTTGAGTTTCTAGTAAGGTATCTGGATGCATTTCAGACAGGCATGCTCAACAGTAGTTCTTTAGTTTGGCTTCACGTGACTTTAAGTTTATTCATGATTGATTACTGTGAATCATAGTTCAATTCATTGTATTGCATGAGATATTTTAATTCAAACTAATTCTTTTGATTGGAAGCGTGGTGCATGTGTAGATGTAGCTCGCAGCTCTAGGGAGGGACATGAAGTCTGGTCATCCATCCATGCATTTCTAGCTCATGAAGCAACTGGATGAGTCAGTTAAGGTCAAGTTGATTAACATGTGCCAATTAATCATTGTAGAGAAGCGGTGAGTTAGTTGAATTTGAACATTACATGCACATTTGGTCATGTTTTGTTGTAATTCATTGTTTAAATTTTTTTTAATTCTTGATTTGGTGACTAGTGATCCACAGTGCTCTGTTGTTGATCTCGGCTTCCACATGGCAGTGACGGAAGTTCGAAGCAGAGTACTGAGAGCACTCATCATTCAGTACAAGGATGACAAGGATCAGGCTGTTGATCCAGGCAGGATGGGTTTCTGGGCATAGATTCAAAAAGCAAGCCCTCCTTGATGCTAAAATCAAATGGTGGGGCATTCGCAATTTAACGTGAGGGAAGTTCACGAAACGAAAAGTTCCTTATGAGGTAATATTCATCAGCCGGAAGTTCTCAAAATCTTATTCTCTGAGGTTAAATGGTTTGAGAGTCTAAGAAAGAATCCATGCCGGACGTTCAACTTTCTTTAAGTTCTAGGTTGTAGAATGGGTCTTCAAGCAACACAATGTACTAGATCACGTGTAAATTAGGATCTGTAGGACTTTTTACCTAGTACATGTCAAATCAAATTGTGTTCAACTCCAAAAACCCATAGCTGGATTGCCCAGCTTTAAGTTCAACGGTGGTATCTTCTTGAATTGTGTTCTCTCTGCAGGGCATTTTTGGGTTGAAACTAATTTACTACAATTGGGGAACAATTCAAGTTTCCTTTGACTTCCCGATGTTGTCGACAATTTGAGTACAGTTCATACATTGTTGTGGTGGTTCCCATCACAGCCGTGCATCCAATATGGGAATTATAACCATGCTGAAACCTCAAACTACCGGCAGGGCACATACTTAAATTCCTTAAGCATGACATTCCATTTGATTCTAAATGCCATCCGTCAGTATGAGAAGGAATCAAGCTCATTTTGTCAATTGATCATTGTAATTGTGCAGCACCCTTGGTGCCATACTCTGTAATACTGTGTAGTACTCTTGAATTCTGAAGCAGTGTACAGTGCATTTTGCTGAGCTGTGCAATTTCATTTGGGCTACCAAATTAAGTGTATATCTCCACTGAATAGGGGATATTAAGGGGACACAAAATTAAAAGGACCTATTGTGGAAAACTGTAGATGTTTGAAACATGATGTGTAGCCCTAAGACACTTTAGTAACTATTGATGTACAACAAAGGTATATATATATAGTGTAATGTCAATTAATTAGTATGGATTCACTTAAACCCCCTATTCAATTAGTAGTATTTCAAACTCCAATTTATAAAGTGCTTTTATAGTACTAAATCAATGGATGATTGATCTAGTGTTCATTCAATTCATGACTGAGTTAGTACTAAAAAAAGTACACACTAATAATTGTTATGTAATAGTACTAAAAAATGACGTTTTAATATTGAATATGAGATTTTGAGAGTTTGACATGCATGAAAAAGGGTTGAGAATATGTTTAACAAAATTTAACTGGAAAAACTTTCATAATTCATCTTTAAAATAATTATATATATATATATATATATATATATATATATATATATATATATATATATATATATATATCCATCCTAAAGGACCAAACTGTGTTTCTGGCAACATAGCAATTTTGGACAAGCACCTAGGAATGATGTTTTTATTTTTATTTTTTGAAATTTTCACACAACATTTTCCCGGGGAGAAGCTTTAAGACCCAACGGATTTTATAACTTTTGATTACATGGTTCAAAAGTTATTGTATAATGTGTAGTTTTCATTGCTTAGTAGGCAGCCTATGCAACTAAAAAAACTTCTTCAAAAATCACTTTTTTTAAAAATAAAAATTTGAAATTATTTTTTTAGATTTATTTATACTTGGGAAGCTTTGAAGTGTTTCCTTTTTATTAATGAGATGATAGTTATGGGAGTTTTAGTTTGTGGAAAGTTATAGAGTGTCTACTCTAAATAAACTTTGAAATCCTTTATTTAATTCAATTTTTAATTTTTTTGAAAAAGAATAAAAACATTGGGTGTAGATTGTTTAAGTCAACATTACGACCATTGGGATTGACATTTTTCAATTCCATCAATAAATTGTTAATACTTTTAGTACTTTGAATCATTCACTACTTCTTTCTACTTACTATTTTCTTCCTACATGTTGTACAATTCCAAATTATTTGAAAATTTTCAAGCATATAGCCAACTTGATTTGAAGAATGAATCCAAAGAGTTACAACTATTTTAGACATTTTTTCATACAAATGTGGCCTTCGAAAGTGTAGCTGCTTGGATTTTCGCAGAAGTAAAAAAAGGACTTTTGTACTTTCAAACACTAATATCTTGCAATTTACATGGTGGAAAATTTTGAAATAAAAGATCCTATGGTTAAATTTGTCCAAAAAAAAAATTCTAAAATTTGGTAGTTGTCATAGAAATGATAATTTTGGAACGTTTATGGTGAAAACATAGTCAAAAACCTTTAGAAAAAATATTTATAAAAGAAGGTAGGACTAATTGAAAGAAAATTGTAAACCGCTACAAAAAAACAAGAAAATTGAGAATTGTTATTTCTAAATCTAAAAATATTATAATAAAAGAATTATACTTTTTGGTTTTTATCTGAATAAATTTTCAAATTTGAGCTCTATGAGCAATTTTCTACGTTTTTCCTACCTTCATTGCTCGCAAAATAAAACCCTTCATAGCTTTCACCTCATTATTTGGAATTGAATGGTGTAAATGTTTTTTTAGTAGGTATCAATCTATAAAATAAAATAAAACATGTTAATCATTTTTAGGATGTATTTTTAGTTGCTTGATTTGACATTGAAATCAGATAAAAGTTATAACTTTTGCAACATTTATTATAATGACATGAAACAAAGTTTTACATGTAGAATAAGGTGTTTAGCACCCATTTTCAAATTTTTGTGGACAAATTCCAAATTATGAAGTCAATAGAGTTTGGTTGAATTATAAAAAAACTAAAGGAGTCTCCTTAGATTTTTAGGAGGTAAGGTTGTTAAAAAATTCTTCAATATAAATGAAACATAGTAAAATCCTACATTTGAGCATTGGCCATCAACTTTTGCAATGTGCTCAATCCACATTGGATAAATCACACAAGTTCTAGACATACATAAAAAAAAAAATTCAAATGTTGAAAAACAAAACTTTACCTTTAGGAGGGGCTAAAAAAGTCTACATGTTGAAGCTTAAGCACATTGAACTTGCAATTGGTGGAGATATTTACTCTAAAATTTAGGGAAGATGTGCTTGTACATGTTAACTAAAGGATCCTATTGTTGAATTTATTAAAGAATAAATATAATGAAGATAAATGAAGCCTTAATTTGGAGATGAGTAATTTGAAGCAAATTCAGACGTCTAGATATCAAAGAACTTTAGAGGCTAGATTATTATTATTTTGGTAACTAATTTTTATTACTATTGCAAATACTATCAATAATAGAGAAGTAGATTTGTAAGTCGTGACATAGTACGGAGTAATATATAGTCTAGTCCTTTTTGTGCTTATTCTAACTAGACATTGCTATACCACATCTAGTCTTGTAGTCCACACGGTGCAAATAACTCCAATTTTGTCACAAGATGATGAAATGTAAAAATTATCCTCCTATTGTGGAGTGGTTGATTTTGTATTGCAAGATCCCATATATCTAAACTAGGTAAAACCCAAATCTCATATTGCCTAAAAACCATTGTCATCACTTTGTATACATCTCCCAAATCAGTATGTCTGTATGTTGAAGAAACGATTTTACAACATCTCCCTCAAAAAAAACTCTGACCCTTCATAACTTTTGCATACGGTATCCAAACGTTGCATTTTTTGGTACATTGGAACCTCCTTTCGCTTGCCAACTTGAAAAATATGAATTATTTGACCAGATTAATAATAGTAACAATGCACAGTAGCCCAAAGTGGCGGTTTTGGGGGGTGCCCACCTTGAATTCAGGGTCCCTGCCGGATTTCAAATCTGAATTGAGTGGGCACTGTAAATCAAAAACTCCTCCGTCACTTTGCCCCCAAATAAGGATTTTCCCAAGACCCGATGCGGGCCCGCTTTGCCCCCTGTCCACCCTAACGTGAACACCAGGCATCCTCACGGCTTGGATACGGTCCCCACCTCCGTTGAATTGATTCTTGACTTGAGTTGAAATGAATTCGGCACTAACTGTAGACACATGGCTAATTGTTTTTTTTGTTTTTTTTTAATTGTATCCTGGAAGATCATTCCACCACTGACATGCCTGGAAGAGGAAGTGGGTTGATAAGTTAATGGTAGCTAGTCCTCTGGGCTCTGGCTACCACGACAGTCAGTTTGTGATCATTTCTCCTTTGACTTAAGACTTACCATTTCTTCACTCCAAAGCGTTCGATGACTTCCGCACTCCAAAGTTCACGGAGGTCAGCTTGGTGCTCCACAAGGAATGCATTTCAGGTGCTTGAGTATTTAAGGACGTGGAGGCCCAAAAAAGTGGTGGATGGACGGACGACAAAGAATCTTTATATGGATGTAAAGACACAAGTGCAGATTTTCATCCTTAGAGAATTGGGTGCAAAAAGGGGTTCAAGTCTTGCACAGTAGGTTGACCTCCCAATGAGTGCTTTGGGTTTTTGTTAAGTACAATAAATAGTGAAATTAGGTTGCCTTTACAATTAGGTTGCCTTACCCCCCAAAGTTATTGTGTAAGCCATCAAAGTCAAAAACATCTCTACAAGTACTTCCATTTATATACATGGAGGTTCATGAGTTCCAACTACATTAAAAAACTAATTCAAAAGTAATATTTTATTGTATAGAAACAATAAATATTTAAATAGTGTGAAATGTCAAGAAATTAGTGAGGGGCAATCTAATTTCACTATTCAGTGTAGATGATTCATATGGTACTCCAAAAGATGATTTTCACGATCACTAGCCAGTTGTTTCAGGTTTTTAAAAGTTCACGGTGGGAGGGGGGGGAATCGAATGTGTTTCAACTTGGGGTTACATTCAAATGACAATACAGAAACTGCAACCAATTGGGACGTTTTTCTAAAACAGGTCCTTCAAAAATCTTGTCTAAAATGTAGAACAACTATTCATGAAAGCTTATAATGGGGTTGTTTGGGATTTTTGGGCACACCTATTATTTAGTACTTTGAAGATTTATAGTTTATTCACATAGTGTCTAAAATATGCATTTTAAAATAATCTAGAATCTCTCATTTTAACTACCAATGAGACTTGATAAAAAAAATTATAGTTTAGTAATATGAACCATGTTTAAGCTTGTATTCCAACAATTTTAAGTATTTTTTATCTCAACCAATAATGTGACAGTTAATTTAGCCTAAAAAAGACAAACCCTATTAGGCATAATGAAACCTCAAAATCCTTCACTCTAGATGTCCCATTTTTCTTCTACACATAAATGAAACTTGTCTTTTTATTTTCAAGAAATAGAATCACATCTTCTATAATTATATCATAAAATATTCAAATTACTTCAAGCATAGAAAAGATAAGTGAAAAAATTCAAATACAAATCATGTTTTAGTGTAAAATTTATACCGCAAGTGTATATTATTATATAGAGTAAACAATGTAAACCAAAATTCCATATCATTTTGTATTTAGTATTTAGAACTATGGTTATAGAGTTGCATCTTCAAATCACAATAAAAATGCCATTTTTTAGTTGTTCTTCAACAATAGGCCTCAAATTAAAAATGAGCCTTTCTAAGATAGAACGATAAGGCTCATAATGTTTTTCAAAATCATTTCAAGAACAACTAAAAAATGATCCAATTACTGAATGAACAAGTGCATTTTTCATTTCTTTAAATTTCCTAAAAATCGATGGAGACTTCTATTACTCATCCTCTTTACTAGGTTAAAGAAACTTTTTAACTTAAAATTATAAAGCAAAGCAAAGAGTAGGCTTAAAAAACTTCTTATATTTTTGTTTTGCTAAAAAATAATAATTCTATATGTTGAAACCAAATTTTTAGAACAAAATGAAAATGATAGGCTTGAATCCACACCTTTTTAATTCCACCGTCTAAATTAAATTGGTATTTTGGTCTTGAATGGCCACCCACCTTCACCTAGCATTGTCACAAGGTTTCAAGAGCAAACAATGGGAGTTGAGCATTTCATGCTTCAAAAATGTTGGTTTAAAGGGAGTCAAGGGACATGAATACATATAATATGCTTTTAACTTTGAGAATTCATAAAATATTGTATAAATATCATAAAATTCTAAACCAATTTGGGTTGGTTTTCCCTTGAGTAGGCTAATATTTTTAGCAAAAATGATAATCATTTAGATCACACATGTAGAAGGGGAAGAAATAGTATCATTTTTGGTGCTTCTATTTTTTGTGTCACTTAATCCCTAGTTCCATTGTCCCTATGGGCAACAAAATGGATTTGGGGCAAGCTCATATGATCTCAATTTTTATTGAAACTTCTTGAAACTATCTTGTAAGAAAGTAAGATAAAAAAAACTTATGAGTTTTTGAGAAATATATTTTTTTATCTCAATTGGTGCCTGGGAGTAAAAGTCATGCTACAATAACCCCAAAACAAGGGAGACCAGGTAGCATACAAAATCTACAAAATATTAGAATAAAAATTTTGATAGTTTTTTTTTGTAGTTTTTTTTTCTAAATGGGAAGCTTTTATTCATTCCATTTGGATTAGTGATGTAAAAGTTATGGAGCTTCTTGTTTTGCAGGCAAGCATAGCAATTTCTTGAAGAAAAAAAAATTCTTTCACTTATACCATCAAAAATCACAAATTTTTTATCACATGATCTAAGACTAGTGTAGAACAAGATCCTAAATTAAACTCTAAAAATTATTTTTTTAATTTATTTTGTAGGTGATTTTTTGAGCGGTTTTGACATAAAAATAGCCTTGGAACTTTAGGAGTTAACCTTGAAAGTTGAAAGGATAGACCGTTAGACCATGAAAATTCGTTATTGTGGATGCTCTAGATTTCCACATATTTGAACAGATTTTATTTTATTTTATTTTTTAAAGATTCAATCACATGTCCTATAGAAATCCATAAATTTTCAGATTTTTTAGTCAAAATTTGAAAATATTGTGAATTTTTAAAAGAAAATTGATATCAAATACAGAATATGCCATAAAAATCTAAATTTTTGGACATTGGTACATATTGTAGAGTAGAAGATCATGGTGTGAACCAAAGTTCTACGTCATTAGCAAATTAGCAAATTAGCAAATCATGGCTATAGCCTATAAGCCCAATTTGTAAATTACAATGAAATGTTATATTTTGTGAATTTTATCAAATTTTTAAAATAGAGTAAAAACTAGACTAAGTAGCTTCATTTCAATAGATTAATATAAGTTCAAGAAAGACCATTTTCATGCCTAATATTCAGACTAAAAGCAGGAGGTATGAATTGTCAACACTCTAGAAAAGCAACTTTTGCAATCCATTTTGCAGGGATCTTCTATAGAAAAGTCAATAATACCTCAATGAGGGAACTCCTACCACCATGCACTAGAAACGCACTCAAAGGACTTTCTCAAACAAAATTGGATGAAAAATCACAGTTTTACATTCATTCGAAATCATGGAAAAGACACTTTTTGAGGTACCATGGACCTTTTAAGGGTTAATAAGTTGCGTTACAAGTTGCACATAGAATGATACGGTGCTGAATGTTGTAACTTAGGCAGGGATCAATAATTCGACATGCAAGGCAGGTTCAGATTCTTAACGATTTTCGTATCCTCTACCTTATTAATTCCAGAACAGACAGTTTATGAATAATACAAGCCACTGCGGTTTAGTGACCCAAATTACATTGCTTGCTTGAGCCTCAACATTCCAAGCTGCTCTGCATCCCATCGATGCCGAGCAGTCGCTCCACCGTCGACCCCATTACCTCTTACATTATGCTCTCATTATGCTACCTCTTTCTTTCACTGTACAAGACTGACATTCAAGTCCTCTACTAAAAAGTCATGTGCTTATGATTCTAGCTCTACCCTCGGGCATTCCATGGTCACAAGCTCGTCCAGGTTTTGACGAGCACGAGTCCATTTCGTAAGCTCCGCTTACCCGACAACATCTGTAATTCTAAGTTACAAAGATCAAACTAGGTGGTAACTGAAACTGGTCCTAGCAGTCCCTCTGCATTCAGTAACGGAGCAACTGCCAAGGGTACAAAGGTAATGTATAAATATTCACGAGGAAATATATCTCTCCCAGCCGTAATTCAAGTCCAGCTGATCACTGCCTCGGCATTGTAAGAAGCTGTTGTTGTTGTTGTTGTGCTGATCCATGAGAGTCGACTCCGCTTTGACATGAGGTGCCGCTGCTGGGCCAGGGCCGCCAGGCATGGATCTGTGAAGTTCCTGTCCATAAAGCTCCTGCAAGCTTGTGAACGAAGCGGCGTTGGGAACTACGCCTTGCAGGCCGCTCCAAGCTGGCCGCGGGGTCAGTTGCTGGTGCTGGTGCTGGTGTCTCTCCAGAGCCAAGTGATTGGCATTGTTATTGTCGTTGTTGGGGACTTGAAGCTCAGACAAGGTGTTGTGGAAGGAGCCGGTGGTGGTGTTGATGCCAGGCCAGAATGTGGCAGAGTGGTGACCGGGCGAGGAGGACATGGCCACGACTCCAGTAGTCACGGCCTGAAGGCGCTGCGCTTGGCTAGCTCTAGAATTGCCGGATCCCTGCGGGCGCAGGCGGTTAGCACTCATCTCTTCTTGGAACTGTACTGTAGACGACTCCTGCCCAACACCATCCTCATCCTCTGAACAAGAATAAGACCCACTTCAGTTGGCGGCTGCCAGAACCGAGGATCTTTCACCAGCATAGTAGTCAACCAAAACAGGGTCTGTGTATGTGTGTGTGGACATCCCATCATCATCCCATCGTACCGTAAATTATACTACACATTTGCCCCTCTCTAGAAGTCGAAGTCGAAATTAAAAATCAAAGCCGAAAAAGGAAAAAACAGAAAAATTGCAACAGTTGATACTCTTCTAAGACCGAGTACTTCCAAATTTAGGGCTAAGTAAACTGGTGGTTTATAATCTGCATGCCACCCTCCTTGAGCTATGCAAATTCCCAGGAGTTCTATTAAATTTGCAGATCGTATGGATGGACTCAATATGTATTGTCAATATGCATCAGACGGAAGCTGATGAAAAAAGGTAAACTCCGAACTCATGTACGAGCAATTGCCTGCATCAGTGATCTGGGTGTTAGCGGGTTAAATCAAGGACCGGACGCCGTTAGCACTGTACTGCACGTTACAAAATATAAGTCCCCTATTCATCATGAAAGAATTAATTCCCATTCCAATGGTATATCAGTTGCAGTATTGGGCCAAGTCTAGAACAAGGGTATCTCATCTTATCATAAGTTAGACCACATGAACATTTGAGATATCCTAGACCACATCGAGGGTTTTAAAAGTTTACCATGGAGGAAATGAAACGGAGTTTCAGATGTCAATTGAACCACAACCACCGCCTAAGTGCTAAACTCCGTTTCATTACCATGATGGTCAACTCTTAAAAAATCCCTTCTGCCGTACATACATAAACGATATCTTCAATCTCCTCGAGGTCTAGATTTGAGATACCCTTGTACTATATCCGCCCAACACTAGTGTTTTGTCACTCAATAATTAGTACCGCATTATATGAGATGCAAACCAGTACTTGTAATTATGTGTAAGATTAACCTACCGGTAGGACCATGAGGCTCGCCGCTTCCCGAAACTCCCCCACTGTCTTCATTGTTCCCCGTGAGATTCGTGAGGAAACTCTTCTGTGATGAAGAGTCCGAGTTGCGAGACGGTTGTCGAGGCAGTTGGTGCATCGACATGAGGGGGTCTGGTTGAGCGAGTCCAGGTATGCCCAGGTTGGAGAATCCCGAAGGAATCATGCCCACGGTCGTCACTTTTGAAGCGAGCTCTGTGAGCTCCGCGTGCGCCGCCTCCAAGCCTGGCGAGTCGGAGGTGTGCCCAGCCAGCGTCTCTTTCGCCTTCTCCAGAATGGACTGCAGGTACTTGCCTTGCGCCTCGATGCGCATTTGGAGGTGTCTCTGCACCTAAGGTTCGAATTAGACTTCCGCGGTACCATGAAAGTAGAGTCAATTTTATGTTCATCTAAATGGAGGTTACATTCTGACTATGTTGTTCAAGAATATGTTCTAGATGGAGATTATGTCTGCTTACGTACATCAAGAATATATTCTTCAAGAATATGCTCTTCAAGAATATGTCCTTATAGATGGAGATTGGCTTTGCATATGCTCTTCTTGATATAGGAACAAACTCTGAATTGGATTGAATCGAACAGTTGTATCCATGGAATTCAGGAATGAACAGGAGAGTTGCGTCAAAGGAACCATGGGAAGGAAGCAAGTCTGACTAGGTACCTCTAGTTGATCTTGTAACCGCTGCTGCACTTCCAGCTGTAATTGTATCGCATCCGTCATTTGCATGCCACTGTCACAGAACGAATTACGCATCAGTTGATTGAAACAGTTTTAAGACCAGTTGACCCTTTCTCTATCGGTTCAATCTTCTGTTCAAGTGGGAAAGAATATCCTCAGGATTGACATTCTTTTTTTCTTTTTCTTTTTTGACACAAATGAAACGGAATTTCATTGCAAAGAATTAGAATACATACCGGCCAGCCACAGGTGGCCTGGCTAGGGTCACAAACCAAAAGAAACTCAGGATTGACATTCAAAGGTGTGACCCTACCATGTAACCCTCACAGGAATACGTCATGGTTAGGCACGGAAAAGCGAACGTCTAAATTCGAGGAGAAATAATTAATAATTCATAGTGCGGGCACTTACTCTTGAGATTTTTGAGTTGACAAGGTACCGTCTGAAAGAGAATTTGATCGCCCACTTGGAGAATCTGTTAAGAAAACAGTTGAGAGGTTTAACTGGCTTACTAAACCGTCTAAGTATCTAACCGTCACTGATTCGCATTGATGCCAACCAATTTGTGTACCGACATCGATTCAGTAGTAACTTAACACTCCTAGTGCAATTCTGCAAAAAGACAAAAACAAGTACCTGCAAATCAGAAGAGCATAAATTTGGATGTGAAAAGCCTTACCACCATCTTTACTTGATCCAAGAAGATGTGCATCTCTGTTGAGCTGCTTTCCAAGTCTGTATTTCTGCAGATCCATAATCACTATCAGCCCAATATAAATTCCCAGGCTCATACGTCAAAGGCCTCTCAAACACTAGCCAGACCAAGCAACCGCAATACTACACGGTACACGGAAAATCTGGAATCACGTAAAGAGAAGGAAACGTGTAATTATATACCTGAAGATGGCTCTTTAAGTGATAAAGAGTCAACCCTTTCACGCCCATGATGCGCATCACGGATTTAGGAGTTGCCTCTGCAAATCAAAGCAGAAGATAACGAGAGCGTTAACAGAAAGATTAACCATGAGCAGGAAATCAACGACACAGAACAGGCATAAGCTTTGAACTATTACAACTTATTTACAACAAGATGGTCCACCTGGAAGATAAGTACAGACCTCAACCATATAAATAAATTAGAGTGACTTTGGTTCCAAGAATGATGTCAAAAGAAAAGTAGCAAGTGACGAAAAAGTATGGTAGGCCACTCTAATCAGTTACCGCACTCGATGATTACGAACTCAGTATTGTGAGACAACTTTCTTTTCAAACTCGACACTGTAGACTCACCAACAAGACCGATCATAAAACGCTTTTCCGGTGTGCACGACGTCTTTCGAATCTCACACGTCACTCTAAAGAAAGGCTAGAAATTGCACAATACAGTGGTTCCCTCGGGATTGACAATCCCTTTCACAGTCGTAGTAAGCACGATAGTAAAATCGTTCCAAATGGCTCCCACTTGTCTGTGCACCCGTTCTCCAAAATCTCGCCAATTGACCCAGCACAGACCGTATTCAACATTCAAGCTCAAGCTGGAGCACGTCTGGTCACTAGCTTTCTACGGCAAACGCTAATACCAAACTTAATGCCAAACTTAGTACCAAACCGCCGCTTTTGAAACCCTATATTCCTCTCCCAATCAACACAGAATTTCTAACGTGCACGTGCCGTCACCAAAATTTCACAAAGGAGCGACCTTGCAGATCCATTGCCAGTATCAAAATCAAAACCTCAATGGGGAGTACGGTCGCCAATGAACACGTCACAAAATTGGGTCAGTACTACTGTAATGTACTCGAGACTCTCACACACACTCACGCACTCTCTAGTACCGTCATTAGAAGCCCCACTTTGTTGTACAACTTAGTACTACCACTCGGGTCACCCGTAAAGCTGGATCAGTGAATTAGTGTGGAGTGAGGGTGGTGAGAATGGTGAGTGGTGACTTACTATCCGCCCCGCCCAGCTGCGTGACGGCGTCGACGAAGCGCTCGTGAAGCTCCGGCGTCCATCGCAGGCGCGGCTTGGGATCGGCGGGGCTGAGTGGCATCATGTCGCCGCCATTCATCGCGCTCCCGTACGGCGATTGCAGCTTGTCCTGCGGCATGTACACTGCGCCGGACTGCGGCCGCGGCTGAAACGTCCCGGGACTCATGTACTTCTTCATCTGAAACATCGTGACTGCTATGCTACCCAAACACGCTCACCAAAAACTCCCAGAATTATCGATCCCAGCACACACTGATCCGAATTCCAAACCCACCCCAGAAAAAACACTCAACACAGTATCTCCTCGACAAACAGTATCCCGTATCCCCAGATCAAACCACGTCGGTCGTCTATACAATATCCATGGCTCCAAATTCAAGCGTTCACGAACTGGGCCCTTCGACCAACACACCTTCCTGCAATCCAACCCAAAACAAAAACAGCGCCACCACACTCAAATCAGCCACCCAGCAAAACTCCCTAACTCATCCCTTACCCAACCCAACCCAACCCAACCCCGAAACATCCGCACTCTCGCTTCAGACTCTTCTGACTCTTCAGACTCACAACCAAGAGCACGTGCATACCAGAATGTAACACTGGAACCTTCTGAAAACCTGCCGCTACGAATGATCCTCCTGTCCCCTCTTCTGCCCTCTTCTGCCTGGCTGCGCACAAATTCGACTGATTCAAGCTGGCCAGAGCTGGTCGAATTTAGTTCCCGGACAGGACAGTCTGACTAGTCGATGGGCTGGGGAATAATTCGACGTGACTGGCGGTAGATGCGATCCCGTACTGGAGTCGATCCTGCGGCACCTTGAAGAGAGAGATCACAGCCTTGGCTTCTTCTTCTTCTTCTCCTCTTCTTCTTCTTCTCTTCTTCTTCCACCAGTGAGTGAGTCCCCACGAGTGGATCACAACCGAGAAAAGGCGGAAGACTTGGCGCTAGTGAGCGGCAATGATCCGAGCGGGGAAGCTAAAGGGGTGAGTGATGAGCCTTGATGAGAGCGGAGAAAAGGGAAAGCTGGGAGGTGGGCGATGGTTTATAGAGGGCCGGGAGCTCGACGACTGTCCTGTCCTGGCTCCTGGGGTCCAGCCAGGAGGAGCGTGACCCACGGGTGCTAGGGACGGAGGGGAGGGACTGAAGGGGCGGGGGCAGCGCCGGGTCCCCGGGGGTCGGCCTTGGGCCTTGGGCCCCGGATGGTGGGTTCAATACGACTGTAACATATGACTGACATGATAGGCATGGTTGCATGAGTTACCGCTTGAGATACAGTCAAACAATAAACCACTATACCAGCCTGGAAGGCGTGCCAACAATAGTAGTAGCCCCACCCCGACCCCAGAGTGAGGCCCAGGGACCCAGGGACCCAGGGACCCTTTGCAGGGGGGAGCCACCACCCCCACCCGGGCCCCCTGGACCGGCACTGTTTCTCACTTCCCCAACTGAACCCCCGGTTTCTCATTTCCTTTTGTTTTTACACGCCATTCGAGGGCTCCGTCAGTCCTTGGTTTCATTGCAATCACTTCCAGGGAGAGCAACCCAAGTACAGGAATGCAAAACAACAACGGAGTGAATTGCCGGGGTTTTCACCTTGGGCTTGCTATTTCAGTCAGTCACACTACTATACTTAACCCCTACACATTTATGACTATGCTTCACCAAAAAAAAACTTTGAAACTGTCGTTTCTAGTCCAGAGAGCTACAATAGGACTTTTTTTTCATGCCCCATTGTGGGATCTCGCATTACACGGCCAGGGAGAAACAGTGACCCCCTCATTGCTGGCCAGGGAGGATTGACCCCTGTATTGCCCCGTCAAAGGGTAAATGTAAAAATTGCCCCCTAATTTGTGCCGCTTAAATTTTTTAATTCACCCTAAACCCTAGCTAATTTGGGGCCTCTGATTCCAAATATGAACTTGAAAATTTTATCATATGTGGCAAATAAAAGATTTCAGTGTTTTCTGCAGTGGTAAAACACGGGGCAATACAGGGGTCAATCTTCCTTGGCCCTGATTGCTCCAACCATTTGTTATTTCAAAAAATTGCCCCCTATTTTGTGTCGTGTTTATTGATGATTTTTCACCTCTCCAACCTAATTTGGGGCCTCTGATTGCAAATATGAATTCAAGATTTCAAAATATTGTCGCATGTTGCAAATAAAAAATTCCAATGTTTTTCCTGTGGGTTCAAATTCACCCTGGCTGCATTAGACTTATGTAAGAATGGAGTACCTTGACTCAATGCAACCTAACATCCATTGCAAATTCTTATATAAGTTTCAGTGCCATATATGTAAATAAGGTAGGAAGCCCATTGTGGACTATTTGGTCATTGCTCATAGTTGCATTTTTTGGATTCACAAAAAAAAATGGCAAAAGAATGGCAGATTAGGGAATATTTTTAATATATTTCAATCAATTCTTCTTTTTTAATAAAAATATATATTAAATAAGTTGTCAAAGCAAAATCTCATAGCTTTCCATTAGGTAGGGACTATTCTATCCGTTTAGGTGCTAATGTAACTGTCTTAATTCCCTATGCAGTTCAACTAATAATCTAGAAACGTCCATAGACATTGTGAAGTAATACAAGAATCTTTTACCATGTGTAGAAAAAACATGGTAGTGTTCATCGAATTCATGAAATGACAAATCTATAACCCAGTTCTAAACCTTTGAATCCCAATTGCACACTCTAAGTAGTTTCTACTACATTAGGATGCTAATAATGACACTTTGAATGGTCTTAGTATGATTCCAAAAAAGACCATAACGAGGACATATCTATTTATTATTAAAATCTAAAACCACAAAACCTATGGTTGTAAGTTTGTTTTTTTAAACCGGTCCTTTTTTTTTCAGAAATCTATTAAGCTTGTACCTCAAGGAGGTCGTTACAAAAAGAAGCTCTTTGAAACCGGTAAAACACTATTTGAGTTGTCCATGTTGGGATTCCAAGTGGACTTCTCATTGATGATAAATGGCATGGGCCTTGGCGAAAGTGTAAACCCCACTTGCCTACCTCTCCGCCAATCACTCACTGCTAGTTGTAGGTCTCACCTTGGGCCTGTAAACCGACCCCAAGTTATTTCATTTGTGAAAGAACAAAAAAAAACCCAAAAAAACCCGAGTGGGCTTTTGTGTAATGGAATGGACTACCTTATGATCATCAGTGTGATGATGAAAAAGTCAGACTGAAACAAATAAGAAACAAAACTGGTTGTGTGTTTTTCTTTGGGTGCCAGAACCTCACTGCAAAAACGGGAGTACTATTGTACTGTTTTTTCACCTGGCAATAATAACTTAAAATCAACTGGCTCTTTGAAAGAGGAGACGGAACCAATAAACAAAAGGGACAACATTTCTAAGATAGGTCTCGGCAGCCTGCCCGCAGCTTTTGGCCTTGCCCCTCAATCGTGACAATCATCAAGTCTCACTTTGAGCCTTCAATGCTGAACCATGCAAAGGCCGTCAAAACAGCAAATGTATGATTGTTAAATGTTGGATATTTGAGGGAGGTCCTTGTGATGGGTTGGGTTGAATTTTTTCTTTTTTCTTTTTTCTTTTTTCTTTTTTCTTTTTTCTTTTTTCTTTTTTCTTTTCAGCAGTTGTGACCATGTGGAGAGACCAAGGCAAGGTTCTGATAGGAAATTAAGTTCTTAGGATGGATAGCTAGCAAGCTAGGAGTTGAGATTATTTGAAGCCCGGACCGGCTATCTCCTTAGGCTAGCTAGCCTATGGTTGGGTTGGGTTGGGGTTGTTTGTTGCATACTACCCAATGTGGCATGCATGGGTCTCAATTTGATTACCTCCGAATAGTCTTGGTACAATGGTGGGGTAAGGCGCCCTTTCCCAACATGATTGAGAGCATTTGCTCATGATGCAAGGGATGTGGGCTCACCTTGACGCGCCTCTTGGAGGCCTGCAGTTGAACAAATCGGCAAAGGAGAACCGGAGGAGGCCTGTTTTTTGGTCTTGGGAAATAATGGACTACTGTTGGGGTTGCTTAGGGTTAACGACTAAAGGAGGGGCTGATTTGTTGAAACTGTAACTGAAACTGTAATGTGTGCATTCACTGCATTGAGCTACGAGCATCTCCAGTGTGAAGACGGGAACAGGGACAGTAATATATGAAGATTTTGACGTGGAGGGAGGTGGGCCTTATTCCGTTCAGGCAATTTTTTTATTTAAAAATGGACCCAATACAAAGCTAGCAATCCAAACCCGAAAGTAACTTGTTTGCATTATAAAAAGGAGAGGAAAAGATCCCACATTAACCCCTAAAATTCTTTCATGTTTAGAGGCCTAAAACTACTTTGAAATACTAGTCTCCAAAGCTAGGCTAAAATCTTCATTTGTATTTATTTTGTAGCAAATGCAACCATAGGATCCTTTAGTTAACTTGTTAAAGTACACCCTCCTAAAATCTTAGAATAAGAAACCTTACCAATTGCAAGATCGTGATGCCTGGGTTTCAAAAATAAGTATTTTTAATTCTTTCCAATTGGTTCGACTTCATCTTTCAAATCATTCGGAATTGCACAACATATAGGAAAAAATAGTAAATAAAAAGAAGTAGAGAATGATTCAAAATACAAAATTGTTAAGAATTTTGTTATGGAATTGAAAAATGCCAATCCCAATGGTTGAAATGTTGTAATAAACATTCTACATCTTATAATTTATTTTTTTCAAT
This sequence comes from Antitrichia curtipendula, assembly GCA_951230915.1. NCBI lineage: Eukaryota > Viridiplantae > Streptophyta > Bryopsida > Hypnales > Leucodontaceae > Antitrichia > Antitrichia curtipendula. The sequence goes on along the minus strand of OX579635.1, from coordinate 2,100,200 downwards.
TTTTTTTCAATTTTGAATAAAATAAAAAGCTTCAAAGTTTATTTAAGAGTAGAAATCCGCAAATAAAAACTCATCATAACTTTTAGCTCATTGATCAAAATGGGATGATTCAAAGCTTTTCACATGTATATAACTCTAGAAATCAATTTCAAATTTTTGTTTCTAGAATAAGTCATTTTTAAAATCTGCCTAGACAGATAAAAAAGTAACATATTAGACCATAACTTTTGACTCACATTTCTAAATGTCATTAAATTTAATGCTTATGAAAGATATTCCTTGTTCCCACCTTCTATTACAATTTCAGCCTTAAATATGCAAATATCTAGTCACACATACTTGCCAAAAATTTCTATGTTGCCAAAAATGCATGTTGGTCCTTCATGGGTTAAAAATTTATTTTTATGAGTTGCCCAAGCTTCTTGGGTTGAAAAGAAAACTACATATCATACAATAATTTTTTAATCATGCAGTCAAAAGTTATGAAAATTGTTTTGCCTTGAAGTTACTCCTTGACTCAATGATGCTAGTATATGAGCATAGAGACATGAGCCTATGAGCCTTGAACATAATTGTAGGTATGTACCTACAACCATTTGAAGGCGTTTATAACATATGTACTTATAGTATAGATACTATATAACATGAAAAGAATATATAATATATATACCTATAACATAGACACCTATAACCATATTAAAATGTCTATAATATAGATTCGTAAGCTCATGGGCTCATAGATTCTATGCTCACATACAAACACTCCCCTTCTTTGACCACATACTCTATAAGAATTTCAAAAGAAAAAAATTGAAATTCCATTCTCGATGAGCTACTCAAATTTTCTATGTTGCCAAAAAATGTTGTTTAGTCTTTTTAGAAGTTAAAGAAAGACCTTTCATGTAAAACAAGGGAATTCTAAAAAAATTAGCACACACAACAAAGTTTGAAAAGGTATGAAAATTATGTATTTTCCTATTGTGAACCAACTTATGAACTCTTGTTGGGCCTTGGATGGAAAATGGCAGGGCCTTTAATAAAGAGAGACCAATGCCGATTGGATTGAATTAGTTTCTTTTAGTGGCCCCATCATGCCATTGATGTGATGGGTCCTTGCTACATTGGAGCTACTCTAATATCATAAGGGCTACTTTACACCTAGAAGTTGGGCCAATCCAAAGCCTCATAATAGCCCCCCAAAAGGAGGATTAGAAAATAAGATTAACCAACCTCATAATTATGGGCAAATTTTACATAAATATCCCCTAAAGTCCCAAAGTCCATGCGAGGGACTCTTTGGGGGTTTGGGTAGGCTTGTGTGATTTCAATTTTTGACATAATTTTTTGAGTTTTTTTTTGAAGATAAGAAATCAGATTAGCTTTCTAGTAATATAGTGTATTTTTTTCAATTGGTGCTTCAGATCAAAAGTTATGCCACCCTAAGTCCCCCAAACAACTTGAGGGGCACCTCCCAAAAAATAACAAAAAATTGAATTTTTTTTTATTGTTAATTTTAATCTAAGAGATTATATTTTTATCTACATTTTAATCTTGGATTTAATCTATTTGGACTGGTCATGAGAAAAGTTACAGTCAATATTGTTTTTTTAGACAATCCAAGCATCTTCTTGAAAAAACAACTTATGTAATTTGCAATTTTTTCCATTTTTTAAAGGAAATTGTTAGACAAGGTTAAGTTTTCTTGCTAAAACAATCTCACCGTAGGAATTATCATATTTCAATTCCATCTTAGAGCTATTAATTGTTTAGTTTTTTCTTCAATCTTTAATGTACTTTTATTTTTTAAAAATTTAATGAGTGAGAATTAAGTATTTTTTATGTTGAATTTTTTTCTTAGATTTTAAACTTGATTCTATACCATTAAAATAAAAAATAAAAAAATTTGTAGTGCAAATTTTTTTTTAGTTAAGAGGATTTTTTGTCAAACAATCTAGTTGAATAAGGTGAAAAAAACTTGTTTTCTCCACTTTAAATGCAAATATCTTGCAATTTAAGTTTTTCCTCTTTGCAATAGAAATGGCAGTTTTGAATGTTCTTTTATGGAAAAAAGGCCTCGGGACTTTAGGGGGGGTAAAAGTAGGTCTTCAAACGCTAGTTCTTTTACATTGCGAAAGACAAAATTGTGTTCATGTAAGGTAATTAAATCTAATGGTTTTCAAATAAGAAATTGAACATTGTTATCATCATTTTTAAATTACTTACTTTTTTTGTTGGATATAATTGTTGGAAGTCAAAAGAATCTTCTAGATTCTTTTTATATATTTTTTGGACATTATTCAAATAAATGTGAATTTTCAAATAATTCAAAATAGGTGTATCCAAAAGCAAGACTCTCATGTAAAGTATTTTTATATCAAACTCATTCTACAACCAAATATTGTACGTAAACATTGAGGTTGATACATCTCCACAATAACGTTCACTAGCCTTCATAGGGGTTGCCTTCAATCTTCATCCATGAAATTCATTCAATGAATTACTAACTACTTTAGATTTTTACTTTGGACACTAACTACTTTGCTTTATGCTTTGATCATTGACTATTTCTCAATGCTATTCACCATTCTCATCCTTCATGCCACAAGCCCCTATAGCTAATGATGGAATGTAGAATATACCACGTTATTTCATTGGAGACATGAAATGATGTAGAATATTCCACATCATTTTGTTGGAAGAAGGACAGCAGAGCTATAGACTACTAAATGTTATGACCCAACAATTATTTCTCAAAAACATTAGGTTTGACACAAGCTAAAAAAATTACAATTATTTTTGAATATTTTGTTTTTCTCCATACAAAAAGTGACGCTTGAAAAAAATGATTTCCAAAAATTTGACATCTATTTTTGAATTATTTTCTGTTGCCCCTGCTGTTCGCCTACAGCAACAATAAACACTCGTATGGTAAGGTATCATACGGCTGGTGAAGAGGCTATAGGTACTGTGTCAAAAAAAACAAAAAACAAAAAAGGCAGCTGTAGGTACAACAGATATTGGAGTGTCAGAAAAACTTGGCCCCGAGCAGCTACAGCGAATTAATGACAATTGGCATGAGAATTACACATTGCCCCTCTGATGCCCCCCAGGCCCCCATAGATTGCAGACTTAAGGTAGGCCAATAAATCGCTCACTTAAGAGCTGAAACATTTTTCAGAAAATTTTCCTTGAAAGACAAGTGGAATTGGCATTTAACTCAAGTTGTTTCTTATTTTTTTTGGAGCTTTATGGAATTAGTTATGAAATTTTGAAGTGAAAATGGCACAAGACTCTAAAATTGTCCACCTCCTCAAAATGTACATTTTTTGTACATTGTTGAAGGCTACAAAAAAGCAACATGTACAACTAGTGTACATTTGAAGAGGTGGGTGATTTTAGAGCATGTGCACTTTTAGAACCTCTTACCTTATATTTAATGGAGAAGCAAAGGACTCCAAAGTTGGCTGGGTGGGTTGATTAGAGATTAAATAACGGTAAACATGCCTATTACCAAGCAGATTTGCTACCCAGGTATCGTGGAGAAGCTATTTGTCAACTCACATATTTTGAAGAAACTGAGAAGTTTGAGAGAAGCCATTTGTAAGTAGAATGATGGCATTCCAACAAAAAATGAATTTTCTGTGACTTTTCAAAGTTGGTCAAGACAACATTGGTAAAAGGTAGGTAGACCCATACTAAACCCCATGCTAATGTGTCCCCTCCTCCAAGTTCATTGTCATGAAGCTAAAGGACTGCTAAGATTGTAGTAATGGGTGGGCAAATGACGCTAATGGGAGGATCTAGTAGATGTTGGAATTGGGTGACTAACAACATTTGGGTGTTCTACCTCACTTGTTACGCAAGAACTAACCTTTTTGGTGACAATGAAAGCTTGCTAGAGAATAAAAAACATCAAGTTTTCATCCCATTTTTTTAGTGTCCAATTGTTTGTTCTTGTTGTCATGTAGTAAAGTAAATTGTCATAGGTGTCTTGTATATTTTTGTATGAAATTAACTTTGTAAAGATTGTGAGATTGAGAAGTGGCCAATGGATGACTTTTCATAACACTATAGAAATGAAGAATGCATTGATTGGTTCAAAAATCAGATTATTTTTTAGTGACTACCTTGGTCACATGTCAATGTCTTTATAGGGTAAAACGTGTGCATGTCATGGATCACCTTATAGTGTATTTGGCAACTTCTAGTTCCTTGTATTAGATATGAATTTTACCAATTAAAATTTTCTTATCTGAATTTTATCCTATTTAACTAATGAAATGAAGTTAAACAAATTTAGACTCTATTCCAACTTGAAATTTTCAAAAATGATTGAAATTGAATATTTTATTGCAAGTTGAACTTATGGCCTCGGACCGTGGTGTATTAATTTATTTCGTTTGTACAATTACAAAAAAATATTGTTTATAAAAAACTATCATTCATTATGATGTTCAAGTATGATGAAATCTTTGGAGTTTTTTAGATAATTTTGTGATTGATATGAATTTCTTCACTTTTTCTACCAAAATATATGGTATTTTCAAATCATCACAAAAAAAATCTGAAATTTTCATGACATGTAGAAGACAATAATAATACAAATTTCAAGCACTTATTGTGACAAAATTGAGTATAAAGTATGAGGGTTTTTAACCCCTAAAACCCCGAGGGTGTTTTCTGCCAAAAAACACTCAAAACTACCACTTTTGTTGTATTCACTTAAGGAAACCAATTTTTTTGGTTTTTTGGGAATTTAACCATAGGATCTTGTACTTAATTTGCCTGAGATCATGTAGTAAAAATTTCATCAAATTTCACGGTACGGATTGGAAGATATTAGCATTCAAAGTTGAACAAAAAGTTTTTTTTCAAGAAGATGCTTAAATTGCCCGAAAAACTAAGATTGTCCATAACTTTCTCATCCCTAGTCCAAATAGAATGAATCAAAGCTTCACGTATAGGTAAAAACATAATCTTTTAGGAAAAAAATTCAAAAAAAGTTATTTTGATCTTTTATAATTTTTTTTGGGCTGCCCACCAATGTCCATTTCTTGCTCATTGTGCCATAACTTTTTCATCCGGCATCCAATTGAAACAAAAATTATATACCCACAAAGCTCTTGCATAGCTACACAACCTCAAAAAATCTCAAAAAAATTCACTTCAAATTGAGACAATAGGAACCTACCCGGACCCAAATTGTCCCTCGAGGGGACAAGCGGGGTTTTAGGGGTTAAGTTTGTGAGCATGGTCATAGGCTCCATCCATCCAAGGTTAAAGTCAATTGGATTGTATGTAGCTTACCACGTAGAACCAACTATGCATCTTCTCTTCCATGCATGTAGCTCCTATGTCTATGGGATTTGCATAAGGATGTATTATAATATATGACTTCTTCAAAGAAATTGAACTTTGTATGGGAAAAATATGTCAAACATGGTTTCTAGGAAGTATTAACCTCTAAAGGACTCATAAACCCAATATGTATTACATAACCTTTGCACCGCGCTAGCGGCGAATAGGTTATTGTACATAACCGGTTGTACATTTTTCAATCACAACCTTTAATCTTCATGATCCAAAAGTGTAGGAAGCAAGTTCAAAGGAAATAAGATTATGAGTTGCAACTTGTAATGGCAATGGTGACGGGTTGCCACTAGGACCGTGCCACGTTAGCATTGAAAAAGTTGACAACCGGTTATGTGAGTGAAAAATTTGAATTTAGATCATTTTTTAAGAAAATATGACTCCAAAGCGCTTTCAATGTCAACCACAATAAAAGAAAATGCCAAAATTAATTGCCCATTTTGGCTTAGACTGACTTGTTGCAAGATTGGGCTTCCAAATTGGTCAGGGTCGTTTTGGCAACAATCGGATTGGTCTAGGCCGCAGATACTATAGCTCTGTGACCAAAGGAATAACTAGTTCTTGTGAAAGTCACTGATCAAGATTAAAGAACATTAGAAAATGAAAATTTGTAAACATATCGTACAACAAGCTTTAAAAAAAAGATCGAATGGTCAAGTTAGTCAGAAAAATACTTGGTTTACTTTTATTGATTATTTTATGAAGCGGGATCATTTTGAAGGGATTTGAGCCTCAAATCACAAAAGAACTTAAGGATTAATTTAGTCAAAGTTGAGAAGATGTTTTGGGGACATTTGGAAAATCAATTTGAAGCATTCAACTTCAAAAAATCACAAAAGTAATTTTAACCCCTAAAAGTCCAGGGCCTTTTGGAGTTTAAAAACATCATTGCTTTTGAAGTGTTATAGATCTAAATGTCACTGAAATATACAAATGTTAACAACGCAATCTCATAGTGTATGTGTTGTAGATGGGGTGAATCAAATTTGAAGTCATTTGGCCACATAGATTGCAAGATATATTGTTTTAGTGTTGAAAAAAGATGCTGAAATTTTCCTAGCAACACACTTTGAGGTGAAATTTGATTTCTAAACCTATTGAAATGAAAACCTCCTTAAATGTTGTTTTTTCCAACTTCCTTCTACTCATAAACCTCCTTCTACTCATATGTTTCTTAGTCACTTACTCCTTCTTGGATTGATATTAAATTTTATCTAGACAAACTAGAATACTATGTACAACTTTTCCAAAAAATTGATTGGAAACGGACATTGTATGAAGAAGAAATAAGCCACCAAAGTTAATTGTAATCCAAAAATGTCTAGATTTTGAACTTCAAATTGCTTCCAAACATTCAAAACACATTGGATTGACATGGAATTTTTCTTACAATAATTAGACTTAAAAAGAAACATAACCTATTAAATTTGATTGAAAATAAGAATTGAATGAAGGAGATACAAGCCCTTGAAGTTCCAACCATTAAAGTGCAGCTCTATGAACTCAAATTGAACCTCTAAACTTTGATTGGCTACCAAAAATTAATACAATACATCTTGGATTGATCTGAAACTATACTCCCTACCACACAAACTATTGTAGAATAAGGAGTGCCAATTTTCCAACAAGTTTTATTGAATTTGGATATAACTAAGAATAGTACAAAAGAAACACGGCCCCAAATTCCATCGAACCTTAGTTTTAGTTCTCCAAGGAATTTCATCCCATATTTTTCCTAAACTCTAGCTCCTACTCCCGCATTGTGTATATTTATAATTAACTCTATTTAATGCAAAAGTTATTGGATGCGAAGGGTACAACTCTTCAAATCAGACTTGAAACTAAATTATGTGAGGCTACTTTTGATCCCCTAGGGCACTTAGGGGTTAAGAGCATCTGCAATGCACCACCCTTCAATAGTGACAATATTGGCATTGTATTGAGTGGTTCGTGGTTTGTAATTAAAATTGCACTCCAATGCAAATGTTATGAGGGGCTCCACTTCTACACCCTTGGTATGCAACTCTTCGGGATCGACAAATTTGAAAAATGTGAAGGGCATGCGAGTTGGCTCACAGTATAAATAATCATTATTGTCAATCCTTTTCAGCATTGTTATGCGTGCCAATCAATTCAACCTTCCCTTGTTTCAATGAAAAAGTCTTTTTTTAATTATTTTCTTTCTTTCTTTCTTTTTACAATGCAAAAAAGTCTATTTGACATTGGCATTGCCAACTTTCCTTGGGTCCATTTTTTTCAAAGAAAAATCAAACACTTCCACGGCCTTATGGAATAGCCCACCATTTACCTTTACAGGGCTTGTATGCCAAATACGCATTGCGGATGGCCTAACTATACTTAAATTTTGGTATGATACGCTAAAACTGCAATGTTATCAATATGGCACAATATGAACATTAAAATTTTTAGAGTTTTTTAGATGGTATTAAAAGACAGTGTCCTTGCATTGGTCCTTCTTCGGCCCATGTCACTGTTCATGGGGTGGTTCGAAGTCTGAATAGCTGCACAAAATGATTCATTTGATGCAACTCCCTCTTGCAGTAATTTGGATGATTTTGGATGATTATATTAAAATAATAATAATAATGTGAACTTTTGAATGAATTTTAAATGAAAATTGGTTGATATGGATTAAATTGAAGCAAGTTGGATGATCACAAAATTTGAGGTAGTATGAAAATAGTGTGGACCATATTATATTGAATTCATTTAAAATATTGCAAATTGTCATATCAATGGGTCTCACAAATTTTCATAATTCCAAAAATAGTGCAAGTTAGCATTACTAAGTCAAGGCAGTTAATTGAAGTAATCTTCTAATTTCTAAATCCTTCTCTAAATTTCAGCACATTTTTGCTTACATTTTTATACAAACATATTCATTATGTCAATTTCATCAAATTGGTTATAAAGAAAAGTCAAGAATTTTAAATATTCAAGAATTTTTGTTTATGAATCTTGATATGAAGGCGATGGTATAAAGACAAAACATTGATTAGTTTGTCATCTACAATATGGATGTTGGATGGTTTTGATTTTAAGTTGTATAGTATAAACTTTGGCTACCTTAATCCATAAAGGGCCAAATTGCGGGGTGGGGGTGGGGTCGGCAACATAGCAATTTTGAGCCTCTCAATACAAATGGAAGTTTTTCTTTTTTTCTATGAAATTTTCACATAACATGGGGACAAGGAGTAGCTTTAACGCCCAACAATTTTCATAACATTTGACTACATGGTTAAAAAATTATTACGTGATATATAATCTTCAATGATTGACAAGCAACTCGAGCAACTCTAAAAAATTCTTAAAAATTTACTATTCTAAGAAAAATAAATTGAAATTGTTTTTCTAAGTTTATATACATGAAAAGCTTTTAATCATTCCATTTTTATTAATGAGATGAAAGTTATGAAGAGTTTTAGTTTGCGGGCAATTATAGATTCTCTACTCTAAAATAAACTTTGAAGTCCACGATTTAACTCAATTTTGAATATTTTAAAAATAAAAATAACTTTAGGATGTAGATTGATTATTACAACGTTACAACCATTGGATTGGCATTTTTCAATTCTATAACTAAATTCTCAACAATTTAGTGTTTTGAATCATTTTTACTTCTTTCTACATACTATTTTTTCCTACATGTTGCACAATTCCAAATGATCTAAAAAATTTCAAGCATGTAGCCAACTTGCCTTGAAGAATGAATCCAAAGAAGAACCACCAGTTTGGACATTTTTTCATACAAATATGACCTTGCAAAAATGCAATTGCTCAGTTTTGCGCATGGCCCCCCAAAGGATTTTGTCACTTGAACATTAATATCTTGCAATCTACACAATGGAAATTTCTGAAATTTTTTTCCCATCTTCTCAAACTAGAGTACTACAAGATCCTATAGTTACATGTGTCTAAAAATGATTTTTTTCTAAATTTGGTACTTGTACTAGAAATGATAGTTTTGGAGTGCTTTTGGAGAAAACATAGTCAACAACTTCTAAGGATTAAAAACATCCACATGGTGGCCCAAGCAAAAGGACTTCCTAAAGAGCTTTTGATGGATTTTTTTTATGGACTCCTTAGAGCATAGGCTGTAGACTCTTCTTACCATGAGTTGCCTCAAAGACACCATTAAATTTTAAAATGGCAAAAATAATGGATTTGTTTCAATTTATTGGCAAATCCAACGATGATTTTTCTTGAAGTTGATATGGGAAAACTTGACTAGGCTTTGGTGCTTGAGGAGCTGGGGAGAATTTTGGGAGGCCAGTGATTTGTTTGGCCATTGGTGCACATGGGTTGGGGGATTTTGCCATCCCTTCCATGGTAGGACCCAGTTGGCAAGCCCCCATGTGGATGCTCTAATGTATGAGCATGATAAGTAAAATCAAGTTCATGATAGTCAGAACACATGCATGCTCAATATTGGTGAGGTCTTTGTTGTGCTACTTAATTTTTATTAGTCACGTCCCTATAATCCCAAATATATATAGTATTTTATGGGAATTTTCACATTTATTTAGAAAATCAAATTTCTTCATTTTGTTTAGTGTTGCTTCTTAAATAGTGTTATTCCTACAAACATAGGTATTCACTAAATAAAATATTTTATCACCAATTAATATGTATCAAGAAGATGCAAACATCTTATGGGTATTAATAATGATATTGTTTGATAATCAATTACTATATATTCTACTTCACTCTAGGTTTGTTGTGGTAAAATGGTATCCTATACATTGCATACACCATAAATGATAAAGACCACACTATACAAGTAATTGTAACACCAACCAAAATAAAATAAAAACGCAATCACTAAATATTGTAGATTCTTTAACCCTTAAAGGTTTAAAGTCTTGAAATGAATTAAAATTTGGGGGGGGCAGGTTATTATGGCGTCAAAATCTACAATCATTTTTTTAAACTTCTTTTGGAAGCAAGGGAATGTTTTTACTTTTGAGCATTATAATTCTTATCACAATTGTTGTTCAGGAAAAAAAAGTCATGCCTTCCTAAGCTCAACTCCGGGCAACAAAAAAACACTAAATTTCTTTTTTTTAATTCCTTATAAATTATATTCAAGTCTACTTTTGAATGCTTTGCTTCATTCAATTTGGAATTAGGCACGTGAAAGTTCTGATGAGCCTTTGTTTTTGTTTCTCTCGTGTGTCTCGTTCCTCTCTTGTAGCTACCCAGAAGCTCTGTAAGTTGACTCTGGGTTTGCGGATTTTTAATTGATGCATCAAGAGGCAGTACAAGATGGTGGTGGTGGAAAAAAATAAAAAAATAAAAAAATAAAAAAATAAAAAAATAAAAAAATAAAAATCTATCTTTGCATGCCCTTTGATTTTTTTTAAAGGGTTACTTACTTTGCTTGTGTTTTCAAATTCTACTCCTTTGATCCCTTCCATCGGTCCAGCCTTCCAATCATCAAATAATAGAATTCGATGATTCTAGTGACGGAGGTTGTTTCCATACAAAAGGTTGGATAGCACTGAAAACCCTGTCCAGTAGGGGGGCTTCATGATGACATAGGGATCATACACACGAGGAAAAAGCGGCCACTTTGGGGCAAGTGGCTCGGGATTGAAGCCCTGAGGAGGAGGAGGAGGTTTGGGGATCAACAAAAGCTACATCCATCTACCGTGATTGTGCGGAAGTTTGAGGAGAGGCTTGCACAAAAAGTAAGCCACTGCACTAAGGACAAAGACCTTGTCTAGTGTTGTTGGAGGTACTAGGTCGCGCAGATTTAGGTGTAGGGTCTTGAACAAACAGTCTCTTCATTCACGTCAACTCTCTCTCTATGAGGACAAGATTTTCTTCTTTTTGAAAAAATAGGAGGTTCATAAATCGCCCATTTAAAGAACTGAAACTGAGATTTGGGGGGAGGTCAAGCTTTTTGAAATATTTTGGGGGGGGGAGGTGAATTTTTCTGGAAAGAAAAAGTGGAATTGGCATCTAACACAAGTCATTTCATGCTTTTTGGAGCTGTGTGGAATTAGTTATGAAACTTTGAAGTCGAAATGGCATAGGGCTCTAAAATTGCCCACCTCCGCAAATGTACATTGTTTGTACATTGCTGAAGGCTATGGAAAAAAAACATGTACATTTGAGGAAGTGGGTGATTTTAGAGCTTGTGCACTTTCAGAACCTTGTTTTTTTTTGTTGATTGAACAACATTTTGGTCACTACTATCCTAAAATCTATTTACAAAGTAACCCCATCTAATTGTGATGGCTATTTGAAGAGCTGACTCGTATGTGGTCTTGTTTAAAATTTAAGCCTTGCGAACATGAGTCAAAGTCCAAGGGCCAATTCATCTGCGTGCGCTTATTTTTTGCACTTTGAAAATTTGTAGTTTATTCAGGTGTTGTCCAAAAAAATGCTTGCAAAGATCATATAGATTTTTCCTTCTCACAAAAGTTAACAAAAATTTAGACAAATTAAATATGGGAAAACGTGCTCAAATGCTTATTCAATATATTTTAAGGCAAAACAATGTTTTTCTACATTCACTACTTTTTCCTCCACTTATATAATTTTGGGGCATTCTTTTTGGAAGCTACACCTACAAATTTGATATTCCTAAATAACTTGATGCCAAAAGACCTCCTTTTCTATTAGTGCATTTTATTCAAAATCACCAATAGGTATTACAAAAATATCAAATGAGGAATTTTGTTTTCTCTAGTCATTTTGTTTATTGTTTCTCCAACTAAACTCTTAAGACTCTTAGCTAAGGCCATCTCTACCTTTGCTCACCCAACTTAGCATACTCTAGTTTTACATCTATTTTTGAAGGGCCCTCAAACTATGTGTCTCCTATCCTTGCTCACTAAATGTATTCTACAAATAATCAAGTAACTAATCATCAAATCAAATAAAGGATGTACCATCTAAACTTAGAAGAATAGTGATATGAAGGGCCATAGCTTGATGTGTTAAGATTAACCTCCAAAGGACCAAAGTATATTTTTTTTGGCAGCATAGAGATTTTGGGTAGCTCACTATAGATATTTTATTTATTTATTTTCTTAAAATTCTCACACAACATGTAGACAAGTTTGTTTTTTAAGGCCCAACAATTTCATAATTTTTAACTACATGGTTTGAAAATTACTGTATGAAATGCAATTTTTAGTATTTGGTGGAGAACTCAAAATAATCATTTTTTTGAAAAATAAAGATTTTGAAATTGTTTTTTTAGATTTATATATGTGGAAAGCTTTTAATCATTCCATTTTGATTAATGAAATGAAAGTTATGAGGAGTTTTAATTTGCCGGCAATTCTAGATTTTCTATTCTAAAAAATACTTTGAAGTCCTTTATTTAACTCAATTTTCAATATTTTTGGAAATAAAATAATATTATAAAATGTAGATTGTTTATTACAACACTACAATCATTGAATTTGTCATTTTTCTATTCCATAAATAAATTCTTAACAATTTAGTATTTTGAATCATTCACTACTTCTTTCTACTTACTATTTTTTCCTATAAGTTGTACAATTTTGAATGATTTCAAGCATGTAGCCAACTTCTCTAGAAAAAAGAGTCCAAAGAAGAAACACCATTTGAGACATTCTTTCATACAAATGTGACTTTGTGAAATGTAGTTGTCCATCTTTTTGCAAGGCCCCCCCAAGGATTTTTGTCACTTCAAATGCTAATATCTTGCAATCTGCACAATGGAAATTTCTGAAATTTTTTCCACATCTTTTTAGACTAGTGTACTACAAGATCCTATGGTTAAATATGTTCAAAAATGTTTTTTTTTCTAAAATTTAGTACTTGTATTATAAATAGCAATTTTGGAGTGTTTTTAAAGAACAAATAGTCAAAAACCTTTAGGCATTAAAAGCTTTACCACCCAAGTGCATTAGAAATGATGCGCCAAAATGTTTTTTGAAGGCACGTCCGGGGTCCTGGGCATGTTTCGTTCAAGAACCGTCCTCTTCCACCCTTTGACATTGTAGAAGCTTGCTACCATGTTGTTGCTCCTTTCGAAGCACTATAAATCCACTTTCTCTGCCCATGTGGTGGCTAGTAATACTTTTCTACTACCTTGTTGCATGTTGCTACAAGTTTTTTTCTTGAAAGGGGTATATTCAAACCAAGTTTGACAAGTTTCACAGTGTGGTAATTAATTGAAGATACCCTTCGAGTAGGACATTTCATTACAAGACCACTCTATGAGTTTTTGTTGGATGACAATGGGCAACAAAAACAGGCCGTCAAGGCCATGCCAAGATGCAAATGCTTTGAGGGCCAAAAAAATATTTGGAAGGGCTAGGAACATCCATGTTTGGTGTATGTGAGGCCCTTGGAAGCACAAAATATGGAATAGAGTGCAATTGAAATATCCCAACCTAACCTAATGCTACATAGATTCAACTCCATTCTAATAATATGAAAATTTCAACAGTCTGGTTGTCACCTATCATGTCCCGTCCAATCCCTTCCCTTCCCAATAGCTTCACTTTGCTTCCAGCTTCCTCTTCTCCCTCCTCCATGTTGAGCTTGCTCTCCTAATTTAAGATAGACTTTGCAGTAACTTAATGCACGAGGACTCTTGGGATTTTGGGTAGGCTTGTATAATCTCAATTTTTGACATGATTTTTTGAAACTTTTTTTGAAGATAGGACATTAGATTAGCTTTGTGCAAAAATAATCTCTATTTCAATCGGTGCTTGGGGAGCAAAAGTTATGCCATCCTAAGTCCCCCAAACAACTCCAGGGGCAACTCAAAAATATCACAAAAAATTGTATTTAAAAATAAAATAAAAATTGTTCTCAAATATTAAAATTTTGTCTACATTCTATTTGGACTAATGATGGGAAAGTTATGAACAATCTTGTTTTTTTGGGCAATCTAAGCAACTAATTGAAAAAAAAACTTGTTTTCTTCACTTTAAAATGCAAATATCTTGCAATCTACATTGTCATAGGTTTTGAAATTTCTTCCATGCATTCTTATACTAGTCTAGTATAGGATTATGTGTTTAGATATGAAAAAAAAAAACATTTTTTTAAAAGTTTTTTTCTCTTTGCAATAAAAATGACAGTTTTGAGTGGTATTTGAAGAAAAAAAAGGCCTTGGGACTTTACAGGTCCAGCTTACTTGTATATAAGGACACTGCAGGGCTGTGGCAGCTTCGGTCTGGTCATCCCACTCTGTGGGAACTAAGTAACTTTAAGTTCTGTTGAGGAATCGAACATTGTAAACCTTCAACTTCAACTTGAATACCTGCAATACCTGCCATCCCGTTCCCGTTCCTCAGTTCAGCACCTTGGAATTCTGACGGACGGCCTGACGGCCTGACGCAGGATTCGCACGGACGGAGCTCCACAGGAACTGAAGTTCCAGTTGAGGCATATTCCATGTGCAAACAGAACGGAACCTTGAGTGGCGACGGAGTTGAAGAATCAGTCCGTCAACTGAAGCATCCGTCACTCTGGAGAGCGAGCTTACCGGTATGGGATTCACTGCCCCCAAATTTCCATACGCCAACGGAAGGAAGGACGTGGTGGGACTTTGGGATGGTCAACGAAGGTAGGAATACCATAAATGGTTAGAACAAGCATTTCAGAATTGTAGGGTATGGGGAATTCTTTGAGAAATTGTGCTCAATATGTGCAAAAACAAGGATGAGGAAGAATTTTTCTTTTAAATTCAAATTTACAAATTTACAAAAGTCCTCAAGAATGAACATTTGAAGCAATATAAATGTGGATTCTTCATCCGGATCCCATTCTTGTCTCATAGGTTCACCTAAAACGGCTACATTTAGAACATTTGAAGCAATATAAATGTGGATTCTTCATCCGGATCCCATTCTTGTCTCATAGGTTCACCTAAAACGGCTACATTTAGAACATTTGAAGCAATATAAATGTGGATTCTTCATCCGGATCCCATTCTTGTCTCATAGGTTCACCTAAAACGGCTACATTTAGAACTTGTTCCTACTCAAGTGTGAGCCAATCAAATGCAAGCAAATTGAATCTTTAAAAAGAAAAATTCAGAGTCAATTATTGTTGATTTCAAGACAACCAACTCTACCGTTATTGGTATTCCTTACTTACTTACACTTTGTGCATATTGAAGAATGGATGGTTTTCATACGATTATTTGCATGCTAATTTTATTCATGCAGCTACAACCATGTCATTAAGTTTAAGTTCAAAGACGTTTTAGTTTTAGTTTTAGTTTTTAATTATGAAGAATTAACTCATCAATCACCGCATAAGCAAACTTCAAATTCTTCTCCATATAAATATAAGGACTTGCATGCTTTGAAATTTGGTTAAATGCCATGTTAAGATTCACCTTCAAAAAACAAATTGTAAAAGATTTTTTACTACAAATTTAATTGCAAATTAAAAGGCAATGAAGTTGAAATTTGGGAGTGCTATTTTGTAAGCCTCGGAGTGAAAGCTCAAGAGCTTGAGAGCTTGTGAGCCTCAAAATTTGTGAGGTATTTAGTGTGTTGTTTGGATTTTGAACCTATGTCTGTGGTTTAAAAATTTAGGATCTTTATAGCTAGTAAACCCTAAGGAGGTCTCATGATTGAAATTCTAAAAAAAAATCAAATGTTTTTTTAATTTAAAAAAAAAATTGTTGTGACTTTGTCACTTCATAAAGGTCCTTTGAAGGGTTTGGGGTTTGAAACTTAAAAAACACACTTATTCAAAATCCTTTTTCTAAACAAATTCAATAATTTTAATAATTATTATTTATTCACAACTCCATCTCCCCTAGAACCCCCCTGTCAATATGCAGTGGTCCCTTGGAGGGTTTGGAATTCAGGACTCCAAAAAATTAAAAAACAATTCTTTTTTCAATATTTTTTCTTCACTTCATTACCTCCATAAAATCCTTTTGGTACCAAAAGAATCCTTGGGGGCTTTGGCTTTGAGACTCTCAAAATTAGAATTAGAATTTTTTATAATGACTAAATAGTTCTTTTGCAATTTTGGCACCCCAAATATCCTTTTGGTACCAAGAGATCCCTTGTAGGGTTTGGAATTGGGGACTCTCAAATTGAAAAAATTATAATTTATAATTATAATTTTTTTAATTAATTAATTAATTAATTTATTATTATTATTATTTTTGTTGAAAGTTTCAACCCCCCAAAAACCGCAAGGGGGATCTCAGTACCAAGATAAGTTTTTTGGAGTGATAAAATCACAAATTTTATTAAAATTAAAAAATTAATTTTTTGCAACTTCATCACCTTGAGAAATCCCTCTTCGGATTGAGAGCCCCCTTGTGGTTTTAGGGGTTTAGAAATCTTTAATCTCCAAATAAATAAATAAAAAAATTTAATTTAAAAAAATTTAATTTAATTATTTTTTTCAACTTTGTCAACCTAAGAAACCCCTCCTGGTATTGAGAACCCTCTTGTATGGTTTGGGGTTAGGGACTTTCAAAATTTTAAAGAAAAACAAACTAAATAAACTAAAAAGGTTTTTAAAATTAAAATTAAAAAATTAAAAAAATTAGAGACTTTGTCACCCTGAGAAACCCTTCTTGTTACACAAGAACCTCTTGTGGGTTTGGGGTTTGCGACTTTCAACCAAACCAAATTAATAAATAAGTTTAAATCTCATTTTCTTTTAAATAAATACTTTTTTTTAAAACTTTTCCATCTTAAGAGACCACTTGCAGGGGTCGAGGGTTGACACCCGCTAAGGAAACCCTTGTGGAGTTTGGGATTTGGAACTCTAAAAGAAAAGAATTTCAAAAATATTTATTTATTTTTATTTTTCCTTCATTGCAACTTGTAACCCTTGAAACCCCTTTTTGGTACCAAGCAATCCTTTGTAGAGTTTGGAATTTGGGACTTTCAAAATTCAAAATTCAAAAAAAAAAATTCTATTTTTTTTTTTTTTTTTCAACTTCGCCACTCCAAGAATCTGTTTTGGGTTTTGAAGTTTGGGACTCTAATAACACTTTCTTTTTTTTTAATTTAAAATAAATAAATTAGTGTGTGAATGTGTGTCACAATCCCATCTCCTTCCAAAATCCTTTTGGGCATTGAGAAGCCCTTGGGGGATTGGGAGGTAAAACACTAAAAATTTGCACCTACCACATGAGCCCTCCATCAATTGTCCAAAATATTTGTTTTCCTTTGGAAACCATTCAAAGGCTTGATCATGAACAAACATTTTCATAAGAAGAAAAAATGGTGGACTAAAATTGTTGCCTACCAGAGTGCCAAGCCAAGTACGATGTGTGTGCCAGTAAGGTCCCACGGTCATAGGTCCATGTCATAGGGCTGAAATTATACTGTTAATATTAAAATTTTGAAATGTCTCCACTTTTATCTCTATTGGCCTCAAAAAAATCAAGTTTGTTTTTGGTCGACGCTCTAGGCTCACAAAGCTTACACTCACAGCTCTTCAACTCACATTTTTAGGCTCACAAACTAGCGTTGTTGGATGAAATCTATTTGAAAATTCCTTTTTATTCCTTGTAACCCTTCACTACACGGTGTGGTGAAACAAAATTTTGTTCCCATCATAGTTGGAATTGGTAGTTGAATTGCGTGATTATTATTTAGTAATTAAGACGGTTGTTGTCCACTTTTTAGATATATACGGTAAATGGCATGTTTACTTTCTATATATGGGATAGTTTAGCAAAAAAATGGTACATTATCTTGTATACTTTCAATACTTTAAGGTATTTTTTTCCTTAACCCCTAAAATTTCATTGTTTATTTAGGGGACAAACCAGATTTTGGAAGGTTCCTATGACCAAACTCAATATTTGGTGAAACTTTTTCAAAATGTAGAAAAATTTACTAGCTTTCAAAGAGTTTCATTTTTATTTCAATTGGTGCCTAGGAGCAGAAGAGTTACTTCAATAAGCCCAAAATTGAACTTGGTGGGCATAAAAAAAATTCTATAAAAACTTCAAATAATTTTTTTTCCCTTATGGACTGCATTTTTGTCTACATGGAAAGCTTTGATCTACTTCATTTGAATTTGTCATTTGAAAATTGTGTAGCACCTTGTTTTGTAGGCATTTTTTGGGAGAAAAAAAATTTAGTATTTATTTTTTAACTCAATTTCCACATTTATTAAAAACAAAAAGTTTTGCAAGCTTAACTTTGATTGTTTGAACAATCTTTAAAAACTTATTAAGTAGAAGAAGGTACGTAATAGAAGGAAAAAACAAACCACATTATTTTTTTTAACTTTTATTTTTTCTATATTTTCAACTCAATTGTTCATGATAATTTTTTTCAAAATCTATAGTGCAAAATCTATAAGTTAAGAAGATTCAAAGTCTCATAAACTAGGTTGCCATGGTCCTCCAAAATATGATTTCTTCACTTTGAACGCATTTATCTTGCAATCTATGGAATCAAAGATTATGGAATTTTTATCACATGTTTTCATAGTAGTCTACTGCAAGCAACTATTAATAAATTTTGAAAAAATACTGTTCAAATTTTTTTTTTGCTCTCTGCAAGTCTAGAAATGGAAATTTTGAATGGTTTTGATGTAAAAAAAGGCCTCTAAGGTTTTAGGGGTAAGCCTTTAACCCCTAAGTGCCTAATCCTTTCCAAGTGTATTCTTCCTATGAAAAAAGAGCATGGACTTATAGTTATCTCCAATGATGCAAATTGTTTTTTTTCAAAATCTAACCTTACAGATGTTTAAAGAGCTAGTTCATTAGTATGTATACCAATTTTGAGTGCAAAATTGCATAGGAGTTGTGAGATCATAGCAAGAGAAATTTATGTTTTCTATTTTTAGTATGCTGCCCCTCTCCACAATGTTTGAGAAATTTTCAAATAAATATTTTTGGGGATTGGAGGTGACATGAACAACTACAAATTATGTTAGCACACTAAAATACACTTTCAAACAACTTAATTTCACATGAAAAGCTATTAAACTCATTACACAATCCACCTTGCAATTGTTGAAATGCAGTTTTTTTTATAAGTAGAAATCACAAATAACTCCAAATCAACACTTGCATGTTTAAATTTTCAGTGGTGAAAATCATGAAAACACTTTACTCTTTCCATTGGGACCATTTTCAAAGCAAATGGATAAGTGCAACTTTTTAGATCTCAAATTAAGTGAAATTTGCAAGCTTTGTTCAAAGCCGGGAAATCAAGTAAAATTGGCAAACTTTACTCTTCCACTAATGATACATATATGCCTTTGAGGACCTCTCAAAAAAATCAAATATTTACCTTTTTTAGTGAAAAATAAAAGTTTCCAATAGTTAACCTTCAATACTGCTCGTGAAATTTTTTTAACTGGTCAAAGGAATTTAACTGCCCGTACCCAAATGAGCCTGGAATTTTGCAACGATCATATTTGGTCGCTCAGGTAGTTAGGGGTTAAAGGACATTTCATGTTTGGGCTTGGTAAAACTTCCTTAGATTTCTACATTAAAACACACATTTTAAAGTTTTGATATTTTTCATATGTAATAATATATGTCTAAAATTTGATCTCTTTTTCAATAATAGAAAATATCAAATTAAATTTTACATAACTTTTAAGAAAAAATTATTTTTAAAACCATAGTTATTACAAAACTGCTTTAAAACAATACAAAATTTTGATTCAAGTGGAAATAATAGTGATAAACATCATGATGTTATTGATGTACTCTTTAAATTCACATAAGGAGAAATTTGATAGAAAAAGTTCACAAGTGTGTATTTTGAGCTTTCAAGATGCTATCTTCAAAGTGTCATAAAAATTACAATTTTGACAATTTTGAACAAAATTAAAATGGAGTAAAAAGAAGATTTTTGGAGCTATATTTTCTTGGTTAAACTTTAAAACATTAAAAAAAAAAAACCATGTCAAAATTCAAGTTTTAACTTTCAAAACACTCGGGGGGGCTTTTAATGTCTTTTAAGAGTTAAAACTTGATTTTAACATTCAAAATTATTTATTTAGTTCTGGAGCAATAAAATCAAAATGAAGCTCCTAAAATGCAATTTCTACTCCGTGTGAATTAGAAAAATTCCTTAAAATAAACATTTTAGTGAAGTTTGAAGTTGAAGATCTATAATCGCATTTCAAAAGATGGATTGACATGGAAATTTCTTTATACCACAATATCCTACACCATAATGTACTTATATCTTTTAAATTTTGGATATTTTGAAAATGATTTGTACTTCCTCTGTCCCAAAATGATTGTCCACTTTGAATGTCATTTTTTTTTAAGGTTTTTTTAAGCATGTCAAATTTTTTTTCCTTATGGCTAATTTTATTTAGGTTGCAATGAACACATGCAATGTTCTTCATTGATTATAGTGATATAAAATTTGGAACCTTATTTTAATTATGTTTTTCACAATATGGTCAATAAAATTGGCTCAAAAAAATATCAACAAAATATGGACAATCATTTTGGGATGGAGGGAGTATGTGATATGAATATTCTTCATTTTTTCTTCAAAATTTCATGGTAAGTTTTAATTTTCACCAAAAAAATTGAAAATTGTAATGATAAATATTAGACATGTAATTTTATTTCTAAAAATAAAAATAAAAATTTTCACTCATAAATAGAGAAGAAATGGAAGATATGTAGTGAAGTACTTTCATGTTTGATTGCACAATTATTGGTTCTGTGCTTTAAATTATTATTTTTTAATTTATATGTTAAACAAATGAAAGAACCATTGCATTTTTTTTAAATCGCCATACAAAATAGTAAAGCCAAAGGCTAGATTTTTGAAGAGAAACGAGCTCATAGAAAAGAAGAGTCAAAACAAAGCTACAAAAACAAGCTAGGAGGGGGGGGGACACTTGTCGAGATGAAATGATCTCCATTCCTATGTGCAAGGACAAGAGAGTGAATCAAATACTATTGAAATTCCTTCAAATAACACCAACTTATTGGGGATGATGACAAGTTGATGCGCCTTCATTTGCGCCGTGCAGTCGGAGTCCCACAAAGCTTCCCAAAGAGCTTTAAGTTTGAGAGAAATCTAGAGGTTGTCCTTTAAGGGTTAAGATACTTCAATACTTGGTTGACGTTTGGTATTTTGTGGTATTTGAATATATATGTCATCCTTGTGTTGGAGGTTAGCTTGAAGACCTAAAAGTCTAGTGGAGAGTCTACGTTTCCAAGTGGATTATATTTGCCATGCGCTCTAGTTCCAAGATCTAGGTGGATGTTTTTATTGGATGAAAGCATAGTTTCTCTAGTAAGAAAATGAAGAGTTCGGATGTTGTGTATTGATAGAGTTGGGTTTTGAAATGTTATTTGCAGTGTTTTGCTATAACACTCCACATCCCATATGTGCAAGGTAGCTTTGCTTTAAATTAATTAAAAAAATACAAATGTTGAATTTATTTGCTAATTCTTGGAGTAAACAATCGAATCTTTAAATAAATGTACAAATTATTTGCCAAAAATCCATAAAATGCATTGAAAATTCTTTAACCCCTAAAGGACCAACATGCGTTTTTTGGCAGTATAGAAAATTTGGGCAAGTACCTATGACTAGAGATTTTCATATTTTTGTCTGAAATTTTAATAGAAGTTGTGCGCAAGGAATATTTTTCATATGCACTAAATTTCATGACATTTGGAAATATCAGTAAAAAGTTATGGCCTAATGTGTTACTTTTTATTTGGGCCGGGCAGCCTGGGCAGATCACAAAAAAAAAAACTTTTTCAGAAACAAAAATTTGAAATTGGTTTCCTAAAGTTATATATACATAGAAAGCTTTGAATCATTCCATTTTGATCAATGAGTCAAAAGTTATGAGGAATTTTAGATTGCGGGCAGTTATGGAATCTCTAGGTCGAAATAAACTTTGAGATCCTTTATCTTACTCAATTTTCAATATTTTATGAAAAAAATAAAATCCTAGGATGTAGGTTGTTTATTACAACATTTTGACCATTGGGATTGGCATTTTCCAGTTCCATACTTAAATTCTTAATAATTTTGTATTTTGAATCATTCTCTACTTCGTTCTACTTACTATTTTTTTTCCTATATGTTGTACAATTCCAAATGATGTGAAATTTTTTAAGCATGTAGCCAACTTGTATAGGAAAAAGAATTCAGAGAAGCACTACCATCTTGGAAATTTTTCCATAGAAAAGTGAGCTTCTGAAGTGCAGCTGCCCGGTTTTTCGCAGGGTCAAGAAAACGATTTCAGTGATTTTGAATGCTCATATCTTGCAATCCATGCAGTGGAAATTTATGAAATTTTTATCACATGTTCTCAAGTCAGCACACTACAAGATCCTATGGTTACATGTGTCAAAAAAAGTTTCTTTTTCAAAATTTTGATACTTGTTCTAAAAATGGCAGTTCTTGGGCGTTTTCGGTGAGAACATAGTCACTAAATTGTAGGGGTTTAGTCAAATGTCAATCTGTCATTTGACTATCTATTGTAATGAATTTTTTTGATGACAAAGTGAAGGAATTATTTCATTGAAATTGTGTGAGAATGAAGGGTGAATAGATCATTTTATAATCATGAATCCTCAAAGAGTATGGGATAATTTGAAGACGAGAGCTTGACTGCTCATTGTCAAATGTAGGAATTGTGTTCAAAGTATAATTTTAGACCTCATTTTGGCACACTAGTAGTAAATAAATTTTTCCAAAAATCCAAACTAAAGAAAGTTGGGAAATCAGGCTAACTTTCATCTCCAAAAAACCATTTGTGAATTTGAGCCTTCCAAAAAAATTATGGACAATTCAAATTGGAAAGCTTTTTGAAAAAAATTATTCTACTATGTCTAAATGAAGTTTGAAATTCTACTTTGGTCACAATTCCTACTTTTGACTTCACTATGAGTAGTTGAGCTTTTACTAATCTTAATTCACATATCCCTCATGGGTTGTTTTACCTCTTGCCACCCCACTTGTACAAATAGCTTGTTTATTCTTTTTCTACGCTCATGAAGTGACTTTTGAAGCTATGCGACTAACTCATGCATGTGGAGAGTAAGGTATAAGCACCAATAGTCAATTATATAAGTGATTTTGGAACAGCTAATGAGGCATATGAGGTGATGGAAAGTTTTCCCATATAGGAAGATAGGAAATATGGGAATTGAAAAAATTTCAAAATTTTATTCCTAAAATACTATGAATTTTGGGAGCCAGAAAGTGCACTTGATCCATAGTCAATGTCTAGAGTCTTCAAATTCCAATCATTCAAGGACTAAGGTAGGAGGTCCATAAATTGCCCATCTAAAAGTGGAAACTGAATTTTGGGGAGGTGAAGCTTTTTGGAATATTTTTCAGTTAATTTGTTTTTGAAAGACAAGTGGAATTGGCATCTAACTTAATTTGTTTCACATTTTTTGGAGCTTTGTGGAATTAATTATGAAAAATTGTAGTTGAAATGGTATAGGGCTCTAAAATTGCCTATTTCCTACAATGTACAATGTTTGTACATTGCATAAGGTTACAAAAAGCAACATGTACAAACAATGTATATTTGAGTACATGGGCAATTTTAGGGCCTATGCATTTTAGAACCTCCTACCTTACTTTCCTACTCACT
The DNA here is from genome assembly GCA_951230915.1 of Antitrichia curtipendula. Classification (NCBI taxonomy): domain Eukaryota; kingdom Viridiplantae; phylum Streptophyta; class Bryopsida; order Hypnales; family Leucodontaceae; genus Antitrichia; species Antitrichia curtipendula. Next base: position 2,076,266 of record OX579635.1, on the reverse strand, counting down.
ACTGCATATTTTTTTGTTTACTACTTTTGGACATGTGTCATAACTATATTAGTCCCAACCTTGAAAAGGACAAAAAAAAACATTTCAAGCTTAGGTTCTAGCTTAAGGTTGGAAATAGCACATCTTACAAATTGGGTAATGGGTGTGGTTGGCAATTGGTGCTTCTACCTTAGTCATGTTAGGGTAGAAAATGTAGGTTAAAGGTTGGATGAAAGGCAAACTATAATTTTTTATTTATCCCAAAAGTCGAATTTCAAAAAATTCCTATTTCAGGTGCCAAACATTAAATTTTCAAGTTAATTAATTATTTGCCTGGACAATGGAAAGGCTGCCCTGTACCTACGATAGTAGAGTTAATTGTAAAGTGTGTGCAATGAAGGACCAGTAGCCAAAGTTTGAAAAAAAAAGAAAAAAACTCCTTGAGTGAAGCACCCAAATTCAGATGTGATGGAGTTAAGTGTTGTGTTTCTTTTGCACTATTCTTACATCTTAATTAAGCCTTCTTCTCACACCCTTGTACTGTACAAACTGGGGTTCACTTCAGGATTAACTCAGTATTGATGATGATAACATTATTCCGTCAGGCTGATTATATTTACCAGACTACCAGTAAGCCAAGCGAAATTTAGAAAGATGGTAAGTAGCCTCCTCAATCCAAGTTACCCCAATTAGCATTAGCTTTGGTTTTATTTAACCATCCCCAAACTGCAGTGCACCTGGTCTCACCCTGTGTCCAGATTCAATCTACAGTACAGGGATCCCCTTCTGTATTCTTTTCAACCCGAGGCAAAATACCGGCAGAGCTTTAGCGTATACCGGTGCTCGTACAGTAGTGGGTTTGTCTCCCCATTCTTATCAGAAGACAACTGTCTACCTTATCCCTTAACCCCCGCAAGGCCCGGGGGGGTTGAAAATATCATTGCTTTTGAAAGTGTTACAGTCCAAAATGTCACTAAGGGACAGAAATCTCAACCGTACAATCTTGTAGTATATGTGTTGTAGATGGCGTGAATCAAATTTGGAATCATTTGGCCACATGGATTGCAAGATTATAATGTTTTAGTGTTGAAATTTTCCCAGCAATACATATGGAAGTGAAATTTGATTTCTAAAACTACTCAAATGAAGAGAAACCTTTAAACTATAAAGTTATTCAAAACCATCATACAAACACATCGGTGAAAAGTAAATATCATTTGATTGATTCATTGTGTCTGCAAAATGGCTTTGAAATGTCAAAAAATAGAAAGAAAAGTTGCAAAAAACGCATTTGAGGTTGAACCTCCTTCTACTAAAATGCTTCTCAAACGCTCGTAACTTCTTGGATTGATACAGAATTTTAGCCAAGCTAACTAGACTAGAATGCATTTGAATATTTAGAAGCAATTTGAAGTTCAAAATCTAAACATTTTTGGATTAGAGTAAACTTCAACAACTTGTTTTTTCTTCATACAGTGTCCGTTTCTAATTGTTTTTTGGGAAAAAACCACCTTGGAGGCTTGGATTGACATGCAAATTTTACCACAATAGCTTGACTTCAAGGGGAACATAATCTAGTAAATTTTATTGAAAAAACACACTTGGTGGAGGAAATACAAGCCCCAAAGTTATAGACATCAAATGCAGTTTGGTGATAGTCTAAACTTTGATTGGCTCACAAAAAATTATGTCATCTTGGATTAATCTGAAAATCTCACCACACAAACTAGAAGAAAGAGCACAAATTTTTCAACAAGTTTTGTTGAATTTGGACATTGGATGCAAAAGTTACAACACTTTTGAATTGGACATGAAACTATGTGATCACACATTTGGTCCCTTTAGGTGGTGAGGGGTTAAAGGCTAGAGGCTAGAAGAAGAAAATTTCCAAATTGTCAATCTTTGATGTAGTGTTTAAATCAAAAATTTAAAAATTTCATACCTCAAAATAGATTTGTTGTCTTCTCTTGTTTTGTTTTATTTCATTTAGTTTGTTATGGTGAGATTTGTAGAACCATGCATCTCAAGTTGCATTCTTGGATACCGTTGAAAAGGCCTCTGCAAGGAGGGGTACATGGGCTTTGTTTTGTGGCGTTCCAAATGACAAACAAATAGATATTTAATTTTGAAGATTTATGAATTAAAAAACGAGAAAATATTTAATCTAATTTTATTTTGGTTGTGGCAACAACACATGGCATTAGTTTCTATTAATTACAATTGTATAAAAGTATATTAAACAATAAGGCAATGTGTGCAAAAACTTCAGACCATTTCACCGCTTGGATTGAAAGATTATAATGTTCAAAGTAAGAATTTTTTTTCCATTCATGCAAGTCAACAAACTTCAAGTTCTCTTGGAATAAATTTTTTGCTTTACACAAAAATGAGGATTTTGGCCATTCACTAGTATATGGTGGTAGGTTCACTTGTGAAAAAGTTCAAAAGCATATATAAAGTCTAATTTACTCTAAATTACCTTGCAATGCAAAGAGGTTAAGTGAATTGGCAATACACTAGTCATTTTTTGATGATTTCTTGTGCAATAAGGAAATTTTTAATTTTTAATCCAAACAATGAAAAGTTAGAGACAAGCAAATGAAATATGGGAGGAAAATTTCAAGAAAAATAGTAATTTACAAATTGCAAGATAATAGGACTTGAAGTTAGAAGAAAATGTTTATTCTTGAAACCACCCTGACATAGCTAACAAAGTTTGATTATTTTTAGAATGTGATTTGAGAACTAAATTTTTTGGGGGGGGACAATTGTAAGCCATTATATTTTTATTAATTACATATATGCCAAATTTCAAATGTTGATGATCATTTTTGTAAAAGATGCCCGAATTGACTGAGCTGCCCAAAAAATCCAAGACGACTTGACTTTTGATTCAGGCACCTAAACAGAGAAAAATAATTGTATACCCAATGAGGGGTGCATGTTCACACCTTGTGTCAAATTTTTGTGTACATCTAACCAAAATTAACTTCATAGAAACCGATCCAGATTTTGAATTGTCCTCTCAAAAGATTATTGGCCTTTAGGGTTTATATGATACAATTTTCACAGCCCTAACGTGGAGAGGCTAAATAGATGATGAATATACTGACATTATGCAATCCATCCTACATGTCCACACTTTGTGATCAAGGTATCCCCTAAAATTCTTTAGTGTTTACATTTTTTTCAACTTCAAACCAAACCCTTCTCATAAACCTGACAATACAATACAGCAAAAATAATTAATTTCCACATGATTCAGCTGTAAGATCTTATTTCTTGACTTACTGTTCAATTTCAAACCATAAAGTTGCAAAAGTTGTACATGTGCATGCCAAATGTTATGGTCATTTGGGACTTAAAACATACTAAATTTTTTTAATAACAAATGGTGATTCACTCAAACTCAATTTACACAAAGAAAACTTTAAGGAGGTAGACATTGTGATAAGGTTTTTTTTTCCTTCAAAATCATAGGATCCACTTGTGGATCATGATATACAATATGTGCTACCCAAAAAAATTCAAAAAAGAATTCATATTGATCACTCAATCTTGAAGTCAAACTTAGTATAGTGCTTAAGGTAGGATAAACTATTGTCAGAAGTCCCCCTTTTAAAGGACAATAATGAAAAGCTATATGTTTTTGCCATGTGTCTAAACCACAATACTTCAGTAGGGTGGTGGTTCACCCTATTCTTATGATTTTTTCTTAGGGTAAACCACAATACTTCATTAGGGTACGAAAAGGTGAAATTGGCCCCAACATTAAAATCACAAAAAGCATTTGTATTGGGGCCTTCAAAAGGTTGATACGCATCAAACTTGGATGGCAACTATTTTAGGTTGAACAAAATATTCTCATTGCAATCAATCCAAGTGTGTCAATCAAGGATCCTTTAAATCTAAATTTAAATGAGCTTTTTCCTAATATATTGCACTAATTCAATCAACAAGCTATATAACAGTCAAGTTTTATTTGTAGCTTTACTTCAAGTGTTTTACCTTTGAATACTACAATGTCCATAGCACCACATGTGAAAAAATAAATGTTATGCGTTAAAAAATGGTGAAAGACTAAGCTTATGTGTAGTATTTCTTCCAAATTTCTTTTGGATGACAATTAGCACCTCTAAGAAACGGAGAAAAAAAAAATTCATCCAAAATCTTAGGGGAATTGTTTGAGCACTTTTGTAATAAGGTGGTGTTGGAAATCCTCTTTAAGAGATATTGCTAAAGTTGAGCCCAAGCAATTAAACGAAGCTAAAGAAGTGTGGTCTCTACTCCAACTTGAAAATTCCTAAAGTTCCTAAAATCGAATACTTTGTTGCAATTTGAACTTTGGACCTACTACTATTATCTATTGTTTTTTTTATTATAGAAAAAAATGATTCTAATCTTTTTTAAACTAGTTTTGTACCTCTTTTGTTCCACTAAAAAACTCCAAATTAGATACAACTATTGTCCCACTAAAAAGCTTGATCTATTGATTTTGACCGTTGAGTAAGCATTTGGCCCTATTGAACGACCTTATTGGGGCAAGTCAATTGATCAAGGAGCATTCTTCACCTAGAAGCTCAGTCATATCCATATGAGGACCTTGTACTTGTTGCTTCTTAAGACAATAATCATTAGGTGGAAATTGATCCCATTAACCCCTAAAGGATTAGACTATGATTTTTAGTTGTATAGAAATTTGGGTAGGTACTTGTGAATGAATATATGCATATTTTTAGCTAAAATTTTAATAGAACATGGGGATGAGGAATATATTTCATATGCACTAAATTTAATGACATTTGGAAATATGAATCAAAAGTTATGGCCTAATAAGTTAATGTTTTTGTAGCTGGGCAATCCGGACAGTTAAAAAAAATCACTTTTTTTAGAAATAAAAAATATGAAATTGGTTTTCTAGAATTAAATATATGTGGAAAGCTTTGAATCGTTCCATTTCAATCAATGAATCAAAAGTTATGAGGAGTTTTAGTTTGTGGGTAGTTATGGATTCTCTACTCTAAAATAAACTTTGAAGTCCTTTATCTTACTCAATTTTATATATTTTTGGAAAAAAATAAAATTATAGGATGTAGATTGTTTATTACAACATTGCAAACATTGGGATTGGCATTTTTCAAGTCCATAACTAAATTCTTAACAATTTAGTATTTTGAATCATTATCTACTTCTTTTTTTTGCTTACTATTTTTATCCCTATATGTTGTACAACTCCAAATGATATGAAAATTTTAAAGAATATAGCCAACTTGTTCAGGAAACCGAATTCAAAGAAGCACCACCATTTTTGACATTTTTTCATAGAAAAGTGAGCTTGTGAAGTGCAGCTGCCGTTTTTTCGCAGAGTTAAAAAAATGGGTTTGAGTGAATTTGAATGCTTATATCTTATGATCCACATGGTGGAAATTTTGGAAATTTTTACCACATTTTTCAAGTCAGCACACTACAAGATCTTACAGTTACATGTGTCAAAATGTACTATTTCCCAAAAATTTGGTGTTTGTACTAGAAATAGCAGTTTTGGAGCATTTTTGGTGAATACATAGTCACGGAACTTTAGGGGTTAAGAGGCTTTGAGTTTTTCACTAATTTTAGTATTAATTGAAGTGAGTATGAGAGTCTCCACATCATCATTAGTACCACCACATAGGAAGAATAAAAGTTGGTAGTGACTACTTGGTGGGTAGACACTTGTAGAAAGCATGTGATTTATGAGATTATGGAGATGGATTGAATAATCATGACAAATTTTTGAGCCCATCATGCAATTTTTGGCCCAGTCAGTAAGTTGAGAGGGCTCTTTCCCACCCAAACTTTGCATTACAAAGCATCCTCTTTGGAGGTTCAGTTTCCTCCTAATGGTTGACAATAGGCTTGGTGACCATTTAGGCGCTATGAGTATTTGTTCATGAAGTAAGCCACGTTTTCTTGTTGCGGGTATTTAGGTTCGGGCACATATTTCTAGAATCCCATTGTTGGTGCCAACCTTCAAATCATTGAGAATGACAAGTTGGCAACATTCACAAATTTTGCTTAAATGTGATACTTTTTGCATCAATTTAGAGTGCCTAATTGACAACGACTAAACTAGAGATTTTGCATAAATCTGAGGATGGATTACAGGTTGTTGAATGTATGTATCACTTGCACAAAGATTAAAAATACAGTTAATCCCTTGTGGGAAAAAAATTTGGAATTTTTTAGTGGGATAGAAGGAGTATTTGATATGAATTTTCTTCACCTTTTTCATCTATAACTTAAGTTAGGCTGGTTGTTTATTTTCTTACTTAGTTTGTTTGTTGTGGTGAAGTCTCGTTGACCATGTGTCCCTCGGTCGCGTTCTTAATATCCTTTAAAAGGTCTCTACAAGATCTCTATGGGGAGGGGTGTATAGGCTTTGTTTCTTGGTGTTTGGATCTTTGATAGAAAAAATATTGAATTTTGAAGGTTTTATGAACTAAATTTTTTTTTAAATTACTTTTACTTTTATTTTGACTGTGGCAATGGTGTAGGGCACATTAATAAGCCTTCAAGTACCAAAGTCCCCTCCTCCATTCCCTCGAAGGACCCTTAGAATTTTGGGCAAGCTCATGTAAACTCAATTTTTGACATTATTTATTGGAAACTTTTATTAATGATAGAAAAGCACATTAGCTTTACTTAAATAGAATTTTTACTTTAATTGGTACTCAAGAGGCAAAAGTTATATCCCAAAAAGCAATTCGGCCTAGTAAAAAAATAAATTGAAATAAAACTTTAATTTTTTTTCCTCGTAGATTATTATTTTATCTAGATTGAAATTTTTTATACATTCCATTTGGATTAGAGATGTGAAAATTATGGAGCTTCTTGTTTTTCAAAAAATAACTTACAGGATTCATTGCTAAACTCAATTTTTACAATTTTTCAAAAAAATAGTCCGTAATATTTTAGTTACTTTGCTAAAACAATCTCACAATTGAAATTAATGTATTTCATTTCCATCTTAGAACTATTGACAATTTACTTTTTCCTTCTATCTCATACCTTTTTCTACTATGCAATTTTTTTATGAATAAAAATCAAATTAAAAAAAATTCCCCAGCTCTCAACGCAATTCTTCAACGTAAATAATTTTATCCTCAAACTCAATAGGGCAAAAGAATAAGTTAAGAAGATTCAAATCCAAAAAATTTAGTCAAGCAAGGTGCAAAAAAACTTGTTTTCTTCACTTGAATTTAAATATCTTGCAATCTACGCAGAGTTAAAGTTTTAGGAATTTCTTCCATACATTTTTGACGATAATCTAGTGCAAGATCTTGCAATTAAATATGAAAAAATAAAAAATTTCAAAGTTTTATGCTCTTTACAATAGAATGACAATTTTGACTATTTTTTTTTGTTGAAGAAAAGGCTTTTAGACTTTAGAAGTTAAGGTAGGAGTTTCATAAATCAATTGGGTTCTAAATGCATCCCTTCTCTAGAAGTGACATGTTCCTTATAAATATTTTACTATCATTGATGAGGTAAGGAAGCTTAAAAGGACTATTTATGGACTGAATATATCACTTACATTTATTTTATATACCTACATTTTGACTATAATTGTAGCCAAACAACTTTGATTGATTTTTAATGTGGATGGCATCTTAACCCCTAAAGTCCCGTTGTCCCCACGGGGAACAAAATGGATTTCAAACAAGCTCCTACTGTCTCAATATTTGTATTCATTTTTTGAATTTTTTTGTGAATATAGAAAAAATCACTAGCTTTCCAAAATATAATTTTTATATCAATAAAAGCTTGAGAGCAAAAGTTATGGCACAAAAAGCCCAAATTTTAGTTTGGCGGGTAGAAAAAATCCTCATAAAATCTAAAATAGAAATATTTAAAAACTTTGTTACTTGTTTCTTGTATTTTTATCTACATGGAAAGCTTGAAGACTTCATTTGGATTTTTTATGTAAAAGTTATGAACAATCTTATTTTTTGGGCAATTAGAGCATCTTCTTAAAAAAATAACTTTTACGATTCATTTTGAACTCAATTTTCACAATTTTTCAAAAAGAAAAGTTTTACAAGGTTAAGATATCTTATTAGAACAATCTCACCACTGAGATTAGTGTGTTTCAATTCCATCTTGGTTTAGGGTTTTATTTTTCTTAAATTTTGAGACTCAAAATTCAATTCTTCATCATCATCATATAAAATTAGAAATTCAAAACTAATAGAGCAAAAATTTTAAGTCAAGAAGGTTCAAAGCCCAAAAATGTAGTTGAACAAGGTGCAAAGAAATTTGTTTCCTTCATTTTAAATACAAATATCTTGCAATTTGCATGGTCAAAGTTTTTGAAATTTCTTACACACATTTTTATAGTAGTCTAGTACAAGATCCTATGGTTAGATATGCAAATTTATTTATTTATTTATTTTGCTCTTTGCTATAGAAATGGTTGTTTTGAGTGTTTTTTTAATGAAAAAAGGTCTTAGCACTTTAGGGTTGAAGACATGCATGTCACTCGCTATGAATGCATTCTTATAAGTTGACCTGCCGTTGCATGAACATAACATTCAGTAGTAGTCAGTGAATGCTCAATTTCATTGTGAGATTCCCTTTTGGAATGCAAGGATGCATTCAAATGAATGTATTTGAAGTATATTCAGAATGTATTTATTGACTATAATGGGGGAGTACAAATATTTGTACAATATGACAAATACATGTTCTTTATATGTATTTGACATTCTCAATGTGGGGGTCAATTCAAAAAATAAAAGTCAGGTCCTTTGGAGTTGGAGCAGATTGTTTAGAAAGGGGTAAAAGATGTTGTTGTTTTACACAAATGGAAGGGGATTTCATTGCAAAGAATTAGCCACAGTCAAAGATGTTTTCAGATTGCTCTCAATATGTCTTGGGTCCCAAAACCTCTTCAGTCTGTGTAGTCACCATGTGCAACTCAAGCCCGGTTTAAGCGCGCGCACACACACACACAAAAAGGGGGCTAGAAAATTGTAAAACACCAAGAGGGCATGAAATGGGGGAAAATAATATTCGTGGTTAAAAATAAATATATATAGTAAAGTGCTTTTGAACAAGGACCCTAAGAATTTTAGTAAAACCACCCACCTTGAGGTAGGTCTAACTATAATTCCAAGGGCCCAAACTCTTTGAAGACTTTTGATGCTACACTACAAAGAAAAAAGAGTGTATTTCATGTCATTGGGCCTTTTTGGAGACCCATCACCTCTCATTTTGTAGTGTAATTGCATTTTCTAATGACTTTCTCAATTCCTCAATTCCTCAATTTCAGCCAATCAAAACCTTCAAAAATTTGACCCGCTCATCACTTTGGTTTGGTGTGTAGGAGGAACCCCACTCTCTCCCAGCTACAGTAGGAACATTGATTTTTTGAACTTGGTCCTACTCTCGTACATGTTGTTGAATTCTACGGTAATAACTTAAACTTTACTCCCAGATGATGACAAACAAATTGAGTTAAGCTTGACTGAGTGCAGAAACCCATCAATCATTAGAACAATTATCAAAGAGATTTTCGAGACTGAAGGGGTCCATCTTCAGACCAGTTCAGTTTCTCAATTGACACATGATCTGCAAATTGCAATGCTCTGTCCGACAAACATTTGAACAGAAAATTTGCTAGAGAAGAGACAGAAACAACTCTGATTTTCTGTTAACCTCCTAGCGACCCGGGTTTAACGCCCACAGGTTTATGACTATGTTTTAAAAAAAAATGCTCCCAAACTGCCATTTTTAGTACAAGTAACAAATTTTAGGAAAAAAATCATTTGGGACACATGTAATTGTAGGATCTTGTAGTATGTTGGACTAAGTATCTTGTAGTAAATCTTTTCAGAAATAGATAAATCTTTCCACCGTGCAGATTGCTAGATATTAGCATTTGAAGTGACAAAACCCCTTTTTCTAGCCCTACAAAAAAATGGGCAGCTGCACTTCACAAGGTCACATTTGTATGAAAAAATGTCCATGTAGGTGGTGCTTGTTTGGATTCATTCTTCAAGGCAAGTTGGCTACATGCTTGAAAATTTTCAAGTCATTTGGAATTGTACAACATGTATGAAAAAATTAGTAAGTAGAAAAAAGTAGAAAATGATTCAAATCACTAAATTGCTGAGAATTAGTTATGGAATTGAAAAAAGGCCAATCCCAGTGGTTGTAATGTTGTAATAATCAATCTACACCCTAAGACTTTATTTTTTTCAAAAAATATTCAAAATTGAGTTGAATAGTAGACTTCAAAGTTTATTTTAGAGTAGAGAATCTATAATTGCTAGCAAACTAAAACTCCTCATAATTTTCATCTCATTAACCCTAGACCGCCCATGACCGTTTTGGGTAAAAAACATCCTAGATTTTGAAGTGCTATAAATCCAAATGTGACTAAGTAATAAAGATCTTAACCGTACAATCATGTAGTAAACATGTTTTAGATGTCATGGATCAAATTTGAAGTCATTTGACCGTGTAGATTGCAAGATTATAATGTTTTAGTGTTGAAAAAGAATGCTGAAATTTTCCTAAAAACACCTTTAGAGGCCAAATTTGATTTCTAAACCTAATCAAATGAAAAAACTTTAAACTACAAAGTGATTCAAAACCAGAATACAAACACATTGGTGAAAAAAAATATCATTCAATTGACTCAATGTGTTTGCAAAATGGCTTGTAAATGTCAAAAATAGGCAAGAAAAGTTGCAAAAAACACATTTAGGGCTGAACCTCCTTCCACTAAAATGCTTCTCAGTCATTCATAAATTTTTGGATTGATATGAAAATTTAGCCGCACAAACTAGACTAGTATGCGCAACTTTTACAAAAACAACTATTGAAAACAGACATTTTATGAAGAAGATACAAGCCGCCAAAGTTCACTATAGTCCATAAATGGCAGGATTTTGAATTTTGAATTGCTCCCAAACATTCAAAACAACTTGGATTGACATGAAAATTTCACCACAATAACTAGAATTCAAGTGAAATACAACCCATTAAATTTTATTGAAATTGAAAATTGGATGAAGGAGATACAAGACCCCGAAGTTGCAGCCTTCAAATGCAGTTTGGTGAATTCAAATTGAACCTATGAACTTTGATTGGCTTTCAAGAAATCAATAAAGCTTTTATTGATTTGAAAATTCTGCCACATAAATGAGAAGAGAGAGCGCAACTTTACCAACAAGTTTGATTGAGTTTGGACATCGGATGCAAAAGTTACAGCACTTTGAATTTTCTGTGAGGCCACTTTTCGTCCCCTCCGGCGATGAGGGGTTAAAGCAACCAGGCTCTATGGTTGAAGTACTTCTTTCTAATAATTGAATCTCTAAAGGACCAAACATTGTTTTTTGGCAATATAGTAATTTTGGGCAGCTCACTACAAATGAAATTTTTATTTTTTTTCTTTAAGAACTTCACACCACATGTACCCAAGGAATAGTTGTAAGGCCCAACAATTTTCATAACTTTTTATTAGATGGTTAAAAAATTGTTGCATGATATGTAGTTTTTGTTACTTAGTGGGCAACCCGAGCAGCTCAAAAAACTTCTTTAAGAATCACCTTTTTTTAATCAAAAATTTGAAACTGATTTTGAAGATTTATTTACATGTGATAAACTTTGAATCATTCCATTTTGATTAATGAGGTGAAAGTTGCAAGGAATTTTAGTTTGCGGATAGGAATGGAATCTAAGAGACTCCATCCCTATCGTTAGGACTTTAGGGGTTAAATACCAAACCCTTCTTGAGGGGTTTGATTTCTAAGGAATCATGAGAATTAGAGAATAGCATCTCCAATATACAATTACAACCCACCTTATTTACACTGTCATTCCTTTTTTCTTCAAGAGATTTATCAATTAAGAAAAAAATTGTATTTTAGATTACAATATGCCTATGTTTTTATTTTTGTTTTTTTACATTGGATAGCTGCTGAAATTATTTTACAAATTAAAGCTTTGAGCTTGCATTTTGTGTACAGGAGTGAAAAAACTCACAATCGATTAATCATTTGCAAGAGCTTCATGGTACCCATAAAAGAGATTATCAAATCAAAGTTTGGATTGTCCTGCAAGGACCTAAATTGTCATGTAAGGGGACCTTAATCGCTCAAATATCTACCCAATGATACAAAAATTCTTCATTGAGGAATCTTTCTTTCAAATATTTTTAATGACTATATTATGATTGCTCATACACTTATGTTCTTAAGAAGTGATTCTTTTGTTTCTAAATGACAAATTTTGTTTGACTTACACTAAATTTTTTTGTGAGAAGGCAAAGGCGGTGCTACAATAGGTGCACCCTACTTAGGTGCAGAAAGCATCTATTGTCTATTGTCCCATACATCATAATTGTGTGGATTTGCAAATTCTCATGGCCAATCACAATTCTTTCACATCCTAACATCTCAGAGAGTGCAAAAGACAACCTCACGAGTATTCAATAAACACCGGTGACTAGTTAAAAGTTATCTAATGGAATAGGTGAAAAATTGGTTGCAACTTGAAAACATCGGCAAAAACTGATGAAGAAATCTACAAAATTTTATATTTAGTGTTAAAAAGAGAGAAAATAATCAGACCAGGTACTTGAGAAACCAGTTCCATATTGGAAGCAAAGGAAAATAGCTCACAAAACTCAAAAACTACCCCAACCACTGCAGCCTCAGAAGGCAGCTCCGCTCCACTGACTCCAATTCCTGAGTTTGAAATTAATGCCCCCTTTATAGTTGGCCAATTCAACCCTATTCACTAAGTTTTTACAAGGGTGCACCGGATCTTATCATCAACTTGCTATGGCCCCCAGAGGGACCGATTTTCTAGATCACCATCACCTTCCATCCAAACATGACATAAAACGGGTATGGTGGTGTCAAAGGGGCCATGTGGTGGGCAGGTTGCTCCCTCCTCAGCATACATTGTTTTGCTGTCCCATGAAATTCAGCTCAATTCATGTGCCAATCATTACAAAATGAAAAAAAGGAACCAAATGAATTCTTATCC